>JADRCH010000163.1:2581921-2720380 GCA_019843965.1 Rhynchomys soricoides
AGACATTCTGTTCACTCTCAGTGTTGCCACTTCTGTGGTTGGTGCTGTGTGTAAGTGAACATCCTTAGGGGCAAATTCTTAACTATTGCCTCCTTATTTCCTTAAAACAGTATTTCCAGTACTGGACTAACTGGGCTCAAACTTGAACATTTAAGTTACTTGATTTATATTACCTAATTACTGTCCCAGCCACAGTGTAACTGAACTTTGTGATAATATCTTGATGGTTCAGAGAAAGATTCTAAACCTTCAACGTTCCCAGGATCCACATAGGTCAGTTCACAGTCACCTGTAACTCTAGCTCCAGGCGATCAGGAAACTTCTGGACTCTGTGGGCGCCTGCAATCGTGTACATACTCCACCCCAAACATGTATAATTTTAAAAAATACAAATAAATACTTAATGAAATGGGTCATATATTCATTCGTATGGTTTTTCTCTTACTAAGTCACAATGGCCATTCTAGAAGTGAGAAAAGTAAGGTCTGAAGAAAGTGAGAGCTTTGTGTGGCTCCAGAGCTAGTGTGAGCATGCTCGAACCCTCTCTTTCAGCTGTTGTGCTGGCTAATTTCATGTCTACTTGAGACAAGCTGGGGTCATTTTGGAATCAGGAACCTCAATTGAGAAAATGTCTACACTAGATTAGCCTGTGAGAAAACCTGGAGGCCAGAATCTTAACCTTCAGGTTACAAGTTAGGACTGGCAACAGGGTCCCATGCCCTGAATTTGAGAGACAGTGCTAAGCAGGGGCTTGAGGATTGTTCCTAGCTCCTCCTCCTCACCACCAGACCACCCACTGGAAATTAATCTAGTAATCAGTGAATACCTTAGGAGAGCTTCTCCTAAAACAGCACATAATAAACAAAGCCCTGTGCTCTGAATATTCTAGCCTTGTGGCTCAGTCCGGTATTTTGTGACAAAGTTGTTGAAAGCATTTTTCATGGGGGACAGGTTAAAATCTCAGGGCTTGCTTGCTTCTGTTCCTTAGGGGCGCTGTTACCTATTCAAGAGAGAGTACAGACTTGCCCTTGGAATGCTGCTGTTCATTTGCTAAGGGTGGCAGGACCCTGGGTCTCCTAAGTTTCTGAGGAATCTGTTCCCATTTCCATGAATGCCGGGCTAGTCCGCACCCCAGCAATGGCGCTAGGAAACTCCTGCTCATCTTTGGAACACTTGTGAATTCTTGCCTTTTTCCTGGTCTCTTTCCTAACAGGTAACAAACATGTCACTGTGCTTGGATTTGCTCTTCTCTGACAATGTGTATCATGTCACTTCAGGTTGTATATGAAGCAAATGCTTTGCAAAAATAGAGATGGTTTTTTCGCTTTCTTTGATGTGATTGCTCTGCCCCAGAAATGGAATGGACACATTCATTCAGCTGAACTGACACATTGGAGAATTCTTACTTGCAAGGTAATGTCTTCCTTTCTATTGTCCCCCCATCCCGTAATAGTGATTTGTTCATTTCGTACACCAAGTCAAACATCATTTCATAAACTCTACAGACCATCCAATATGCAGAGAGAAATGAACATTGGCCTCTGCAGTAACAGGAGCAGACATTTACTGGAACGTGCATTCACTGTTAACAATGGGAGGATTTCTGGCACTGAGCAGGGACTTCACCTGCCATGGGACTCTCTTAGGGATCTCCTTGAGAGGTAGAGTTGAATTGTTCTTGAAGAATCAGGCAGAATTAGGATTGGCAGCAGGATGCTATGCCTCGAGTAAAGAGAGCAAACATTCATCAAGTCCAAGCATAGTAAATGAAAAAAGGAAGGCTTTTAGGCAGAGGAAAGAACATGTGCAGAAACAAGAGAGAGGGGATGAAGAGGGAACCAAGAGCTATTCCAGAAATACCAGAGTGCCATCAAATGTCAGTAACTAAACAGCATTTAGTGCCACAAAGGAGCAACACAGTCCTGTGACTTCATAGACCCACCTTTCCACTCGATGCCAGTGCGTGTTATCCTGTGTCTAATCCCACACTGAGAAAGGCCAATTGTCTTCTTTCTTCAGGAGAAGCTGCACAGTAAAAACAGCACTCCGCATTCCACCCTCTTGCAGAGTGGCTGAAGCTGCGCTTTGTCTCATAGTTATGATCCATGACAATTACATTACCTAGAATAACAGTCCTTAGAGCAAGGGTGACAAATTCATCACCGGCACTTAAATCAATGCCTGGTCACTTAAATAAATATCCGCTAGGCTACATTACTTTTCTGTCACTGTCAGTGAGAAAGAGTTCCTGAGATCTTTTGTTTGATGCTAGAAAAGAAGATCCGAGGGATGGGAGGTTTATACGCACTCTGAATAGCCGTGCTATGAGGTAAATGTGCAGTTCTGCATACCTAAGGGAAGTATTTGGCCCCAAGGTATGTCAGGAATTCTACTTAACCTAGATATGGAAGTCTCCTAGAAAGAAAAAAAAAATATATAAAAAGTGCCACAAAACCCATCGTGGCCCTTGTCAATTTGGGAGAACTGGGAGCATTGTGGATGTCTCATAGGTGGCTTTTAAAGCTCTTCCTAATCTCCAGCAAGTCTTCTTTCTTCTCTCACAACTGGGGCAGTTCCTGGCATGACTTTATGAGCACTGAGCAGGGATTCCACCTGTGTGGCACTCCAGGCTTCAGACAGGGTGTCGGCTGATAGGTCACAGGAAGGGCTCTCTTCTCTCTCATGCCCTTTAGTAAAAGTACTAGCCTCCATTCTGCGGCGGTCTGCTGGACACTGACTTCAGAAAGTAGGCATAGTATGTGTAAGGTATTTTACAGGAGAATGCTAACCAAATTGCCAAGATGGTTTAGCACTTGAATGGTAGAGCTGGATTTGAACAGAGGCAAATTAGGCCAAACCATGGTATTCTACCACACTGTGCTATCTTTTTGTGGTATCTGGACTTGTAGCTTAGCATTTTTATTCTGACCTCTTAAATTCCTAGATCTTGTTTTTCGCAGGACTCTCTCAGAGGACACTGAAGCGAGAGTTATTCCAAGAGGAAAGGGGAAGGAGAGAGAAAGACAGAAAGCCTCTAGGATGCATGCCTACAATGCTGTGGCTAGAGAAGATAGATCCCAGAATCTTCCACCATAAACAAGGTGGTTTTGAACTGGGCACTCAGGTCTCTGGCTCTGCATTTGAAAGCCGAAAGATGGGATCAGATACTCTCTGGTTTCATTCAGTCTCCCAATCTATAAATCTAATTTACTTAGCAAACAGAGAGAGATGCAATGGTGGTAGTGGTGAGAACAGGGGATAGGTTTCACCAGCAGGATCTAATTCAGTTTGGGGTTTTATATTACAGCGACATGTTAGTTAGAGCTCTGTAGACTGCAATTATAAAAACCCAACCTGAACCAAGCCGCTTACTTTCAAACTGGGGGGGTTTATTGATTTTGTGACTGGGATGCATCATGGATTCCAAAGATTTGAAGGCATGTGGGTTTGGGAAGGGCTTGTCAGCTGAAACAAAGAGCTCCCATGTCTTTGCCCCTCTGCCTCTCTGATGCTTGGATTCTCTCGAAGAATGTTTACCTGACCAAGTGGCTGGAAATGAGTCTCTTATATTTGATTCAAATCCTACAGGAAGCTATGTTTTCAGCCCTGGTCATATGTTAGTTACTCCTGTGTCACTGTGACTAAAGTACCTGACAGAAACAACTTAAGTGATGAAGGGATTGTCTGAGTTTATGGTTTTGGTTCAGTCCAAATATCTTGACACCACACACTTGCACAAAACATCATGGTGGCAGGAGGGTGTGGCACAGGCCGACTGTTCACATCACAAAGGACAGGAAGAAGAGGAATGCAGAATGCTGGCATTCAGCTAGCATTTTTTATATTTTATTTTACTCCAAGCAAGCTACCAGCCACAGTGTCTTGCCAAACATGTTCAGTGTGGGCTGTCTACTCTCATTTAATCCTTTCTAGAAATATGCTCAGAAAAACCCAGAGGAATGCTCTACCAATTTCCTATGCAGTTCTAAAGACAGCCAAGTTGATGATGTTGATTAACCCCCTTAGGTCCCATTGGACTGATTGACTGCAGCCAACTGGATAGAATTAGGTAGTAGAGATAATGCAACCCCATGCGACTCTGAGCAGAGAACAGTCATAGCCACTAAGCAGCCAGGGTGAATCTTTCTAGATGAGGAGGATGGAAGCCCCAGGCATCCACGTTGAAGGCTGAGCTGGAGAGCAGCTGAAGGACTTGGCTGTACTCAAGGGCAGTGGTTGAATGGAATAAGACTGGAAGACACATCTTAGAATGTTTGCTCTCTTTACCTAGGCAAGAATAATGCATTCTCATTAGGAAATCTAATAACTTATTTGAGGCTTTAGAGCCACGTTGAGACAATTCTAAGTACAAGAGAAAAAGGAATCTAAAGAATTACTCTCCTTCCCTTCCTACAAGATACACATCTCTGTTCTTGCACAGATTGATTTGGGCCAATGTAAAATTGAATATTACAATGTGGTCCTCCGAAGTAAGCCCCCATTCAATTCTTAACTTTATAAAACTGTCAGAAAGATTTTATCTAACCATTAAAAGTTGAGCATTAAATATATCTCACATTTCTTACAACTCTTAAACCTATCACCTCTCAGTCCTCAGACTGGAGCCACAAGGTATCCTTATGGCATTGCTACCAGTGGGATGTGTTTGAGGGGCCAAGGCACTTGAGTTGTAGAAGAATTTTCTTTGTGTGAAACGCAGCTCCAGCGTGCTCTGTCACGCTTGATGGAGTTGTTTATGAGCTACTTCCTGTCAACCCCAACCAGCAGACCCCTGGCTGCATTTCACAAGCTATTAAAAACACGAGTGCTCTCTTTGCTTGTGTGTGTGGCATCTAACCATTTATTTTGAATATTGCATATTTGGAAAAGCATTCAAAATAGAAAATGACAGCTTTGGGGGATTTTGTCTGTGCCCCGAGTGAACTGGGTCTATAATCTGAAACATATTCACATTATGCAGGAATGATGGCCGTGGTCTGGTGCTGGGGATTTTTTTTTTTTTCTTTTAGTACTTGAAAGCTCCATTTTTTTCTATTTTCAGGGAATTTTGTTTTGATTTCTGCTTTCCATAGACAGTAGCAGACAATCACCTCCCTTAATCATTCATAGGCTTCCTTGCTGTTTTTATTTTGGCTCCAAAGAGTTTTTCCTTCTCCAAAAATACCCTCTGGACCATAGAAGATTTTTCTCAGTATTATTTAAACCAGTACAATCTTTTGTTAAGTGATGTTCCTACACTTTATTGACACTTTCGGGAACATTTTATCCTCTTGTAAACGCTGTGACATAGTGATCATTCTTCTCTCCATGTTATGGACAGATGAGGAACCTGAACTTCTGAGGATGACTGAAGGTCATACAAGGTCACATTGGTGCCCAGGGTCTATGTCTAAAGTGCCTACCCTTCTTAATCATCCATCTGTACAGCCATCCATCCATCCAAAAGCAATAATTAGACTCCAGCCAAAGAGTCAGCAGGTCATCCGCTACCCCAGGAGCCAGTAAAAGCTCTCAGAAATCCAATGGAATAGCATTGTCAGGTTTTCTAGCAGGGCTGGAAAATTGCTCATCTTGGAAGACAGTGGCTAAGCATTATCATGTCCGGTAGCATCCTACTGGACTATGCTGAAGGCTGCCTAAGCTAACACAAGCTCTTGCTCATGCAGTCCACTCAGGCAGTTGCTTTTCCCAGTGAGGGCTAAGTTCATGCTGACAGCTCCAGAGCCAGTGAAAGGGTCTGAGTACTTGCTGTCATCACAGAAGACTTCAGTTTGGTTCCTAAGACCCTTATGGGGTGGCTCTTATCTGTCTGGAACTCTAGGCCCAAGGGATCTGATGCCCTCTCTTTTGGCTTCCACAGGCACCTGCAAGCATGTGGTAGACATACATACAGTCATGCATATGCACATGCACACACATATACACATAAAATGAATATGTAAATCTTTTAAAATGAAGAAATAAAGAAAAGAAGAAAGAAGGGAGAAATAAAGGAAGACAGGCATATATATATAGACAATTGTGTTCTAGTCAGAGGCTGGTACACATTCAATAAAGTTCCACAAACATGGAATTATATGAGTTACTTGCCTTGGAAGCAAAACACATGAAGAGTATTGCAAAATTCAATAATTAAGACAAATAATATTTTAATGCACATATTTTTAAAAATTAAAATTAGAATGGTATATTCAACAAAATGTCAAAACTTAAAGACCAGCTCCTTCCGGTGCCCTTCAGAGCCATGTAGATGAATGCATAATTGGAAATACTAATCAGTACTGCATGCTAGACAGAGGATTGATATCCTAGGCAGCATTTGCTCATTATTTAGCTGTCACTCCTCAAGACCTTAAAACTCTCCTCATATTCTTCCTCCAGGTCTCCTTTAGTTGTAATTGTGCCTTGCTGCCCCTCCATGTTCTTAAGTCAGGACACCCAGGGAAACCTCATGCCTAGAAATGATTCTGTATCTCTCCTAATAGTGAGGGGAATCTGTGTAGATGCTGAGATGGAGGCTTCACTGGCCTCACAAGCCTGCTAGGCATCTTATTATGTGGCCATGGTAAAGGAGGCAGGTGTTTAGAGCTTCCTTTGAAAATACTTGTTTGATCCCAGAGCCAGAATTCAAAACATATGTTTCACTCCCACTAATTTTGCCCAGTAATCAAGATTAGTGCTAAATGTGTTTAGCTTCTGCATTACATCTTTGTTCTACATTGAGAAATGCCTTACAGAATCCAACTGGAGTAGAACAAGGTGAAAAGGAAATGGACTTCCCGGTTTGGTGCTACTTGAATACTATGCTTGCTTGGGTACCATTTCTTTTGGTTGTCCATTTCTCAGCTGAGATCCTGGGTTGGGGCAACAAAGGGCTGCTCAGGTGAGGCACTGGCTGTTCTCCTATAGACTCACATCTCTACAGAAATTGTTAGATTTCCTTACAATGTAAGACCAGAGTTCACTAACTGTGCTTCAAGTTGGGGTTGAAAAAATTTGCTGTTGGACTCCATGTTGCTCAAGGATGCACCATGCTCAATAATAGGAGGGGAGAAAACATTCCTGCTTCTTTGCTGATAGGTGTCCCAGAAGCACAGCCTAAGAGACAAAGAAAGTTCTCAGCCTCTCCCTGGCCTTGGAGTCCTCTGCTGTCCATGAGCTTTTTACATGAACTCTTGACACAAGCAGTTCTCATATGTGCACCATCTTCTGAGCCCATTTCGAAGGGTTAACAGAGCAAAGCATGTGATCTCTGTCCTGCCTCTGGTGCTTCTGGACCACAGTGGACTAAAATAATAACCTGTCTAGCAAGATATGTCTACTGGTGTCATAATGGCATACCTATTCTGGGAATAACCAACAGCCTTCTGATTGGACTTGAGACTCACTTCTCAAGAGGGAATCCATTGCGAGAACTGTAACCTGGTCAACAGTCCAGGTCCTGGGAGGAGGGAGGACCTACTAATGTTGTTTTACTAAGTTGATATGTTGTCAATATTTACGTTTATGCCCATTTATTAGCACCACTCTCAGCCTTCATCAGAGAAGCTTCTTTTTACAGCGTGTGATGGTTGATGCAGAGACTCACAGCTGGGGAGTGCTAAGAATAAGCAACTGTTGAGTGCTTGGCCCTAAATAAGATACCACCATGTCTAAGACTTGGGGAACATCCCAGAAAGAATCCAAAAGCCATAATGTAGGGAAGATTACTGAGAAACAGTGTCTTCTGAACATGACGATGTTTGTACCATGAACTCATTGCAGCTTTGGTTACCTGCACAAATCTGCACAGGAATGGGCCAGTCAACACTCTAACATGCATGGAGCTCCAGGTTCATGAGGCCATGACTCTCCCTGAGGGCCTACGGTCAGTTAATGGTTGCTAAGTGAGGAGCTGTCATTTTCTTTAGTAATGCAGTCATTGATAAGTTGTTCACGCTCCAGTAAACAGGTCCCCACCTATGCATCTGTAGGCAAGCACACTCAGTGGGAGATGGATTCCAGTTCCCCATCCTCCTCCCCCAAACACACTCAACGTCAAAGTAAGGGGCATTTTTTGGAAATAACAAAATTCAGATAGAAGAGAAAAAGAGATGAGAAGGAGCAATGGATGTAAAAATGACTAATTATTATACACATACAAGAAACTATCAAAGAATAAATAGTGAAAGCATGGGTGTATAATTATAATACAATTTAAGACATTAAACAAAAATTATGATTCTGCTCAAAATTTTTTTGTCATTGAATAAAAATTTAAACTTCCTTTAAACAGTATGGAGTGTAGTGGGTTTTTTTGTTTGTTTTTGTTTTTGTTTTTTTAACATGTAATTTAAAAATGGTAAATTTTGGGCCTGGGGCAGAGACGGAGCTCCAGACCCCCTTCCACAACCAGAAACAGCTTGACTCTCAGGAGGTTCATCACAACCAGGCTCACCGGTAAGACATCCCTCTCCCCAATACCTGACCTAACCAGGACCCCCACTGGCCCAGTGGACACAGGACCTATCAGCCCTGCTGGAGATACATCATCCTTCCAGTCCACAACTGTACCTAGGGGCAGATCAACTGCTCCAGCCCCACCTCCCCCGCCCACACTCAGAGACAGCTCACACATAACAGAGGCAGCCTGACTCAAGGAAATCCAGCATAACCAGGTTCTCAGGAGGGACAGGATCCAGTCAAACAAAACAAGGCCCATTATCACTGAGGTAACCAGATGGTAAGAGGCAAGCACAAGAACATAAGCAACAGAAACCAATGTTACCCGGCACCATCAGAACCCAGTTCTCCCACAACAAACCCTGGATACCCTAACACACCTGAAAAGCAAGATTCAACCTAAAATCCCATCTCATGATAGAACTTAAGGAGGACATAAATAACTCCCTTAAAGAACCACAGGATAACAAAGATAAACAGAAGCCCTTAAAAAGGAAACACATAAATCCCTTAAAGAAATACAGGAAAACACAAACAGGTGAAGGCATTGAACAAAACCATCCAGGATCTAAAAATGGAAATAGAAAGAATAAAGAAATCACACAGGGAGGCAACCCTGGAGATGGAAAACCTAGGAAAGAGATCAGGAGTTACAGATGCACGCATCACCAACAGAAGAGAAGAGACAGAAGAGAAAAATCTCAGGCATAGAAGATACCATAGAAGATATTGACATGACAGTCAATGAAAATGCAAAGTGCAAAAGTGCCTAACCAAAAATATCCAGGAAATTCAGGACAAAATGAAAAGACCAAACCTAAGAATAATAGGAATAGAAGAGAGAGAAGATTCCCAATGCAAAGGGCCAGGAAACAAAATCATGAAAGAAAACTTTCCTAACCTAAAGAAAGAGATGGTCAGAAATGTACAAAAAGCCTACAGAACACCAAATAGATTAAACCAGAAAAGAAATTCCTCCTGTCACAAATAATCAGAACACAGAATACACAGAACAAAGAAAGAATATTAAAAGCAGTAAGGGAAAAAGGCCAAGTAACATATAAAGACAGACCTACCAGATTACACCAGACTTCTCAACAGAGACTATGAAAGCCAGAAGATCTTGGATATATGTCATGCAGACACTAAGAGAACACAAATGCCAGCCCTGGCTGCTATACCCAGAAAAACTCTCAATCACCATAGATGGAGAAACCAAGATATTCCATGAAAAAAACAAAAACCTGAATTTAAACAATGTCTTTCCACTAATCCAGCCCAACAGAGGATAATAGAAGAAAAACTCCTACACAAGGAGAGAAACTACACTCAAGAAAAACCAAGAAATTAATCATCTCACAACAAACCCAAAAGAAGGGAACCACACAAACATAATACCACCACTAACAACAAAAATAACAGGAAGCAACAACCATTGGTCCTTAATATCTCTCAACATCAATGGACTCAATTCCCCAATAAAAAGACATAGGCTAACAGATTGGATACATAAACAGGACCCAGCATTTTGTTGAATACAGAAAACACACCTCAGTGACAAAGACTTATTTCAAACTAAAAGGCTGGAAAAAATGTTTTCCAAGCAAATGATCCCAAGAAACAGGCTGGAGTAGCCATCCTAATATCCAAGAAAATAGACTTTCAACCAAAAGTTATCAAAGAGATGGGGAAGGACACTTCATATTTATCAAAGGAAAAATCCACCAAGATGAACTCTCAATTCTGAACAACTATGCCCCAAATGCAAGGGCACCAACATTTATAAAAGAAACATCACTAAAGCTCAAAACACACATTGATTCTCATACAATGATAGTGGGAGACTTCAACACCCCACTCTCACCAATGGATAGATCATGGAAATAGAAACTAAACTGAAACACACTGAAACTAATAGAAGTTATGGAACAAATGGAGTTAACAGTTATCTATAGAACATTTTACCCTAAAACAAAAGAATATACCTTCTTCTCAGCACTTCATGGTACCTTCTCTAAAACTGACCATATAATTGGTCACAAAACAGGCCTCAACAGATACAAGAAGATTGAAATAATCCCATGCATCCTATCAGATCACTATGTCCTAAGGCTGGTCTTCAGTAGCAACAAAAAGAACAGAAAGGCCACATACTTATGGAAACTGAATAAAGCTCTACTTAATGATAACTTGGTCAGGGAAGAAATAAAGAAATTCAAGACTTTCTAGAATTTAACGAAAATGAAGGCACAGCATACCCAAACTTATGAGACACAATGAAGCAGTGCTAAGAAGAAAATTCTCAGTGCTAAGAAGAAGCACTGAGTATCTTCATAAATAAATTGGAAAGATTCTACACTATCAATTTAACAGCATATCTGAAAGCTCTAGAACAAAAAGAAGCAAACACACTCAAGAGGAGTAAGAAACTCAGAGCTGAACATGGAATTAGCCTACCCTTCTCATCCCCCCCTTTCAGTAATGGGCCATCTCGAACCCTTGAGATGTTTCAGAGGTCCTTATACTAGCAGCTCCAGCCAGCCCTATGTCAAGGAGAGAACCTAGTAACACAGTGGAAATGACCACCCTTTTAACTAGATTGTTTGGAGGTGCTTGCTTGTTGAAGACATAAAAATTCTCAGTCACACTTACAACCAGACCGTAAATGCAAGGAGTAAGTCCCACCAAGCATTCTCAGGGGCAGCATGTATCCTGCAACAGTAGGGGTTACAGTGTGGTTGCAGAGGTGGGAATAGATTACAGGTACCTTATTTCCAATGCAGAGTCCCTGTCTGGTAACCAACAGTTCTGTGTCAAGTCCGGGGAGAGAGGAGTTAAGAACCTGCTGTCCAATCAGCCTCCCTGCCAGCCACTGTGAACTTGATGACAAGGTTGTTGCATCGACCCCCATGGATACCCAGATAGTAAAGGGGCTAGTGGCAGGTGCAGCAAAGTGTAAGCAGCAAGCAAGCAGGACCAGGAGCACTGGAGTTGCAGTTTCAGAGGATCAACAGGGTGTGGGGTGACCTTCCATCTTTCCTGGAAGTCTCCTCCACTGGGACCTCAACTGCTGGATTGTCTTTGTTGGTAGGCCTAATGTGGAAGTGATGTATCCGTGTCCCAATCTCATCCACCTTAACAACCATAGGCATGGTCAGGATCATGGTAAGAGGCCCTTTCCAGCAGGATTCCAGAGTCTTGTGGTTATGTCTCTTAATCCAGACTTTGTCACCTGGTTCAAAGCAATGGGGCTTATAGGGAGGAACGGACTCATAAACTTGGCAGATGGCAGGCCAGAGTTGCTTCTGGACCCTATGGAGGGTTTCTAAAGATTTTTAAAACTTATGTTGGTCATATTCAGCTAAGATATCAGACTGAAGTTTAGGCAGCATGGGAGGGGCATCCCATAAAGGATCTCAAAGGGGGTGAGGCCTAAAGTATAGGGGGTGTTCCTTGCCCTATATAAGGCGTAAGTAAGGTAAGAGATGACTAGTCACCTACTGCCAGTTTCAAGGGTTAATTTGGTCAATGCCTCCTTCAGGGTCAGATTCATCCTCTCTACTTGCTCTGAACTCTGGGGTCTCTGTATGCACAATGTAGTTTCCAGTTGGTCCCCAGAACCTGCACTAGAGATTGAGTTACCTGAAAGATGAAGGCTGGTCCATCATCAGACCCAAGCAGGGTAGGCAAACCATACCTGGGTATGATGTCTTCCAGAAGCGTCTTTGCCACTGTGTTGGCAGTCTCCTTCTTTGTAGGGTAGGCTTCTACCCATCCTGAAAAGGAATCTATAAAAACTAGCAAATACGTGTATCCATGTGCTCCTGGTTTCATTTCTGTACAATCTCTTTCCCAATTAGCCCATGGCCATTGGTCCCTGATTCTGGTTCCGGGAGCAGCTCCTTGACTGGGGCCTGAGGGGTTCACGGCCTGGCAGGTGGCACAGTCTGAGGTTACCCGATCAACCAAGTGTCCTAAGTATTTTGTACCTTGCCCCTCACAGCAATTCCTTCAGTTTTCAGTGACCAGGTGTGAAGCTGATGAATCTGATGGATGAGTTGCTTAGCAAACTCCTTAGGTAGATGGTGCAGCCTTCAGAGGTCAGCAACCACCCGTCTCTTCTGTAAACTCCATGGCATTTCGCCTGATGTCATTTGTCTTCAGCAGTATATTCAGGGATAGCTGTGAGTGCAGGGGGCAGCAAAGTGACCAGGATGTTGGCAGTGGAAGCTTGGGAGGCCTCCCTTTTGGCTTTATCAGCTAGCCTGTTCCCCCAGACTATTTCTGATGTCCCTTTCTGCTGCCTGGGGCAGTGAATTATGGCCACTTTGAGAGGAAGCCATAATGCCTCCAGTACAGCAAGTAGTCCTCCTTTAGTTTTGATGGTTTTTCCTTCAGCAGTCAGTAATCTCATCTGCTGTCAGATGTTAGCTATGGCTCCTTATGCCAGTTTTAAACCCTGGGTTAGAGCCTTTAGTTCAGCTTTCAGAGCTGAAGTCCCCAGAAGCAAAGCAGTTGCCCAAATAACAGAGTCCAAGTCCATTACCACTGCCCCTGCACACCTGATTCCATTGTGGGTGAAGCTGCTCCCATCCGTGAAGTACATAGTTCTGAGTCTGGCCAGACTATGTCAGTCAGGTCCAGCCTGATGTTCTGGATGTGCCCCAGAACT
Organism: Rhynchomys soricoides; assembly: GCA_019843965.1. Classification (NCBI taxonomy): domain Eukaryota; kingdom Metazoa; phylum Chordata; class Mammalia; order Rodentia; family Muridae; genus Rhynchomys; species Rhynchomys soricoides. Next base: position 2,595,057 of record JADRCH010000163.1, read on the forward strand.
ATAGAGCAATCATGCCGCCTGCCTGAGGATGAGTCAGGTAGCAGGATGGCTGGGTTCAGGGCAGTTGATTGGTTACGTCTTACTCAAGAACTCAAAAGTAGTAACTGAAAGTACATCAGTCTGACATTGAACAGCCACTGGCTGGGTGGATCCTTAGGGGTACCCTCAATAGAATGGGGGATGGTGATAACAAGTTCCTGCCCCATGGTTATTTTGTCAGCATCCTTGACAAGCAGGGCAGTAGCAGCTATGATCTGGAGGCAGGCTGGCCATCCTTGGGCCATGAGGTCCAGCTTCTTAGATAAATAAGCCACATGTATTTTCCATGGTCCCAAAGTTTGGGTGAGCACCCCCTTTGCTATCCCCTTTTTTTGATCCACATACAGGTGGAAAGGTTTGTGAATGTCCAGGAGGGCCAAGACTGGTGCCTCCAATAGGGTTCTTCTTAGAGTCTTAAAAGCCATGTCCATCTCAGGGATCCATTCTCTTCTTGGTCCCTGGTGGTGGCTTCATATAATGGTTTGGTTATCTCAGTGAACCCTGGCACCCAAAGTCTATAGAACCTGACAGATCCCAGAAATTCCTGTTCTTGCCTTTGGATTGATGGGACTGTGATGCTAAGAATGGTTTGCTTCCAAGGCATCTGACAGCAAGCGTTGGCTGCCCCCTTGAATATGTACCCCAGATAGGTGACCTCAAGTTAACAAAGCTGGGTCTTCTTAACAGACACTCAGTAACCAAGTTGACTCAGCTTCTATAGCAGGTCTCATGTGGCCTCCTGGCATGTCTCCAAGTTGGGGGGCCCACTATACATACTAAAGCACAGTTATTTGGGGGGAGGCCCACGGGTACTCACCCAATTCCTCATGCAGTGCCTCCTCAAAGGTGGTGGGTGGGTTCTTAAATCCTTAAGGCAGACATCCAAGTCAGTTGTCCCTTGAAGTCTCTCTCTAAGTCTTGCCATTCAAAGGGAAATAGAGGCTGGCTTTTGGGTGCCAGAGGCTGAAGCCTCCAATGGAGGTCAGGGGCAGCTTGGTTAACAAAAGCCATGTTCACAGCTGACTGGTGCTCTCTGGCTTCTGGGTCAAAAGCAGCATAGGTCCTATAGGCTTCTAAAGTCTTTCTAGATGATCCCTGGGGCTCTCACTCTTTCCCTGAATCACCTGGCTCACCTTAGATAAATTTGTGGACCATCTGATGGTCTCCCAGAGGCTCCCCTCCCATCAGAATCTGGTGGTAAACCTGGAGTCTCTCCAGACCTTCAGCAGTGTTAAAATCCCAGTCGAGTCAAGTCAAAGGAAAGGCTTTGTCAATATCAGCCTGGACTTGAGTGGGCAGCCCATTTTGCTTCCAGAACCAATTTTTGGGCAGCTCACACACCTTCTCTGTCCTGAAATGGATCTGGAGCAATTGCTGACAGTCATCCCAGGTGGGCTGGTGGGTCAGCATGATTGCATCTAGACCTGTGAGAGCTGATGGTCTTTCTAAAAATGGGGAATTCTGCAGTTTCCAATTGTAAAGATCATTACTGGCAAATGACACATATGTCATGAACTGTCTCCCCTGAGCATCTGGGGGTCCCATAGCTCAGAGGGATAAGGCCGTATTAGATTCAGCCCTCTGGATGGTACGGACCAGAATGTGAGGTGGACTCCAAGTGGAGCCAGGAGAGTCAGGGGAGTCAGAGGCTGCTTCTCCCTCTGCCTTTGCTGGCTGGGCAGGGGTAGCAATGGCAGGAGCAGGAACATAAGGAGGGGGACAGAGCTCTTTCTTGGAAACAGAAAGGAGAAGCAATGCAGGGGCTGGGGGGTGAGGCTGACCTTTCTTCAGAGGAAGAAGGCTAAGGAGCAGTGAGGCCCATAACAAATAATGGTCTCACCCAAACAGGGGCCTCTCAACCAGGTACTACCATGTGGTGATATATGGCACTGGTCTGGGTGGCTCCAAACCTCATAAACTAAACTTTCACCCTACAAATGATAGGGAGATGGAAAGTCCCCTCCTCAGGCCATAGGTGGACCATTCATAGATTAGTTTGTAGGGACGAACAACCAGACCCAAGTCTTCTGTGACTTGGGAAAGTCCACTATAGTTCAGGACCAAGCCCAGTGAGGTGCTTTGTGCCTGTCCCATCCTAGAAATCAAAGAAAATTGTATAAGAAGACAAAAAACACAAAGAGAATACACACAGACACAGAAATCAAAGAAAATTTGTACAAGAGGACAAAAAACACAAAGAGAATACGCACAGACACAGAAGGCCATTCCAGGGAGAACAAAAACAAACCAAAAGGCTGTCTCAGACGGTCTTCCTCTCTGTGCATGGTAGGCCCATAGACCCACCACCAGTTCAAAATCCAGATGAAAACTAGCAGGTTCTCTAGCTTCTGGTAGGGGGTTGGGAGCATCCTCTGTTGCCTCTGGGTAGCAAAATACTCGTCCAATTTGCCCCTCTTGGTCTCCAGATTAAACCTGAAACCGAATTAAACCCAGAACAGAATCACAGGTTTGAACAAGACAAAAGATAACCAAGTGCCTGGACTTACTGATCTGAAAAACACTCCACTATTTCAGTCAGGGGATCTCCAGTGAATCCCAGGATAAGCCCCCAAATGCAAATGATTTGCAGAAGAATGATACCGCAGACTCAAATAGTATGTAAAAGCAAAGAGTGTTTTATTCTGCAGAGGTCCGCATGCTGGGGTCTCCCAAGATAGACAACCAAGTGAACTTGCAGGCCTGATTTAAAGCACATTAGGGAATTCTGGGGGTAGGTGGCCACTATGTTAATCTTTTGGGTCCATCTCCAAGGACATTCCATTTCCAGGGTGTGGGGGCTGGAAACAAAATACAAAACAAGATCCAGACATAGTGCCTTATACCTATGATTCCAGCACTGGGGAGGCTGAAGCAGGCAAATTGCTGTGAATTTGAGGTCAGTCAAGCTAGAATTTGAGAACTTGTCTCAGAGAAGAAAAGTATTCTCTGATGTTTTCCTTCAAGGTAAACTTTTGTTTCCTGGGTCCTTTGCAACTTTTCCTGCTTCCTGTGGTGTCCTTATAAAAGACCTTCTCCTGTTTGTGTCTCTTAGCTTTTCTTGCAAGTCTTTAACTATCTTGTGTCCTCTGGTGCCTTTACATATTAAACAAACAAACAAAAACAACAAAAACATGGTGGAAGCTGACTGGGAACTGCTTCCTTCTGGGAACCAGTTCCAGAATGGCCTTGACTTTGTGCCACTGCTGTAAATCTTTTCAATGGCATGGAACCTCTTCCTTTCGAAAGCCCAGGCTTTAAGTTTAGTTGCTGGTCAGAGGTAGATGGAAAGGAGCCTGGGGTACCAGTGTTCAGCAGTCAGTCCAATATCCTGTTGAGCTAGAGACCACCTTGTTTATTTCCAGGAGTAAGTGCTAACCCACTAACAGAAGTTCCGGGAGTCACAACCAAATCTCCCCTTTGTCTGCCTTTGTCTTCGCTCCTGGGCTTGCCAATACTGGAGCATTTCCAGAGATTCCGGGCAATTCCATCTGCTTCCCAGCCTGAGAACCACCTAGAGGCATGCAGCTTGACCCCTGTACCCTGCTGGGCCCTTCCTCTTTGCATATGTGTGTATTTTACAACTTATGACAACAGCTTATGACAACAGCTGCCTCCTATTGCTGGTGAAGAACTGATGTTGCTGTGTCTTCTTGTCCTTACTGTTGTGGGTGCACAGAGTTAGAAATGACCATCCTACCACAGAGCACCAGGAGAGGGGGTCTTTGTCCTTTCTGGCTGTATGAAGGCCTGGCTATTAAAGGACTCTCTCCTGTCCACAGTGCCTGGGTTTGGGTCCCATGGCATTTTAAGGTCTTGACGATTTACTAAGTTTAGTTATCTTAAACTGTGGGCATCAAGTGTTACCTAAAGACACCTAGTATTTCTGGGAGGAGATTGGGAGTTGAAATAGCCAGAGCCAAGGTCCCAGGGCCTTTCACTATGTAGGTCCTTCCTGGATTGGTGTTTCTGTTCCTTGCAGCGGGCTTAACTCTCTTCAGTTTGTTTTTCAACCTATTAATCTGTACAAAAGAAAAAAAGAACTGTCTGAAGCTCAGCAGGTTAAAATGTTTTCAACTCAATTTTCTCTCATTAGTTTTGGGGGTTGGGGGTCCGGGAATGTGGATGGGGGTTGGGAGTGGTGTGGGTGGATTTGAGTGATGAGAATACCTGAGCTGTTGACGAAATTATTGACGATTTCTTTAAGAATTAAGCAGTTCATTTGCTTATTTATTGAATTTGTCAAACTGGTTTTAAGTGCCAGGCAAAACACATGCTGATTCCAAAACTGAAGAAACCCAATTTGTGCTAAAAGGTTAGCAGGGGAGGCAGGCACAGGAGTACATCACTAGGACCCAGGGTGACTAAATGTAAAGAGATGCATTATGGGAGTATAGACCATAAACAAATAACTCAGCCTGGGAGCATGGTGGCATGATGAGGCTTGTTCATCCAAGAGGTGGTGGTGACTAAGAATAGAGCAGCAGTTACTGAAAGAACAGGGGATGCCTGAAGGAGATGTTAAAGAGACGACATAACCAGAGATCACAGAGGAAGCAGCAGTGTTGTACAGGAGGGCAAAGGCAGTTGTGAATGTGTGAGCTGCCTCAAAGACTCACAGTCTACTCGTGTGAGTCATGGTTCTTTCTCCAGTCCCTAGACATGTGAGATCTTCTGGGCATCTGAGAGACTCGATTCTCAAGATTCTAGATGTGGTGGATACATCTGTCATATATGAATTGTCCAGGAACGTGTGTGCATTTACACTTGTGTGTGTATGTGTGTGTGTGTGTGTGTGTGTGTGTGTGTGTGTGTGTGTAGGTGTGCTTAGACTCTGTCATCTTTGGCTGGTTTTATGTTGGCTTTCACTGTCTTTTTCCCCCTTCGCTGTTTCAGTCTGACCTCTGCCATTAGTTTATTAGATTAGCGTATAATCTAATATGCATGTATATATTATACAGACAAATATACACTAATGTGGTCTATTGGGTTACACTCTGCTGTACTTCTCTGTGACTTCTCTGTGTGGTTCTCTAAGAAAACAGCTGCCACACTCTGTGAAAATCCTTGTGTTCTGGCTGGTACCACAAAGCAGACTTCTTTGCTATGAGCTGGTTCTGCCTGCTCCTGGATTCCCTGAGAAGGTGTTCCTGCCCTGGGGCTGTGAGGGAACTGAGAAGCAGCCCTCTCCCTTGAGACATACAGGGAATTCTAGCTTAGCACTGAAACTCTGCTGCTGAGGTTAACATGTATTTTCCTCATTAGATTGTTCATAAAAGAGGATGTCCCAATCACTGAAGGTTCTCTGACTTTCCTTAGAACCCAGGGCAAGCTGACAGATAGGGACATCTCTCAGAGCTGCTCCCCTCGGGGCAGTTGTAAGTAGCTTCCCTTTAGTGCTTCCCCATGAAGACCATAGTATGGATTGGTGATTGCTTATTTTAGAATGGCGGTGATTTCCCCCCCAACAAAATACATTTATACAACAACGGAGATAGTAAAGGTTGATCTGGGCCGGACCTAGTTACTCCTGTAGGAAAGTAAGAGGCTGGTGCCACGCTCTGCTTGGGTTCTGATGCAGGTCTGTTAGACATTCGTAATTCATGCCACCTTTTAGATATTAGTCTTGTAGCAATTTCATGACCAAGTCATATTTTAAAAAAGTCTAAGATATATATTCTTTTACTTATACATAAGTGTCACTGTGGAGAAATACATTTTCTTGGGTACATTTCAAAATAGATCTGAAGATGGTGCAGAAAGAAAGTTCAGAAGATCATTGTCTCTTTTCAGCGTGAATTGAATCATCGTTCCCACTTTCACTGAGAATAGATTATTTTCTCATGTAACTATATCCAGATTACAACCACCCCTCTCTACTCCTCTCAGTCCCATCTCCTCTCCCCTCCTATCCGAATCCACTCCTTTCTATCTTCCAATAGAACAGAATAGGCTTCTAAGAGAGAGAAATAAAGTATAACAAAATAAAATAAGGTAAAGCAAAAACCATCACACTGAGGTAGGGCAAGACAAACAAGCAGAAGGAAAAGAGCCCAAGAGAAGGCGCAAGAATCAGAGAGCCACTCATTCACACTTGGGAATCCTGTAAAAACACTCCAATGGAAGACATAACACATACACAGAGGACTTGATGTAGACACATGCCAGGCCTGCGCACGCTGCCGCAATCTGTGAGTTCATGTGAGCTTTGTTCATGTTGATTGAGAAGGCTGCCTTTTCTTTGGTTGTCCTTCTCCCCTCTGTCTCTTACATTCTTCCTGCCTCTTCTTCTGCAGGGTTCCCTGAACTCTGAGGGGAGGGATTTGATTGAGACATCCCATTTAGGGCTAAGTCTTCCAAAAACTCTCACTCTTTGTGTAAACTCTGGCTGTGGGTTTCTGTCTGTTCCCATCTGCTGCAGGAGGAAGCTTCTCTGATGGTGTCTGAACAAGACACTGGTCTATGATCATAGCAGAATATCATTAGGAGTCATTTTATCACTTTTGTTTTGTTTTGTTTTGACTTTAAGATCAATATTATTTGATTTTATTCTATGTCTCTAGGCTGTCTAGTCTCTGGTTCTTGGTCAACCAAGCAATGTTGTGTGTGTGTGTTCCATCTCCTGGGGTGGCCTTAAGTCAACTCAGACAATGGTTGGTTGCTTCTTCAAGCTTTGTACCATTATTGCTCTAGCGTATCTTGCAGGCAGGTCACCACTGTTGATCAAAATGTTTGTGGCTGGCTTGGTGTTTCAATTTCTCTTTAGGTAGCATGCAGAATATTTTCCTGTACCAAAGACACTACAATATAGGATTGAATGCTCTATGCAGGCACTTTTTAAATTTACTCAAAAGATATTCATCAGAGGCCTTTTACCAGTATTCTGATACTGCATTCAGGGGCTGGAACAGGATGTGAATAGTGTGCAATCTGCTGTTTAATGGGAGCTCAATCCATTTTAGATGGGGCGGGGATACATTTTTAAAAACATGTGGCAAGTGCTATCTATGTGCTGGATATTTATTGAATAGAGGCTGGTCCTTGGACTTCTCTTGGGCTGTACAAAGTGAGGATTCTATTAGATACCTCTAAGTCTGGATTTTGTCAGAAACCATGTGATCGATGCCATTCCAGAACATGCTGATTATGACTTAAGAGTGTACCCATGGTGGCATCTATACTAAATACTTGAATTTTGAGTGGTATATTTAGGAAAAACAAGGATTTCTGGGGAAAAAGATCTAAAGACAGCAGTCTCTTATGTCACTTACTGAGCTTTTTGTGCAAACTTAAGTTAAGGTGTGCACTCTGCTACCCAGCCTGTACTTGTGAGCTGTGCCATCTGCTTTCTAGCCTTAATCATGAACTCTGTACTCTACTTTCCAGTCTACTCATAATCTGTGCACTCTGCTACCCAGCCTATATTTGTGAGCTCTGCACTCTGCTACCCAGCCTTAATCATGAGTTGTGCATTCTGTTACCCATCCTGTATTTGTGAGCTCTACATTCTGCTACCCAGCCTGTACTCATGAGCTTTGCTTCTGCTACCCAGCCTATACTTGTGAGCTCTGCACTCTATTTATTACCCAGCCTGTACTCATGGGCTTTGCTTCTGTTACTGAGCTTTTGTCTTCACCATCACCTACTCCCTTTCTTTCAAGAATACAGAACTCTGGTCACTTTTCTTGAGAGAGTGTTGAACATGGCTATCCCAGACAGCCCAGATACAAATTACAATCATTGTTATTTCTCCCTGTACCTATTAGGATTTCAATTCAGTCATAGACTATATCTGACTGTTAGTGGTGTTTGAAGCAAAAATTCACTAACAGAGACTGAAAGGAAGCAGCAGCTATAGAATGACCCAAAAAAGCCCATTTTTGCTCCAGATTTTTAGAAAATGCTATTTGGTTAATTTGGAGTAAAATGCAAAGCAATAACCCATTTTCCAGGTGAAAAGGAGTTAGCCAAAAACACACAGAAATTTATTTACTTTTGTTGATCCTATTTTCATTCCATTTCTTTCTGTAGAATGTCTTCGGTGGAGCTAAACGTCATCACCAACTAAGATAAATATAATGAAATTCGTACCTTAATCATTGGCTGTAATACTTGGAGATGAAATACAGCTTCATATCCAATAACGGAATTATTTGCAGGTAGTATTATTCCCAAGGGATGACGAACATAGACCACATTTAGATCCTTCTAGAAGGAACAGCATGTCTAGAAAGGCAAGAGTAGAGATTCTTGGCAGTTTAATGATGGTGCCAGACTCAAGTTCAAAGCGTGAGGCTCTCTGGTGCATTTGCACCAAGAATATGGAACCCAAAGAGACCTTCAGAGGCTGACTAAATTTAATACAGCATTCATTTATTAACCAAGAAATATGGTTCTACCCTTTGCCTGGTACCAAGTGTGTATCTGCATCATGGAGCTGCCATACTTACTGACTGAAGAAGTGTATTGTAAGATTTTGCTCCTCTCCTGGCTATTAAAGCAACATGCTCTGAGCCTCAGTTTCTGGAACTGTGGGGCTTGGGGGAGGGGCAGGGAAGGCAGAGGCTGCAGTAGAAAATAAGGGTTGCGACCAATGAGAGGGCTAGGTCCCTGTACCGTGAACGTATGTGACTGAAGAGACTCATCGCTTGACACACTGCGTGTTTCACGGAGTAAGAAGTTTACAGTGGCATGTCTTCAGGTGTGTGTCATCTTGGCTATTATTTCATATCCATGCGGTACGGGAAAAAATATCATGAACAAAATCAACTGAACTGATGTTACGGATGAGCTTCAGACTTGGGGCCTAAAATCCAAGGAGAGGTGGTTACTGAGGGGTTAACTATGCCAGTTCCAACTCTGGGAAGTGAAAAGAAAATCTGCAGGAAAAAAATACACCAAGTAGACTCCTCAGATATGTTCTTAGGAACACGGGCTACTCTTGTCACAGACCCGTCACACATGCAAGGCTAATAGGTTTTGCAGTCCTTGAACAATAACTGCTTTGAGAAGATTACTTCACCTTGCATGCTTAGGGGGAAGCACATGGCTTGGTGTGCAGCACTTTCCTGCATGTAGTCCAGTGACTGACATGGACAAATATTTCCTTTACTGGTAGCACAATCAAGTACCACGGCTGCTGTGGGTGCCACGTGCAACACGCAGCCTGGGTGAGCTGGCCGGGGCTGGGGGATGGGAGACTGATTTTGTGAGGTGTTACTCCTTATATTAAACCTCTTTGTTACAGCCTGTCAGAAAGATGGGGTTTACACTGAGAAGGACTATTCTGAGTCCTGATGGCAAGCAAGAGTTTTGTTTTTCTTTTTAATGAATTTTCAGGTGGTAACTTGAAACTGAACTTGGTCAGTAGACTAGGCTTCCCACTGTGCTGAAAGATGCTTCTCCTAGATCTCAGGTGACTGGGAGAGGTCCAGAATACTCCCACAGACCATGTGTAACTGAACTATGCTCGTGGAGAATCTCCATGAAATATCTGCAGTTGTTTGATTGCTTGTCTCCTGCCAGAGGCTCCACAGATGTGAAAGGTAAGAAAGAATGTGAGGACCTGGGAGACGGGGTGTGGGCAGCTTGAGAGACGTGCGAGAACGATACCAGGGAGATTCTTTCAAAAATAAAAATAAAAAGTCCCACTTCTTAATTATCATTTGACTCTCCTTCTACAGATAGTTCCAGAAATTTGAATCCCTGCCTGGTCATGAAAGTCACCCACCCTTCCTCCTAGAGAATTGTCTTTCATTGTCACAGATTAACCTGACAGGGGAAGGAGAGGTCGTGAGGGGGTCTTACTTCATAGTTTGTCATTACCATCTGCTAGTTTGGCCTCTGACATAATTACCTTTTCTAATTTAATAAACATATGGAATTACTTTTTTCTAACCATGACTATGGAGTCAGAGTTTATGTTTCCTTTAATAAGATTACAAAGCTTCTTGAGGCTGAGAGAAAATCTCTTTCATGTAATTGAAGAATTGCTCAGAAGGATTTTGAAGGCACAGGTTTGAGCCCAGTGTTTTCATCCTCATTAAAATGTCTGTGTATAGGGAAATAGGAAGATGGCTTCATGGGTAAAGGCTTTCCGTGCAGGCATGGGGACTCGAGTTCAGATTCCAAGAACTTCTGTAAAAACTCTGGGTGTGACAGGGCATGCCTGTAACCATAGAGCCCAGGGTAGAAAGCAGGTGTTAGAGACAGGAGGCTCCCAGGCTTGCTGTCAAGCAAGTCTGGCAAACTTGTGAGATCCTGGTTCAAAAACACAAAAAGGGAAGCAATAGAAGAGAATTGGTGTTGGCATCTATCTGATTTGCAAATATTCTGGCAATTGTTTTAAATTTAATTTATATATTAAATGGATTATATAATTAAATTATATATAATTAAATTTTAATTATATACCTGCTATGCATACATTTATATATATGTATCTATATAAATGTTAAAGTGGCTTCTCAAATTTATTTTGGTGGTATATTATATGAATTCCAAATATAAATATTAAAAGCTAACCTTGTACTAACAGCTGATTCCGGGATGATGTGTGTGTGCGTGTATAACAGAGTTCTTTGCTTTCTCAAATAACTTTCTGTGGAGTTGATTTAAGCAGCACTCCTGCCCGAGCAACTTAACAGATGATAATGCTATAAAAAATTACCTAGCACTTTGATGTACACTAAACTTCTTGGGCTCATTTTTACTGAGTGAAGTTTTAGTCTTTCATTCCACGGCTATTGTAAGTCGCTGTATGTGTGCAGGAGCCTGGCCTCAGTACTGTATTATAAACATACCCTTCTCTTTGAGTTTTTTGCAGAAGCGACTACACAGTCTGGATTTATGGTGCAACAGGACGATGTCGTGGCTGTGGGGACACACAGGACATCTGTGTGTATGTCAACTGTCTCCGCAGCTTGGTACCCAGCTGGTGGCACTATTTTAAAGGTGTTGCTAATTTAGGAAGGTGAGGCCAAGCTGGAAGCAGTAGGTCGGATGGAGTGTGCATTGGGAGAGCATACCTGATCTCCTGTCCATCCCTTGTACCCCACTTCCTGTTCATTAGGAGAGCAACCTCCCTTCAACACGCTCCTGCCACTGTCATGTTCTGCTCAAGAGCACAAACCTCCCCCAAACCAGCATGAACTTGTTTAACTTGTTTCCCTCAGATATTCTTTCACAGCGATGGAAAAACAACTAAGTCAGAGTAGAGGTAAAGGGAGGGCTTCATAAAAGGGCTGGGTAACATTTGAGCTTAGTTTTCAAGGATGACCATGAGCTAACCAGTTGATGGAGTAGAAAGAACCTTCTAGTTAAAGAGAATAGCACATCATGGCCCTTACTAAAACATGTCACATCGTGACACTGTTAGGACTTTATGCTTGAGGTAACTTGGGAGAATTGGCTTCTTTGCTGTTAACTAGCTCTTCTTTCTCCATCTCCGTTGCTGGTTCTTTTTTCTTTCCCCAAATTTTTTAATGTTTGGGTTTCCTTGCTCCTTTCCATCCGTGGTCATGCTTTTATGATATCATTTGGCCTCAAGGACTCTCATCCTGCAAGAACCCAGTGCTCTTCTCTGCTAGATCATGCCAGAACAAGCATCCTTTGCACATGCATATGACTTATGTGTGTGCATGTGTGTGAGTTTGTATGTGCGTGTTTGTGTGTGTGTATGCATGTGTGTGTGTGTAAGCACACTTCTGTCTGTGAGCCAGAGATTGATGCTGGCTATATCTTCCTCTATTACTCTCCATTTTAATTTTTGTAAGACAAGGTCTCTTACTGAACCAGTTTGACAGGATCAGCGACCATCAGACCCCAGAGATTCTCCAGTTTCCCTTTCCCAGCTTTTTATATGGGTGCCAGAGACCTGAACCTGGGTCCTTATGCCTACATTCTACTGACTGAGGCAAAGAACAGAGGTTTCCAGACAGATGTTGCTATCAGGAGCTTGATCTTAGACTTTCCAGCCTCCTTATCTGTGAGAAAATAAACTTACATATTCTAAATCACACAGTCTCAAGTGTTCATGTGTAAAAGCACAAACTAAGTCAGAAAAGACATTGAGTTGGATATACCAACAGTTCTCAGCAGTGGACAATCTAAATTAACAATCAATAGTCTCAACATTTGCATTTGTATTTGTGTACTTAAAGACCATTCAGATTGAAATTTTCCAAAAACAAATGGTGAACTTCCTCCACGAGCCTGTCACAACCAAAGGCTTCCTCACCCCAGGAGATGCCACTCCAATCCTCTAGTTGAAGGCAGAGTACTAAAAGATGGTATTTTTTTGGTTGTTGAAATCAAATTAGCAGAACATAGTGTATTATTTAACTATTTAAAGGTGTGCAACTCAGTGCCTTGTAACAAATCTATGATGTTTGCGTATATTACCCAGAGCCATCTTTTCCCTGTGCATGGTCACCCTCCACTCTCTTTGGCTCTCCATCCCCCAGCTGGTCCATCCCCTGGTCCATTTTCTCTAGCCTCATCCTGTTCGCATAAACAGAATTGTTGTGTGATATGTGTCTTTTGCATCCGGCTTACTTCACCAAGGGCCACCATCCATTATACACTTAGAGCCTTTGCAACTCTCCTTCTCTCTCACCTCAAATCTAACCCATCAAGAAATCCTATTAGACCTGTCTCTGAAATGTGTCTCGAATCTGAATTCTGCCCAGTGCCTCCGTTGTGAGGCATCATCATGTGTCTGTGTAGAATGGCCACAGCCTGATACCAAGGTCCCTGACTTAGCCTTGCCTTTGTGTGTGCTTTCCTAGTGTGTTCCAAACCTGAATCAGAGGCGATGCTCTTCTCCTCAAAACCTTGCCATGGCTTTCTGTTCTATTCAGAGGTAAAGACAAAATCTCTACTGTGCCCCACAGGGTACTTGGGATCCCCACAACTTTCCAAAGAGTTGATGTGGGTATCCTTCGCACTTGGACCAGCCCCTACTCCTCCTTGCCACTGAGCCACATAGGCCTTTTCTGCTGTTCCTCAATGCATTGTCTTCTTGCATTAAGGACTTTGTAGTCACTCTTTTCCCTCCCTAGAGTGCTGGCCAGTCCATGGGTTTCCCACTCAGTGATGCCCAGCCAGGCGTCTCCTCCACCACTGGGAACTGCAGTGTTCCCCCCCCCCCCCATTCTAACATTGCTTATTTTTCTCCTGTTTCTTTTAAATGGGCAACTATCATTCTCCAACTTGTCCTATTCATTACTTATTTGTTTTCATTCATTCATTCATTCATTCATTCTTGTATGTGTGTCTCTCCAACCAAAATGTGAGCCCCACAGCCTGCAAACCTTTGTTTCTTTCAACAATGGATTCTAAGAGGCAAGTACAGCAGTACGCTTGGCACTCAGTCATTGCTTGAAAAATAGTTGCAAACTTGAAGACGTCAATCAAAATAGCAAATAACGTGTTTTAGAACTTGCCACAATTCGTTTAATTATTGAGCTGTGTGCCAGGAACTTAGCAAAGGCCATGCTTGCAATTTTATCTCGTCTAGTCCTCAGCAATAACTCTGGGAGATGAGTATTTTTCCCACCTCCAGATAAGAACACAAAGCTTTCCAGGAGCAGATAGCTTGCCCAAGATTTCATGGCTCATAAACATTCAAGCATTCTGGACTTTGTTTCTGTTCCATCAGCAACTTTGAATTACTAAGTAATTTGGCAGGGTGAGTTCGTTTTATTTGTTTGTTTGTTGTTGATTTGCTCTGTTTTCTTTTAAATAAGAAAACATTTAACTGGAAGCTTGCTTACAGTTTCAGAGGATGAACCCATGACCATATGGTAGGAAGCATGGCAGCAGGCACATAGCCATGGTGCTGGAGCAAAATATAATTTCTCCACTATATTTTTCCCCCCAGAGTGAATTGTTTTTCTCAGAGAAAGACAAATAGAGCAGATCACCCCTAGTCCCTGCCCCTGCCACCCCCAGGATGAAACGTGACTCAGGAAGAGTGGTTTCCAGTCTCCAGGAATGGGACACTTTATAAAAGTTATGGTTCAGTGGAGGGATGGGAGTGGGCGGTAACATGGAGGGTCCAGTTCTCATTGACTCTTCACCTGGTCTCATGCCCTTGGAGCAGATGTTAGCCGCATTGTAACCTTAAATGCAGTTGCTGGCTATCTTCTCTCTTTTCTAGGGTGAAGGCTCGCTAGCATACCTTGGGACAATGCCCTATAGAACTAGCTGGGGAGCGAGTGAAAGAGGGTGTTTGTCTTTAAGTGCTTGGAGAGGTTCTTTTTGTTTTTGTTTTGTTTCCTGACACAATGCCTTGGAATAAAGAACTCAAATTTCCTCTTCTCTTATGGCTTTAAGGATGCAGCCAAACTTAGACCTTTCTTTAAGCAGATCACATCCTGAGATTCTGGGATACTTTTCTAACTTTTTCCCACTAAAACTCAAGTGCAAAGGTAGTTGGAGATGACGCATGAAGACAGCTTTTTGGAAGGCAGTTAATTCGGGTTGCCAAAACTTCCACCCCACGCTGAGCTGGCTCCTCCATGGGAACCCAAGACATCCTTTCCTCTCTTGGCATCGCTGAGAGTAGATAAAGAGATAACCTAAGTCTGTTTGTTCCTCCTAACCCAAGTTCAACTTGGGAGAGAATTTCATGCCACAAAAGCACATTCAGATGACTAGAGCTGCCTTAGAAGTAAGTGACCCTTTAGACTTGGGCCATGTTGAAGAGTCAAATCCAAGAGTTCCTAAGGTCAGCGAATACACTCCTTTTGGGTGAAAGGAAATGTGTCAGAATAAAATAGCTGTGAATGCCGCAGAGAAATCCTCATAGGTGATAAGTTTCTACAAGAAGAAAGGTGTATATATTTCCTGTCAATTTGATCTAGTGATTTAACAAACATAGCATAAGATAAAGGAAGACACAGATTGAAACTTACTACTTTTGATTAAAAGAGGCTCAAGATTATTTACGGTATCCTTTTAGTCTTTACAGAGATGGAGATACTGTTCATGGTCTCTGATATGGAGCTGTATATGTCCCAGCAAGGGTCTGCCTAACTAACATGATAGATGTCGTTGTGAGTGGTCATTTTTACAGAGAACCTGGAATCTCAGGAACTAAGGGAGGGTGGGGGTTGGGTCTGTGCTTTTCTGTTCCATAAGGACAGCTCAGTGTCCTTGGCCACTTGGATTTTGATGGTCTCCTGTTACTGCACATAGACAAGCGTTCTTCTTTGTACCAGGTCTCTTGTGATTAAACATCTCTCTTCAAGGATTCAGGTTTTTGTAAGAGACTATCAATAACTGGGCAATGGCCATATCAAAAAAACGGTTCTAGGGAGGTGGGAAGCAGGCAGATAGTTCATGTTGCTAGTGAGGAACAGAGAGGTGGGTTCTGAGGGATGCTCAGGAGTTGATGCGCATGTGCTGAATTGTAAGTAAACCCCAAATAGGGGACATTTCCATCTTGCTAAGTGGCAGATTGCCACTCACACAGAAGCAGCTACTTCCCTGTCTTACTCCTGTCCAGATTCGTTCTCCTTTTAGCTCAGTCTTAAGTTCACTAAAGACAAGCGAGGTGCCACATGTGTCAGGACACCATTTTGTAACACGACTGCTTTGGTTTGGGAGACTACGTGCTTGAGAAAAATTATTTCCAGGGAGGGGACAGAGGTGACTCTCTCTACATTTGCATACCGTTTCTAGAAAGTGTGTTAATGGGAACGATATGATCAAGCTAATATTTATTCATCTGTTCAGTGGCTAGTGCCTACTTCCTAGACAACACTTCAGAGACAAAGGTGAATTTAGACACAGTCTATCAGAGACAGAAGGCATTATAAAGACACAGCCTGAAACACACCCTTCCCCCAGAGTTCTCAGAAGAACTCTCACTGTAGTTCTGTGGGTTCAGCTAATCAATCAGGGTTTTTTTGTTACAGCAACCTCAGCTAACTAATACATCCACCCAGCTCTGGCATCTGGGTCACAGTGGAGGAGAGCCTATCAAGGGTTGCTCTTGTATCTTAGCTGCTCACGTCTATCTGTGCTGCCAGGGCAGGAATTTGGGAGTCTCAGTATGGGGACTGTTTGTCTATTAAAAATGGTATTGAAGGAGGGGAGAAATTCACAGATCAACTTGCTTTTATTTTATGGAATGTTGGATAGAGAAGAAAAAGAAACAGCCCCTAGGGGCAGTTTAATAATACTTATTCTTAGCCAGGAGTGAAAGAATTCACAAGTTATTGATGGGTTATTTTTAAGACAAAAGGCATTTTTGTGGATTTCCTTTTCAAGTAAAAAAAAAAAAATTCTTGAAGACTTGGTAGCCTTT
Organism: Rhynchomys soricoides; assembly: GCA_019843965.1. NCBI lineage: Eukaryota > Metazoa > Chordata > Mammalia > Rodentia > Muridae > Rhynchomys > Rhynchomys soricoides. The sequence continues at coordinate 2,611,408 of JADRCH010000163.1, forward strand.
TCTGAACCTCAACTCTTGATGATCCACATTCATAATCCCATGCTTGTTTCTAGTTACCCAAGAGCTCCTAATTTATGTTCCTTCAGTGTCAAAGTCATGGATATTTCTTTAAGGGACAGATTAAAACAAGCTCCTACATTTATTTAAGAATATGACAAGACATTAACATTTTATTAATATTAATTATATTTATATTATTTTATTAATATTTATATAATTATATTTATATTATATTTATTAATATAAAATTCTAAATCAAATTTTATAAACTTAAAACAAATACCATGCATCTACAATAAGCACGGTTTTGATGAGAAAAGACTACATGAGTTTGGGGCTGGAGAGATGGCTAGGACCTCTTGCTGTTCTTTTGAGGACCTGGGTTCAGTTCCCAGCACCACATGCTGACTCACAACTATCTGCAAAGCTAGTTTCAGAGGACCTGATATTCCATTCTGGCTTCCCAAATGGTGTACTCACATACATACAGGCAGAATACTCACATTCACATATATGAATCTTTAAAAACAGAATATATGAATTTATGTGCAAAGTTTGACACTTTCTATCTTTCAGCCCATAAACTAGTCACATATCACTGAATGATCCATTACCTTTTGTTCTGGTTTGATTACTGTTGCTATGATAAACACCATGACCAAAAAAGCAACTCAGGAAGAAAGATTTATTTCAGCTTACAAGTTACAGTCCATCAATGAGGAAAATCAGAGCAATAACTCAAGGTAGGAACTTGAGTTCCTGCTTGCTATTCTACACATTGCCTCTGACCAAGGAACTTACTCACAGTCAACAAAGTACAGCAGAAACCATGGAGGAATGCTGCTTGATGGTTCAATCACAGGCTCATGTTTAACTAGCTGGCTTATACAGTCCAAGACCATCTACCTAGGGAATGGTGCCTCCCACAGTGGGCTGCACCTACATCAGTGACCAATGAAGAAAATCCCCCCCAGACATGCCCACAGACCAATCTAATCTGGGAAATCCCTCATTGAGATAGCCTGAAGGTGGCTCTAGGTTGTGCCAAGTTAAAGTTATCTAGGGCATGTTTCTTTTGAAAATAAAAAGTGAAATACATTAAATGCTGACATAGTACCCACATGTACATAGATTCAAACAAAAAAAATAGCTGTTGGAAATTCATACATTGAGTCATAGATGGGTATGCTATACCCATCTTGTATTTGTTTCCTTGTATTTCTGTGGTTCTGGGTATGGCATGCAGGTCTCATACATATTAAACAAGGGCCCTATCTTGAATTGCATCCAGCCCTATTATTTCATTTGCTTTGTCTTGAAATGACCCATTCCTAGTCAAACTGGAAAGTTTCTTAAAATCAAGTATAAAAGACCTCACTTTAAATCTATTTTCCAAGGTACCTAGTTTTAGGGAAATAAATCTACTGAGAGTTTCTGTAAATACGAATTTATCATCTATTATCTCATTGGTTCTTATCAAAACTAAAGGAAGAGATGCTGTGACTATCCCCACAATGATCCTGGAGCTTGGAGAATAATTCAAACTGCAAAGTTCCGAGGCAGGATGGGAGAGCTGGCAAGAAAGATGACTCCAGAGCATCGGGTGCTGAACCCAAGCACTCAAGCTTCAGTCTAGGATTCCTTCCGTGCAGTACAGGTATCCAGACCAGCACCATCCAATGGCTATCCGGAGGCTAAGCTGCTGAAGGGACGTTTATTACTGAGAGTGAAACCAGCAAAAGATCTCAGACTTCTTGTTACCACAGACGAGGAACTCCAGGAGACCACTGCTACTTCAATCTCCTAGAGGAAAAGATGCATGATAGTGAAGAATTCTCTGCTTCACAGAAGAATGGTTTTCCTCATTTCGGGTGATTCATATCTTAATCTGTTTCGCTCCAGTCTCTCTTCCAATGAGTCCTATGATATACTCTCTAGCACATGACTTTGTAATAAACATTGTGCCAACCCCTGCAGACTGAACTGGCTTCAGGAAGCCTGTGCAAGCACTTCTCACGTTTCCTTGCCCCTAGGAATGTATCATTTACCATGAAGCAGGCAGGGAGGCAGATGCACCCCACACCAAGACAGGTTGACTTTGTAGAACTTGGTACCATTGGTTCCAATCAACCAAGCATCCCTGCTGGGATGTGGCAGGCACATGTGAGGTTGGCCACTGCCTAGTCATTGTGGCTTGCTGCTTTGCTTTTATTCTACCCATCTGGTACATGTTGATTCACACCCATTTTTCTCCTCTCTCTAGGATTGCCTCCACAAACCCAGTGTTGAGAGGAATGAATTCCAATAAACCCAATAAATCTGAGAGAGAAATATAGAGTTTGAGATCCACACAGACCATGATGACTGTCACATTAAGGCTTCCTGGGGATATTTTTATGACTCTCCCCCTGTCTAAAGCTGGTCTCTTACATCCATAAATTATACTGGCTGGCTTTTCATTAACTTGAAGAGTTGAAATAATTCTTTATAAAGAATTCTTCGTTCACACAGGATTCAACAATTGACCAAGATCAAAGCTAAGTCAGCTGTGTGGCGGGCCCGGCACCATATATTTCACATAAATGGTGTGGCTTGTTGCACACTCGGTCGGAGTTGTCCCCATTTTATATCCCTCCTGCAGAGGGTGGGACCCTCTGATATCAGCACAGGAGCTGTTCTGTGACTGACCCCATTTTCCTCAGGAGCTGGTACAGGTCTGTCTGAACATGAAGTCATTCTGACATTCCCCTTAGTGGTATCTGAAATTTCACAAAGGATGGGGTCATTCTTGGCCCTAGGGGGTCTGGGGTTGTGGAGGGAGGGAGGTGGGGAACGGAACAGAGAAATGCCTCATGGTTCAGACCTTCTCTGTTCCCAGCACTTTCCCTTTAGGAGGATAGGATGTATTAAAGAGGCCCAAAGGGGAGATTAAAGCAAACCAAGGACAGGGAACACAGACAGTCTTCCTTTGCTTACTCTTGGGCTGTCTTGTGCCCTTACATTTTTCATTTCAAATATATAGGCATGAGAGGAAATGATGTGTGAGAGGCATGGGACAAAGAGCTTGACAGTCAGGCTGAAACAACACTGATAGACTAACACCAGCCAGGCTGTGCATCCCTCTACTGTACACAGAGGCACAGAGCAACTCTGAGATGGCCACACACAGAGACAAGCCAAACAGAAGGCATGGAGGAGGTTAAATTCTTCATGATACAGAGGGGACTAGGAGAAGAGTGGCCATCAAGTGAGCTCAAGGCTCATGGTGAGCTCTTACTACGTTTCTGTTGGTCACTGTATTGATTGATCCATAGTTGGGTCACCCACATCCTTCAGCTCTGCGAAGAAACTAGACAACACATGAACTTCCGTACCAGTTGCAGGTATCAACTATATCTGAGATAATACTCTCTGTAGCTTGGAAGAGACAAGAGGCATGGACAGGGTGCACTCACAGCTGACACTGTAAATTCACCAGTGAGTCTCAAGGTAAATGGTGTCCACACAGAGCACATCACTGTGTGTGGAGTGGAACCAGAAGTTCAATTTCATTCGGAAATTGAAGTTTCTTGAGAACGTCAGTGGTCCCGATAACGTGGCCTTTCCATTCTGTTAGACAGTCCATGTCCCGACAAAAACTTCCTCCCCCAGCTTCCATGGACTGTAGTGGTCACCGAAGCTTTCGAAGGAGGCTAACAATTAAGATAACATAACGGGTGGGCTAAACTTGTAGGAATAAGCTGTTTACTACCATTGTGGGAATCTTGATAGAGAAGTCTGAAGAACAAAAACTGGTTTTCCAAGACTGCCAGCATTAGCTCATACATCGCTGAAGTTGTAAGTCAGCCTGCCCTTCCCCCTCCGTAAGGAGCAAACGATACTTTCAAAAAATGGAAGCATCTGGTTAAATATTAAATAGGAGAGCCATTCTTCTGAGGTCTCATATTGGCAGCACGTAAGTAGCAGTTAAGTCAGATGGATGTTGACTTTGACGGCGGTGCATTTATGGTGCTGCATAAATAACAGGAGACAGCGACTCCCTGGCAGTCTTTCCACATCTCGCCCCTCTTTGCACTTTCTACACTGGTTTATGCACACACACACACTTTCCCTAACCGTCAGTGTATTGTCTCCCCCTCCCGGCTCCTTTCAACAGATGTGTCCATTTTTAGTTAATGCAAAGGAAACGGCAGCTTTTAAAGGCAGCCTTTCGCAGTGGGGCAAGCTGCATTAACTGTAAAAACCTTTTAGTTGTACGATTTTGATATTCGGCCTCACCTCCCCAGACATTGCTTTCCTGTGTCTGCATTTCTCTTTAAGCTCTTAGAAGGGATCGCTCAGGGGTCAGCAAAGGTGCAGCTCATAGCAGCAGCAGCAACAACAGCAGCTGAGACACTTTAGTTTGAGTGACCTTGCCCGGGGAATAGCAGTGAGAGAAGCCTGGGACAAAGTAGCATTTGTGCATTCAAAAGCACTCTTGGATGATTGTCATGTTAACCTGTACTCAGAATGCTAATGGTGTTTGTCTTGGCTTCGGGCCAAATCAAAGCAGATTCACACACGAAGCTGGGGGAAACAACAGCAAACCCGCTCAGATAGTCTCAGATGTGGTCAGTCCACAGGTTCATGAAACTGAAGTCACAGAGCTGCTGTGGGGCAAAGCCTCAGCTGTAAACCAACCTGGGGTGAGTCCACATAGCAGAGAAACCTTGTGTGTCTGAAATGTGAGGAAATCTACATTGAGTGATTCTCAGTTGTTTGGTATGGGGGACACTTTTTCCAGAATGCTGGCTCCTGGGCCAGCTCCTGAGTAGAGAAGAACTATCAAAGATGGAGGTCAGGGACTGTTCCCTGGGGAGGCAGTGGTTAGCCTGAAACTACCTGGCATCTAAAACTTCACTCATCAAATGATGAGTATACCTATAGGGCCTATCCAACAGATTGTGTCACCAAAAATACAAATCTCTCTCCTTGGACACCAAAGTACTAAAAATGCAATTGGGCATTTAAAGGATTCTCTGGGGGTTTATAAATCGGGTAGGGGTAACCCAAGGTGTAGACCCCTCAATCTCTGGTGGGTTATATCCCTCCTGATATTCATATACTGGATTAAGGGAAAATCTTAGGACAGTTTTTCTACCATCTCCTCGCCCTATCTAAACATGTGCTCTGTGAGAGGTGGGCTCAGACTGTTTCACATCAAGAAACATCATTCCCTGCCCCCACTTTAGCTGGAGCTGGTCACCACTTGAGAGATAAGATTATTGATCAAACATGTTGAATGCTGACTCTGAACCACGTGTTCTGCTAAGTTCTGAGAGATAGGACAACATTCAAGACACCCAGTGTCTGCATCTGTCTCTCTGATTAGCAATCCTTATCAACAAGGGAATGAAGTTCAACAGAACAACCTACCAATGTCTGGCTATGAATGCTGAGAATTTTCTACAAGTTCATCCTGCAGATGAGACCTTCTGACTGGCCACAGTCGTCTCGACTCTCTGATTGAATGAGCGCATAGAACAAATGTGATGTTCACTGGTATCGCCTGGGAGAAGTTTCAAATAGCTTGGATTTCAGTGTAACTGATCTGATATTTGACGTAGGTAGAGGGAATTTCAGCACCCTCTGAGTGATTTCCACGACCTCACAAAAGGTCCACATCAGTTTGCCCGTGACTGTTTCCAAAGAGTAGGTTGTACCACTGCCTGGGAATGTGTTCTCTATCCTTGCCTGTCTGGCCTCCTCTATCCAGGCTCATGGCAGCATGTGGGTGCTCCATGTGTTTGACAAATGAATCAGACTAAAAGATTATTTACTAACACCCAGAAAGGATCTGTTTTCCTGGAAGATTTCAGAAAAATACCACAGAGCTTATATTAGGTTTCTATTGTTGCCATGATAAATCAGCACCAATTTAGCAATTTGAAGGCTGCACCCATCCATTACCTATCTCACAGTTCAGTGGGTCAGAAGTCTATCCCTGCTTTTCCCAAAGTAGAATCAGGGTGTCCTTGGGCCTGGAGCTGCAGGCTCGTGGAGAAAACCTGCTTCTAGACTCCGTCAGTATTTAGTTCTGTGACGTCTACAGGGCACTGTCTCTGACTCCTTCATGGTTGATGACCAGAAAGGAAAAGGAGCTCATCTGTGTTCTCCCATCTTCTAAGCTAGTGATGGCAGGCTGGGCTCTCAAGTTTCTAGTCTCTGTAACCTCATCTGTTAGCTTCTTGTCCTTCCCTTCCTTTGTCACATCTTACCGACCCACTTACCTTCCCTTTCTCCACACAAAGCCCAACTAATCCTGCCAGGCCACCTGGATAATTCAGGATAATCTCCCTATTTAGAGTCTGCTGATTGGTACCTTACTTCTATCTGCAAAGACTCTTCACAGCGGAATGTAGATTAGGGTGAGATAGAATAAGCAGGGGAGTGTGGGTGTCTTTAGACTTCTGCCTACCAGGAATGCACATAAGTGAGAACATAGAACCCCCACATGGACGGTAAAGTGCTGGAGGTCAGGGTCATCCAGGTAGTAGACGACTGGTTGGAAATGTCAAGCATCTCAGTGGTGGTCATAAATGTCTGCACATGACAGGCCCTGTGACTGACAGCAAATCTAGGGAGAGTAGACTGCTGCTTATTTGGTAACTTAGAGTTTACAAAGAGCTTGGCTCAGGTTGGATTAACGGTTGAATGTTGGGCTCAGTGTGCAGGGTGGGCAGCGGATCTCAGAGGTGCTCAGGGACTGCTGAGAGCTGAGGAGGGTTCGGGTTCTAGCACCAAGCAGCTTCCAGCAGGGCTGCACCCTCTCACTGTTTATAAGCTGGTAAGGTTCTGCTTGGATCCATTTTGGACCCTGGACTCTAGATGACTTCTGAGGACATCTTTCAGGCCACCCTCACAAAGTTACCTTCTGATGGCCTTCGGAACTAGATGAGGTAGCTTTTGTTTTCTGTATCTGGTCCAGGAGAAAACACAAGGTTCCAAGTGTCCTGCTATTCACTTAGTCAGGGATGCCTGGCTTGTTCAGAACACTGTGTCTGTTATTCTGTGTGCAGAACCCACTTATAATCCATGCAAAAATTCAAGTATCTGCTCTAGAAAAATCTCATTTTAGCCCTCAAGTGCAGACATCTCTCCTGAGCTCACCATAGTTACACCCCTACTCATAGTAGATAATATCTTTTAAAAAATGCATGTGATGCATATACCTCACAGGCCTCATGGCTTTGTTTAGTTTGCCCTAAAAATACTCATAGAACTTGGCCTGGCACAGTTGAGTAAAATCATCTTTTACAGTGTCTGCTTCACTGTAAAATTTCAATGTTTTATGTGATTTATTAGACAGTATACTAAAAATTCATTAAAAATTTCAATGTTTTATGTGATTTATTAGACAGTATACTAAAAGTAAACATCAGTATAATTGCATGGGTGTGCTTGAATGCTTTCCTAAATTCAAGCCTCTGTCACTCAAATCATTAACCCAAGAATTATCTGCTCTATCTAGCTTAGTGCTGTTAGTGTTCTTGTTTTGAGAGAGGACTATGAAGCCAAGGCTGTTTCTATCATCCCCCTGCCTCAGCTTCCTGAGCGCAGGAACTGAAGGTGCCTAGCTAGCACTCTGCCTGGCTCAATTGGCCTATTTTCTAAAAGTATCAGATCAGACCTGGCACTCAACTTCTGGGACTTTCCCCACAAATTTTAGCATGACACCGTGAAAGATATTAGTCATGGTGTGCTTATGCGAAATGAAATTGTAAAAGCACTTCTTGTGCTAATACCTGAGTATGTGTGTTGGCAGAGCCTGCCTTTGTGTGGTGGGGTTGGGGTCGCTACAGTTAAGTCCTAATCCTATGCAAGAGTCTACCCTAAGGAGCACAGGACTCATTTGAATGAGTCTAATGTATTTTTTAAAGGAAAAAAAAATCCACTTTTAGCATTACGACTCATATTCAGGTTCTGATACATTTAATAAAGACCTTTGAAGTCACTGGGAAAAGGATAGAGGAAATGGAAAATACTCTGAGTCCGTGGCATATTATCAACCAAAATATTAAACTTATGTGTCGCTACCTTTTCAGACTTGGTCTCAGAAAAGGATGGATTTTCCTTCTGGCTGCAGAATTCAGCGTTATCAAGACGAGCTATCATCTCAGCCAAGAACTCTGCCGCCCTAAGAAAAGTAGTAGCTTCGAGAAGCAAGCAGGGAGGTTGATGTGGAGGTATTTCCTCAAGAGAAGACCCCAGCTTCCCGGATTTTCTTCTCTTGGAGGGTGGGTCCTGAGGTCTCCCTGCGGGAGGATCTGGGAGGAAGGAGGAGCAGGTGGCAGCCAGGGCAGCGGGCCAGGGAAAGGTGTGGGGAAGAGCAGCCTGCAGCTGTCTGCAGCCTGAGCCGCGCGCACGGGTTTGCATTAGTGGTCAGCACCGGGTGCACCAGGTGGTTTTCGCAGCACGTCTGCGGAGGGGTTGGAGGGATGAGGAGGATCATCGATCTCTGCAAACAGAGAGAGTCCGCAGGATGTGAGAGGCCTGGTGCTGTGGCTTCCGCTCTCACACATCATCAAGCCTCCTTTGAGATGGTTTGAATTAATGACACTTCTTCAGACAGACAGAGTAGGTAAATGGAAATGCTAGACCAGCTTTTCACCTTCCTTGCTCAACACTTTCCGTTACCTTGGGTGCTGGAAACTCTTCACCCTAGCCTGCCGCCAGTCAAGTCCCAAAGCGTTACAGTTAAGGCAAATTCTAATAGTTGGTCCTACAGAGTCTCGAGTAAAGGCACGTGGAAATGTCCAAGTGTCCCTGTATCTCTTGGCTGTCTGGATCATTGATTCTACAGGGCAGCTAGCACTAAGCACCTTGTCTTAGAGGGGACAAAAGTCCTGCGGAGCTCACCACCTGAAAGCTGAAGCGGTGTCCTTAGTCCAGCCCAGGATTTGGCTCCCAGGACACAGCCAGCTTCCTGTCAGCTAGCCTAGGCCCTGCCTGTTCCTCGGGCTGGCTCTGAGAAACAGCTCCAGAACCCTGACCTTTTTGCTTTTTCTGTGTACTGAGCAGGGCAGGAGACAGAAGAACCTGGAGTTATGTGTCCAGACCCCAACCCAGGTTTCTGGTCCATCCTAGCTGGTGGCCTTGAGTTTACCTCACTAGCCTGTGCTTTAGCTGTCACTCCTGTGCAGAAAGGGTACTAATAAACTATATTAGTAAATTAGTAATATAATAAGGTAGTAAAGTAATAAAATAAAATAAAATAGAAAAGTAAACGTTCAGGGTTATGTTTGGATTAGCCAGAATTCCACACATGCTATCGGTTGGATAGGTGTGATCCATATACATTGTATAAGTAGATGGAACAAAAAATATTTTAGAAAAAAATTCTGTACATTCTTTATTTGCCATTTACCTGTGTCTTGTCACCATAGTTTCTAATTTAGGTGACTGAAATGTGTTGAGTGGATCTTTTACGCTGGTAGACGGTTCTTTCAGGGGGTTACTGGTTTGTCTTCAGCACCCAGAGTAGGAGCAGTGTAAACTGCTAAGCCTGGGCTCCCCAGGACCCTTCTGTTCTCACACCAGTTGAACCTTTGGCTGACTTTCCTGGGGCAAGGCTATAAACTCCTTTTACAGATTGAAAGATTTTTATTCTGAAAATATTATTTTCCCTTGCCTTTCCAAAGGGGAGCTCTTGCTTCTCCTCTGAGCTCCTTTTGGAAGCTTTCATGTTTTTAGTGTAAATTGTCTAGGGTGGGGGCTGGAGGCTGGGGGAGGCTGGTGGAGGGAGAGATGAAAGAGGTCTGAGCTGAGGAGGGAGGTGAGGAGGTTTTTTTTCAAATGCAAATATTTGATAAAATATGTGGCTTTGTTTATTTATGTATATCTATATGTTAGAAATGCTAACTTGAGCTGAACCGGTTAACACGCTTAATCAGAGGCAGATGGAATGGTCAGTGAATTATTTTTGTAAACCACTTCTGTTGGCATGCAGGCTTCCTTTCCTATTGATTCCACTCTGGAGGACCACTGGAGGTTTAGCCAGAATGAGCTGGTGCCAGACTCTGCTTCAGTGACATATGCCTCCTCTGCTCCCCCCACCCCCCGACACACAACACAATCACACATTTCTCCAGGCCAGCAAACCACGTTTGTAACTAATTGGAGCAGACAGGGTGTTGCAGAGAAACCACGAACACAGCAGAGCGTCCTGGTGGATATTCATCCCGGCCAGTCCTTTAACAAAGTGAACAATCACCCAAATAACTACTTCCTGCTGTGGACGCCCCTCCACCTCTTTTTTTTTTTAATGCTTTGTTTGTTAAATCCTATTTTCCTTCTACTTTCCTGTTGACTGCAGCTAAATTGAATTTGGTCCAATCTATCTCACACTGGGTCAGCAAAATGCTCTGCTGGGGAGTTAACCCTTTCAATGACTGAAGGGCTTCCCTGATTGAGGGTTGGGGTGGGGCACGAGACACGGAATACGTTCTATTAGGATCATGACCAGTTTTGATAAAAGAAGTCCTCGACTCTGTTTTTATTGCCAGTGAGAATTCAGACTGTATTTGCAGGTGGGTGGTGCACTCTAAAGAAGGGAGGGTATCACTTCTGCACAAATGCTTTCTCCAGAAATGTGGCATAGATTTGAAGTGAAGGGCATGTCAACAAAAATTTTAAAGGGAAAGCAATCACGTCGGGGTAACAGAATTAATAGAGTGGCTTGAATTAAAAGGGGGAGGAGAGGGCAACTTAGTGTCACATCTTAAAGTCATTAGAGTGGGAGGAGCCTTCTCATCTGTGGTTTCTCATTGTTTGAAGACTCAGGGGTGTTGTGTGGCTGAGATCAGATGGCTGGGGGCTGCTGAGCAGTGTGAGCTGCAAGATCCCTAGATGTCAAAGCCAGGAAAGAGAAACAGCTGTGGGGACAGCCCAGCCAACATCAGCAAGTGTGATTTTTCTCCAGAGCATGTAGTGGCTCCTGTCCTCCATTGTGTGAAAACTGTCCCCATCCGGAGAGAGTTTATGGGGCTCCCTGGAAGCAGAGCTGGTGTCAGAAGCTGCATTTGGCTGTCGCACCCTGCTGGCCAGAACTGTGGCTTATGTTTCTGCAGGTGGAATGTCAGAGTTAAAGCATTTTCCTATGTGATGGATGGGCTCAGATTTCCCTCCTTGGATATATGTGAGGTTTAGTTCTACCTGCAACATACAAGTATGGGATCAAATATTGGCGATCTCTGCCTGGATAACCCACCCTCTGTTCCCAGTTCAACATCTGGGAGTTCAATCAGGTATGTGCTATGAGTAGTTAGGTCCTAGGTGGTTGGTGCCGCATTTCCAGTACCCTTACAGAGTGTTTCTCTTGCCATCATTAACACTACAGAATATCATTTATTCACGTTGTGTTCGAATGGCACTAGGCACATAACATTGAGGGTGTGTACAGCTTCCATGGAATCCTGAAACAAGTTTTCAGCCAACCTCAAGGTTTACTTAAAAATGGTCTTGCTGGGATTTTTTTTCCTCTTCATGCTTCATGGGTGGGGGAGTATCTTCTAGAAGTTCTATGCTTAATATGTCATCTTTCCCTGAATTATATGGCCATACATCCTGCTTCGTTTCTACAAGACTGAGCTCTACAGGACTGAGTTTCTTAATGTGTTTACAAATGTTTCAGTGTATCTCCTACAGGTGCGTACCTGAAACCACAGCTCTCTGGGGGCAGAGGTGAAATGATCAACAGCTTGAGGGCCAGTTTGAGGCACTTAAGAAAGTCCAGTCTCAAAAAAAAAAATAAGGACACCTTGCCATAAACCTATGCAAGAATACTACTATTGATTTATTACATAATTTGCTGTTTCCCAAATTTTATTATTAAAGCTTTGACTTTGCCTGTAGTATGTTTTCTCCTATCTAGAGCTTTCTGTTGTTATGGTTTGTAGGTGAGAACTGTTGGGTTTATCAGCATGGCTTCAGATGCTGCACTGTAGTTGAAAGGGCTTTCCCTTTCCATCCTGGCTATGCAATAGAACATTCCCGTTTATCTGTACAACTGTGAAATGACAGAGATAGAATTGGAGGGAATTAAAAACTCAGAAATGTTTCTTTTTTCATTATCTGAGGCATCATCAGATGAAAGAGACAACTTTCCAAAAATGTATACTTCCAAAACTGACCCAGAAAGAAAGAGAATCCAAACCAATATATTCCCACAGAAGATGTGAAGCTGTCAAAGAGCGATCCACCACAGAAATACCAGGCCCAAATATTTCATAGGGAATTCTAACACATCATATATATATATATATTCCATAGCTTAGAAAGCAAAATATCCAAAATTTACAAATATAACTTACAAGTTTAACTATTGGTAACAAAACACAAAGATTGCAAAACATCTTTTAAATAAGTGTTTAATCTTAACATTCTAAAATAGAAAACTCAGATGGGCTGGGAAGTGCTACAGTGGCTGTCAGCACACTGGAAAGGCTGAGAACCCAGAAGCTGCTTAGTCATACCACTAGGTGACTCAGCAATCGTGCTGAAGGTCTAGAGGATTCCCGGAGAGTCACTGGTCTGTAGTTACATAGTAAGTCCAAAGGAGCTGGGCTCCGATGCCAACAGAGAATGGCAGCAGCAGAGACAGTAACAGAGTAGATGCACTGACCAACAGGGAGTGAGTGCAGGCAGGCAAAAGCAACTCCCCTCTTTCCTCAAACCTTTTTATGTCTGTGCTGATGCTGGAAGACCCTCCCACTCCAGGAAATGACCTCACAGACTACCTTGAGGTGTGTTTCTTAAACATCCTAGATCTAATCAAGCTGGCAATCATGAGTAACTGTCACATCGTGAATGATAGATTACATAATTGAAAAATATACAACTGAGATTCTTTCTAGATCACTTGATATAATCTCATGTTGATTCTTGATAAAATACCTTAAATATTAATAGTCATATGTGTCATCGGCATTTACTCCAATTTCAAATCCCACATGGACCATATTTAATGCTCATAGAATTCCTATTGGAATAAAGATGATGAAATAGATACTACTTTAAAATTATTTTACTCAGCATGTATAAACTGGTAGCAACAGAAAACTAAACAAACAGAGCCATAAAAATTGGAGTAAAGGAAATGAACTTACTGCTATTTGTAAAAGATCCTGTTTGGTGCCTGAGCTCCCTTTTCACAAGAACCACCAGAGAGAGAGAGAGAGAGGAGGAGAGACAGAGAGAGAGCTAAAATTTTTAAAATTCAGTAATGTGACAGAGTACGGAGTTAATAAATGGCAAACCAGGTCTTATATTTTATGATACCATCAGAAAAATATTTTAAAAATCTCATATTTAATAGTAATAAAGGAGATACCATACTTTGGAATAAACTTTATAAAGGTGTGTTGGGGATTGGTTCTAATGTTTTGTGGTATTTTGGCTCCCCAAAAGCTGAGCTTCCAGACCTGAAGGGTCCCTGCCCCCAGCTGTCTTTGATTGATAGTAAAGAATTGTCAAACAGCCATTTTGTTGGACAGTGAGATGGGGGCGGGACTTTTAGATTGTGAGGACAAGAGCCAGGGAGAGAGGGGGGAGGGGGAGGGGGTAGAATCGCCTTGACGGGAAGGAAAAAGATGATGGACAAGAGCCAGAGAGAGAGGGGGGAGAGGGAAGGGAAGAATCGCCATGACGGGAAGGAAAAAGATGAAATTATTTTTTAGATTGCATGGGCAAGAGGGAGGGACGGAAGGGGAGAGAGAAAGAGACAGACAGAGAGAGACAGAGACAGAAAGAAACACAGAGAGACAGGCAGACAGACAGACACATGGAGGGTGGGGAGTTGTCATGATAGGGAAGGAAAAAAATGAAACAAAACCGGAGGGGGTGTTTGTTAACTGCAGGGAGGTTTAGAAATGCCCAACCATTGAGCTAGTCAAGACATGTCAAAATTAGCTGGCATATGTATGTCTTTCATTTGCCAATCCAGAGAGCTCTTGGACAGGTGCTCGCATGCAGTTTAACTAATTCACCGATGCAGCATTGTATTAGTTTTCCATCATTGGCATGAAACACCTAAGATGATCAACTTAGAAAGATGAAATGTTTATTTTGGCTCACAGCTTCAGCTGTTTCTGTTTCTAGCTGACTGGCCCATTGCTACTGGGCTTGTGGAGCATGTGGCAGATAGAAGCTGCTCGGATAAGAAGTGGGAAGTGGGGGAGGGAGAGATGGATGGATGGGTGGAAGGAGGGATGGAGGGAGGGAGGGAGGGAGGGACATCATATTCAAACTCTCACCCCCATCGAGGCCACTGAATGGGGACCAAGACTCCAACTTGCAGGCTTTGGGGGTTGGCATTCATCTAAACCAAAGCATGTATCCTAAATATGTAAAGAAAACTTTAAAATTCCTTCTCTAGGAGCATGTGACCACTTTCACAGCACACTGGAACAATGGGGAGGGCACACACTCTTGTTTAGGAAGATGCGACCATAAAGACGTGAGGCTTCACAAATGACACAGAATGGTAACAAAATAGCAAAGCAAATTGTGAAGTGAGAGCAGAAACATTCCAGATAAAGAGATATTCCATCGTGAGTATTTAGTCATGCAATAGTGTGGCACCACTGTATGCAGGAACAGTCCAGGGGACAGGATGAAAAGTCCAAAAATAACCCCGAGAACTGACGAATGGTGGAAAGGAAACCAAGGGTATGTCCTGCTCTTCAAAATGTCATATGCATCAGGAACCTCACATGCCTGGGGGAAACAGGGGAATCCAAATTACTTCATGCCACTTACCGGTACAAACTGCAAGGGGAATAACATTCAAATCAGTAAACTGGAGCATGGCCTGGTTGTTATCCTTTCATTCAGGGTCAGAAGGTCAAGGTCGTTTTCAGTTTAGGAGGTTTAACTCCAGTCTGTGCTACACAAGAACCTGTCTCAAAAAAATAATTCAATCTGTAGTGTGGAGCGATGCTAAGAACACACTGGCTGCTGGTCTTGCTGCGGACCTGAGTTCAGTTCCCAGCATCCACATAGATGGTTCACAACAGCCTGTTACTCCAGTTCTACAGGATCTGATGCCCTCTTCTGGACTTAGCAGGAATTGCATGTGTCTCGTGCTTTTAACAACATACAGGACTACAATAAAAATTACTAGCATTTTGTCTAGGCTCCGCCCCACAGTTATCTGGCAACAGCCAGGTGTGCTGGGCTCACTAGAAAAGGGCTGCTTGCTTCCTACGCTCTCTCTTGCCTTCTTGCTCTTGCTCTGTCTTTTTCTCCTGCTCTCCCTCTCTCTCCATTCCCCTCCCATCTCTCTGTCCACCTGTTCATGGCCGACCTCTACTCCTTTACTTTCTCTCTCTCTGCCTTTCTCTGTCTCTACTACCCTCTCAACCCCCCTCCCCATGCCCTGAATAAACTCTATTCTATATTGTTGTGTGGCTGGTCCCTCAGGGGGAAGGGATACCTCAGCGTGGGCCATGGAGGCACCCCCTTCTCCTACACCTTACTGCACCTCTGCCAAACATATTCTCTCTATCTTTTATATAAAACACAACAAAAATAACTAGTGAAAAGTTCAACATGAAACTACCATGACTTGGGCTTGTTAACTAAATTATAAGCAGATTATTAATGTAGGATGTGTCAATAATCTTCATTCTTCTTTTAAAAAATCTTTATGTGCGTTTGCGTGCATGTACATATGTACGAGTGCATGTGCTACCTTGAACACATGGAGGTCAGAGGTCAACTTTATGCATGGTTATTTGTCCTTTATCTCTCTTGTGTGCGGCTAGATATACCAGGCTACCTGGCCTGTGAGCTCCGGGGATCTGATCTCTGCTTCCAGCTCCTTGTAGGAGGACAGAGATTACAGTTGTATTCTATCATGACCAGCTATTCTGGGGTCTGGGGATTTGAACTCAGGTTTTCAGGCTTGCATGTTGCTGAGCCCAGGGTGGCCCTGTGGGGACAGAGTGGCGTAGTGACATGGTTCCTACCCCTGGGACAGAGCCTTAGTGTGAGCCTCCAAGAGTGTTGATGGCTTCTGTGGGCATAGGCTTGTTTGTTTGATAATGTACATATTTTTACATTCCTCCGAGGAGTGTCCTCGCTGTTAACTTTAGTGACTCCATGAGAATTAGAAACTGCACAAGGAGAAGGTGTGGCGAATGTCTCAACAAAATGGTAAACACTGGGACCTTCCGGGCAGCCCTTAAGGTTATGGGAAAGAGCTCTAAATACATGAGGTCATATATATATGTTCTCAACTATGTAAAATATAAGGATGCAATATGAATTATGGGGGCTTCATGAATAAAAAGGAACAAAGGCAGTTGCATTAATGAACCAGCTTGTCAGAAAGATACAAAGGCAGACAGATTTCTGCAGCACGGTTAGGCCCAGGTGCGGTTTGAAACAGAATTTCAGGCCAGGGTCACACCCAACTAGTTTATCTTTTCCATTTACAAAGGCAGACAGATCTCTGAATTCTGCAATGCTAAGGAAAAACAATGTATCAAAGGGCTGGGTCATTGAATGCTGATTCATAAGATAATCAAAAGGGAACCTGGAATTAATAACTGAATTGATATGTAAATAAAAACCTGGGCTTTTGGTGTACATGAGACGAGCCAGCAGAAACCTGTAGCAGTTCCTTTTTAGATTTTTTCTCTAGGGAGAGCTGAGCTGTCTGGAGATCTCTGGAGAGCAAAACAGCTCTTCAAGACTTTTCTCTTCATAGGATTTCTGACTTGGTCGGAAGATACAATAATTTTTTAAAGCAGCTTTTCTGACTGTCAGAAAATGCATGAGCTATCCAGATAACACTTAGAATTTTTAGCTGCAGAGAAAGCAGCCTGGAAAGCCATCTCAGGAGAACCTATCCTGCTAGCCTGGACCCACGATTTGATTACAGGTCAGTGGTTCTCAACCTGTGGGACACTACAAGGGGTTGCAAATCAGATATCCTGTATATCAGACATTTACATTATGATTCATAACAATATTGAAAATATAGTCATGAAGCAGCAGCAAGATAGGCAGTGGTGGCGCACGCCTTTAATCCCGGCACTTAGGAGGCAGAGGCAGGCAGATTTCTGAGTTCAAGCCCAGCTTGGTCTACAGAGTGAGTTCCAAGACAGCCAGGGCTACACAGAGAAACCCTGTCTCGAAAAACCAAACAAAAAAAAAGAAAGAAAGAAAGGAAATAAGTAGCAGCAAAAATAATTTTATGGTGGGGGTCACCACAACAGGAGGAACTGTATCAAAGGGTCACAGCATTAGGAAGGTTGACGGCTCTAGCTTGATCTTTCTTCTCTTGGCTTCTGGAGTTCCAGGGACTGTGGCTGCATTTTTCCAACTCCTTCCTCTGATCACACTGCTTCCTTCTCTTTTGGGCCAGCTTTCATGCTGCCTCCTTCATCAGGATGCTCACAACTATATTTAGAGCCCATCAGGGGATCCAGGAGAAGCTTCTGCCTCATGATCCTGAACTGATCCAGGCTCTGAGTTCCTTCATTGCTTGTGTCTGATTATATCCACACGTGAATGTACGTATGTGAGTATATTTATTCGTCTGCTGCATCTAGTGACACCTTTCCATTCCCAGGTTTCCTGGGATGAATCACAGATCTGGCAAAAACAAATAAACAATTGTATAACTTTGTGGGTGTCCGACTTTGAAAACATCTTTTTAAGAGCGTGGATTTCTTTGCAGAGTCTAGGCTTTTGTCCAGGACCGGCCTCCACTGCCCCAAACCAAGCCAGTTCCAGCCCACCTAAAATGCATGCAGTTTTGTGATGCCCTGGGTGTCACATTAAGTCACATGCATGTGACCTCCGGCTTGCTTACACTGTGTTCACCTCTTCCCTAGGAGGGCACAGCTGCCCTCATGACGGTTGGTCATCACCATCAGCCTGTCTGGTGACCACTGCCGATGGGAGGCTCCAGGCTGTGGCTGTTCACTCTCTTGTCAAACAGGAGTATCAATGATCTCGACTTATCTGTGTGAACAGTAGCGCCTTCCCATACACTCGTGAGTCAAGTCTTGGACATTTTAACAGAACGGAAAAATAAGATCTTTACAAATCACATGTTTCCCACAAAATTCCCAAGTCTGAAGGTTTGTCTTGTATGATAAATAGTTCTTACCTACTTATCATGTGTGCTCTGCTGACCCAAGCACAGAAAAAAGAATTGCCCACTCTAATTACATGTTGTGGGCTGGCTGCTGTCAGCTTCTGCTCAATTCCATCTTTCAGGACTGCTAGCAGGAAAACTCAAGGGCAAATGCAATGAGGGACATTGTTGGGTGCAGCTTCAGGGTAGACTCAGGCTTTCTCCACAGACCATCTCTGTAGCAACTTCTTGCATTTCTTCACAAACTCTTCGAGGTGCAATGTAAAGACCATGTGACTAGACATTGAACCAGCAAAGACTCACCTCCTGGATCTCCCACCAACAGAGACTTGAGTTTGGTCAAATTAGAGAATCTGATAATTAGGGAAACGGGCTCGATAAATTATGCCTGGTGTTGAGCAGAGGATTCTGGGAAATGGTTGCTGTTCTGGAACTTCATGGCTGGCACATGGGCACAGCTCACTTTGAGTTTTTTTTTAGAAGCATACAGTTGATTTATTACACGTAGTTCTTTGATGTAGGCTCTCTAACTCAAATTTTGAGTTCCTTTCATTGCCATACACAGTGTTTCAAAGTAAACCCCAAAATTAATTAATATCAAGCATAACCATCGGTAACTCTAGACCATAAAATCAGTGACTCCTCAAACAATCAGTCTTCTCAAACAACATTATTAAAATTTAGCGTCATTATCTTATGGGGAACATTGGATGTCTTGTCTGAACTATCTAACACATTAATATAATATGTAAAAGTACATTTACAAAACATTGATTTTTTTATAAAGTACATTTATAAAACTGTTCTTTAAATTATTTCACTATTATACATTTAAGTATATGCTTTTCCATATTTGTTTTTTTTAAAGTTTTATTTATTTATTTATTTATTTTTCATTTTTCTACTTTATTTACATTTCAAATGTTTCCCCCTTTCCAGATCTCCCCTTTGGAACCTCCCCATTCCCTCCCCCCTCCGCCTGCCACTATGGGGGTATTCACCCACCCACCCACCCACTCTCGTCATCGCTCCTTGTCATTCTTCTATACTGGGGGATCTAACACACTCAGGCCTAAGGGCCTCTGCTCCCCCTGACTGTAACAAGACCCTCCTCTTCCACATATGTGGCCAGCACCATGGGTCCCTCCATGTGTATTCTTTGGTTGGTGATCCAATCTCCTGGAGTATTGAGGGGTCAGGCCAGTTGCCACTGTTGCTCCCTCCCTGGGGCTGCAAACTCCCTCAGCTCCTTCAGTCCCTTCTCCAAGTCCTCCATCTGGGACCTCACACTCAGTCCTACAGTTGCTGTGATGTGACTCTTGGGTATTTCAAACTTTTGGGCTAATAACCACTTATCAGTGAGTACATACTGTGTTCATTCTTTTGTGACTGCGTTACCTCACTCAGGATGATATTTTCAAGTTCCATCCATTTGCCTGCGAATTTCATGAAGTCATTGTTTTTAATAGCTGAGAAGTATTTTTACTCTGAGTTTTCTCAAGCCCAGAGGCCACTTCTTAGACTATGACTACATGCCACGTTACACATGTGATCCACACTTGGGCATATTAAACATGCGCTATAGATTGACATTCACATTTAAGTTTTTACATTTAAAAGTTTTTTTCCTCACAAAATGTTTCATTTTTTTTAACTGAAAATAGATTTTTTTTCATACAAAATGTTTCCCTCATCTAAATCCTTCAAGATCATCTCCAAACATGTCTCAATGTTTCTTTTTCCATTTAAGTTTTCTTTTTTAGATTTATTTCACACGTGTGAATGTTTTGCCTGCAAGTATTTGTGTATACCATGTGTATGTCTAATACCTGCCAAGGTCAGAAGAGGGCTGCCACATAGGTGCTGGGAATCAAAGTCCTGTCCTCTGGAAGAACAACCAGTGCTATTGTCCACTGGCCATCCATCTCTTCAGCCCCTTAAAAGCTTTTATGAATTATTTACTTTATTTTATGTGTCTTCTATGCATGTATGTCTGTGTAGCACAAGTTTGCATCGCCCTTGAAGGCAGAAAGGCGATGTTTGGTCCCCTGAAGCTGGAGCTTGCTGTGAGCCACCATGTGGGTGCTGGGTCCAGACACCAGGTCCTTTGACAAAGCAGCAGTGCTCTTAGCTACTGAGTCAGCTCTCCGTTCCCATTAATCCATTTTTTTTTTTAAAAGACAAAATGTAGACACAATTCTTGTCCCTGTCCCTCAAGCACAATTTTGAAAACGTTGGAACACTTTTAAATAGCTTGCTATATATCTGGGAACAAAATTAATATTTTTTGTTTTAAAAATGTATAGCAGCTACTATTATGCTGTGCATATCCTTTTCTGTTGTGATATTTGGAATGAGTCAATAGTTTATCTTAGAGATTTATACTTATTTTATATGTAGTACATTAATTCATTGATAAAAACTGATGCTTATTATAATTTTTCTATGAATAAACAACTAAATTTACAGCCTTACAATAACACTATGAAGATTATTTTTAAGTTAATTTATTTTATGTGTATGGGTGTTTTGACTGAATTTTTATCTGTGTATACATGTGTACAGTACCCATGGATGCCAGAAGAGGGGTCCCCTGGAAATGAAGTTGCAGACAGTTGTTAGCTGTTATGTGGGTGCTAGGAACCAAATTTGGGTTCTCCACAAGAGCACCAAATGCTCTTAACTGCTGAACCATCTCTCCAGGCCCTAAACAGAGTATTCGTCTATTAGTTTCCTTATTATTGTTATTATTTTAAACAAATACCTCAAGTGGCTGCTGAGATGGCTCAGCAGGGAAATAGGCTTGGTGCCAAACCTTATGGCCTGAGTTAGAGCCTTCTGTCCACATGGTGGAAGGACAGAACCCTCTCCTACAGACCTCTCCTCTGACCTGCACTCAGGAGCCATGACACATGCCAGCTACCCGCTCCAACAAATAAATAACAGTAAAAAAACAAAACAAAACAAAAACCCAAAACTTCACAAATGAACTATTTGGACACATATGAAAGAGTTTTATTACCTACTATCAATTTTCCTATGTATATTTTTCTTAGCATGTGTTAACCATACAAAGTGTAGGATTTCAGGGTAACATTGTATCATATGTATGTAACCCACATTGACAATATTCTCTTTATGCCATGATGTCCCCTCCCCCCTTCTCAACCTCTTTCCGCATCCCAGTGTTTCTCCTCTTATTTTTTGATTTCCCTTTTGTCTGAATTTCCATCCACCACTGGAAATATGCAATATTAATCTTTCTGAGCTGACTCATTTCATTTAATACGATCATCCCTGCTTCTATCCGTTTTCCTTAAGGTGACACGACCTCAGTCTTCTTTGTGGCTGGGTAAAGCTCCATCATGGATCTGCGATGAAGCTGTCCCCCTTCCGTCCCTTCTGTCAGTGGGCGTCTGTGAAGGTTTGAATGAGAAGTGTCCTCACATGCTCGTGCATTTGGACACTTGGTCCGCAGTTGGTAGAGCGGTGTTGGGAGACCATGGAACCTTGTCATCATAGCAACAGGAAATGCTACAGTATCCACTTAGAGCTCTGGTTTAACCTAAGAAGCAGTTGATAGACAGCCATAGTTGTAGGGGGTGGTTCTGATGCTTTGATCAGGAATCTGCATGTGAACTCTGAAGGTCCTGCTCCCCAGTTGGTTCTTGATCAATGAATAAAGATGCCATCAGCTAATGGCTGGGTGGAAGCGGCCGTGACTTCCAGGCAGTAGATGCAGGAGGGAGAAGGGAATTCACCATGCTTTGGAAGGAGAAAGAGTCACCAGGCATGTGAGATCTCAGGTGGAGTGGCCATTGACCACTTCCCCAGGCAGGAGATTAGAAATACAACTAAGCTTAGGGCAGATGTAAGGTGTTGAGCAAGGAGTAAAGGGAAAGACACACTAGCCATGGGAGGCCTAGAAGAGCCCAGTCACCCACCCATAAGGCAGGTTAAAAATGAGCTAAGTGTGTGTGTGTGTGTGTGTGTGTGTGTGTGTGTGCGCCTTTTATTCTCAGATCTGAGATAGCCCCTGGGTGGGTGCATGCATACAACTTGCTGGGAATTCAAAGCAGTGTAGGCAAAACTACACACTACACATAGTTTTCTAAACATTCACCTGACAGGACATTTTTCTAGAATATATCTGAAGAACAAAAACAAACAAACAACACCCGAAAACAAAAACAAATGGAATTATATGTACAAATAATCCAACAAATGGGCAGTGGATACAAACAGACTTTTCAAATGAAGAAATACAAATTGCTGATAAATGCACGAATTGTTCAACATCCTTAGCTACCTGGGAAATGGTACATTGAGAATCCCTCTCACCCTAGTTCAAAGGTTAAGTCCAGAAGATAAGAAGCAGCACATGCTGGTGAGGAGGTTGTGTTGGGGAGGAGTCCCTGAACACTGCTAGTGAGTATGTGAACTAGTGCAGCTGCAGTGGAAATGGTACAGAGGCTCCCTCACAAAACCAAGAAAGAACTACCATGTGACCCAGCCACATGATATGTTCTAGCCATGTGATCCAGCTACATCACAGGCTGAATAGAATTACCATGTGATCCAGCCAAACCAGGTGATCCAGCCACACCATGTGATCCAACCATACCATGTGATCCAGCCACACCATGTGTTCCAACCATACCATGTGATCCAGCCACACCATGGACTGTGCACTGGAAGGAGTCCAAGTTCATGACAGAGATGCCCACCACATTAACTGAGGAGCTACTCATGTTATTCCTAATAGTTGAGCTTTGGTATCAGTTTTTGATAAAATTTTACTGCATCTTCACTGACATCATTTCTGGGAATGACCAGAGAATATGAGAATATGAATGACTCTCTTTTTCATATCATCACCAGTGCTGAATAATCTGATTCCTGCTGGTGTTTGCTGATCTGGTAGATTATGTCTCTTGGTCATGTGTCTGGAGAGTTGAGGACTGGTGTCTGTATTACCTTAAGTTTGTCAGTCATCTGTTTGGATTTTCTTCTTGTTTATCTATTCTTTGATTGTTATCTTTCATACTTTGCAAATATGTTGCCCAATTTACTGTTGTTACATTAATTTTGGTGGTAGTTCTTTTACTTCATTGAACTTTTAACTTCTTGTACATTCAAATGGTTAAATCTATCAAAAATTTAAATGAAAATTGTTACTTTTTGTGGTTGAATTCTGTTCAATTAAAACTTGCTGTTGCATGTGCTATGTGAAAGAACAATAAGAGTTATAAATAACAGTCAACTATGTCTTGGGGGAAACTGGAAATTTAGTTTTGGGACAAGATAGATAAAACTATAGTCAATAATATAAGCTGTCCACGATAAGTGTCAAACACTTGGCACAATACTAGGTGATTTCATGTTGGCTGCCGGGAAACATAGAGCAGATAGCACCAGCAGCTGCCGAGTCCCTGACTAGATCAGCCAGATGACTCATGGCAGTATAGGGCGTCAGGGCTGGAATGGCCTGGAGACCCATCTAGTCTGATCTCTGCACATGGAATAAATATTCTGACTTAGCACTGACTGAGCTTCTATCCACAGGACAGCTGCACTGTCAGTCCCACCAGAGGCTCTCCAAAGTGACACAGGCTACCTCAGGCTGTGTTCACCCCAGATTCTCAACACTGAGAGCAGTTGTCACTCAACCTATCACAGTTCCATTGAACCCACTAAAGCCAACACCAGAGCCCCATTACTGTGAGTAGGGTCCTTGGGTACAAAGACAATGAGGGGTGAAGGATCTGTGCTCCTTGGCTCAAACTCTTTGTCCCCAATTGGGGGTCTAGGTCTTAAGAGAGTAGGTTTCTATGTGGAGCTTTCCCCTTGATCTGAATGTTGGGATTCTAATATCTTCTTTATTTCATACAGCTGTTGAACAATGGCTTCTTACTTGTACGACTCCTTGTCAGTCTCTGATTATTTCTTACCATACCAGCTTCCAAAGCCTGGGATCTCAGGGTGTTCTCCCTAAGAGTGAGGGCAGGAAGCCAGGCATGGCAGTTTGCCTCATGGCAGGAAGGAAGCTAAAGCAGGAGGATCACTGGGTGTTTGAGGCCAGCTGTGAATTTACAGAGTGAGTTCAGGTCTAGCCTGTGATACAGAATGAGACCCTGTTTCGGACAAAACAAACAAACCCAAATGAAAACAGGAGGTAACAGCGGAATCTGTTGACTGGCAGGGCAGCTTGGTAGCTCAAAGGACTTCTTCTTTATCATCTTTGCCTTCTTTTTATTTCAAAATAATTATAGATTACAGTAAACTGTAACAGAAGTTCAGAGAAAGCCCAGGAACCTTGCACCCAGTTTCCCACTGCAGTGATAATTTACCTTGATGAAATGAGAACTTTAATTGGCTCAAAATCGTCTGGCACTTGTAGATGCTGTTCCTATCTTTCAGCATTCAGGTACACTCTTTTTGTATATTCTGTGGTGTAGATTCATGTTGTGTTATTAGGGTCCCACATCCACTTCGCCCCATGGGTAGGGCCGCTCTAGGAAGTGGGACTCGGGAAGTTTGACCACGCTCACCCAACGCCACAGCCCGACGGATGTTGGGCTGGGCGAGTGTTGGACTGTGAGAAGCCGAGGGACACCGCCCGGGGGGTGGGGGGTGGGAGAGCACAGCCTGGGGTTCCGGGGACTTCACAGACTGCAACTAGGCCGGGACCATCTGGTTCTCAGGCTCGTGGGCATCCCAGATGCTGCGGGATGCCAAGAAAGAGCTGAGAACAGAGTGAGGGCCCGCAGGATGGGTCTAACCCAGGGCTGAGGGGGAAAAGGCAGGGAGGAAACCAGCTGGGTCCCACCAGGGACCTGGTCCTTGGCTTGTTGGTGGGTGGCTTGGCTTGGTGGAGGCAGTGGCTGGGAGAACTGAGAGGCCTTCTGCGGGAGACTAGAGGCAACTCTATAGAGGAAGGCCTGTTCCATTGCTCCCCACAGTGGATCCTGATGAAAAGAGACAGTCCATGGTTTTAAGGCTTTTATTGTCATGGTGAAGAGTGGGGATGAGTAAAGCTGTGCCCCACTTTCTCAGGGCGGGCCTGAGGTTAAATACCTTTAGCAGGAAGGAGTGTCTGAGAAGGGGAGTTTATTGGCTAAGCCTCTAAGTACCTCATTAAAATGGAGATCCGTCTTGGGGCTATGTGACCACACATACTCTACTTGTTTAGGGGTGTGGGGCATTGATCTTACATGACTGATGGCCACAGACCTATGGAGAGCTGCAGCCTTGTGTCAGGAGCCTGGGGCCCAGGAGCATAGCAAAATGCCTACCATCCCTTGCCCGGTTATCCCCTGCGTGTCACTGGGGTTTTAAACCTTAGCTCAACCAGAAACCAGGTTGCCTTTTAAGGTCCTTCAGATTCACATAACCACAGTATCTAGCCCCTGAACTGCTCCAGCGGTCTAGGAGCTGCTCACAACAGACACACCTTCCAGCAGCCCTCAGGTCACCCACCCTCCATCTCTACAGTGTTCCCTTCATCTATGGCAGTGGTTCTCAACCCAATACTTCCACGGGGTTATCCTAAGACCATTGGAAAACACAGATATTTACATTACAATTCACAACAGTGGCAGAATTACGGTTGTAAAGTATCGACGAAGGTAATGCTATGGTTGGGGCTTGAAACAAAGTGATTGCGGCATCAGGAAAGTTGAGAACCTCTGATCTACTCTTTTAAGATGGGCTTGTTTTATTCAGCCCTTCATATGAACACTCAAGTTGTTTCTCAAATCAATAATTTCTTCCATTTTGTAGCTAAGTAGCACTCAGTTGAGCAGGGAGAGCACAGCGTCTATCACTCTCCTACTAAAGGACGTCTGAGTGGTTTCCACCTTTTCATAAAATAAGCAGCTCAAACTGTGTAAGTGGTCTGGTGAGTTTAAAGGAATCACGATCATAGATGCTGTGGACTGGAGCTCTCTTTCCCACAGTGGGACCTTTGCTGCCTCTGTTATCAGCTCCAGCTCCAGGGCCACTCCCATGATGCTTGAGCAACATGCCCCATTACCTTAAGAAAAGTCCCTTAGAATTACTTCTTTTTGACATCCCAAAATTATACAACATTTACTCCTTTTCTACAGCCCCCAAAGAGCTCTTTCGGAGATTTTACTTTGCCCTGCTCTCTGCTTTTCCCTAGGTTTTAGAGATCCAGTTTCCCTGCAAGTAAATGTTTAAGTAAATAAATAAATAAAGTCTAGCAGATTAGGAGGGAGTGGAAGGAAGCCATTCTAGAGTTGGATTAGGAAGCCAGTCAAATTGTGCTCCTACTCTTTTCTGGTTCTGGTTTATACCCTGCTAAAATGTCTATTAACAACAGCACCTATGTCAGGGATATTGAAGGCTCAGGTGATTCTGTCTGTGTGAATGCACTTTGCAAGACAGTATTATGATGTCTCTCTGAAGGGGTCTCCTCACTGTTTCTCCTCTCTTCTCTTTCTGCTCTCTCTCCTCCATGGGAAACTCATCATGACCACCAAGGAGATCACCTCCACCCTTGGGAGGTTAAAAACAACAACCATCCAGTCAGTTGCCAAGTATGAAATCATGGCATTCTTATGACATTCCATCCAGTAGAGGGTGACAGCTCCTACCTGCTGAGTCCAACGTCTTCACTCCTAGTTGGAATGTACAAGGTAACTTACAGTTATTTATGTGTGTTTGTTTTTGAAGGGAGCACACATGCCCACTGCGGTCATTCAGTAGGCTCCCAGTATTTTTGTTTAGTACATTGTGCTGTTGCAGCTCCAGCCCCATTAGGAGGTGTCTAGCTGCTGAAAAGCTTATTTACTTTGTTTAGCAGGATTTGTGGTCTTAATTTTCCTGCTTGGCCAAGCAAGCCACAGAACTCAAGACTGATGACTTGCTCTGGAGGCAACATCCACATGGTCTACTTGCTGGATATTGTGCATTCATGGTGGACTGGCTGAGGATAGTTCTCCGAAGTGCCTGACCTGCTGAACCAGTTTGGGACAGTCGAGGAACATCTCTTCCCTAGGGCAGGGATACCAGCCAGCCAGGAGACCTATTCTTGATGGAGGAAGTCTTGCTTCCTCTGAAAATAAAGGGGGGTGGTGGTGGCACTGATTACTTCTATTAGTGAAAGCAGCTGGGGATTAAGGAGGCATCAACAAGGTTGTTACCAGCCCCAAGCC
This sequence comes from Rhynchomys soricoides, assembly GCA_019843965.1. NCBI lineage: Eukaryota > Metazoa > Chordata > Mammalia > Rodentia > Muridae > Rhynchomys > Rhynchomys soricoides. Next base: position 2,638,735 of record JADRCH010000163.1, read on the forward strand.
TTGCTGGCCCTTCCTGAATTTATCAGTTCTGATGAGGACAGAGCAAGATGAAGTAGGAGGTGGCAGGTTAACATGAGAAGAGAAATCCCGAGTGTTAAGAGCACCTCTATCCTCACCGTCATCTTTCCTCTTAGTTGAGAAGGAAGAGCAAGAAAGAAAACGACCTTGTCTGACTTGCTTTGGTGGAAACCACACTTGCTTCCCCCTCAACTTCCTGGGAATCCACCATGCTTGAAAAAGGCATTCAGAAAAGCACGGATGGAAGAGAGATGCCACTGCAGGTGGACCATGGGTGGAAGAGGGTGTCTGCTGCAGGGGAATGCCCTGTCCAGTGCTCTCACTGTTTGTTGCCCAGTGTGACTGTGGTGATCCAGTCTTCTTTACGTGCAATGGTTTCATTCCCTGTATTCTGTTCATTTGGTGTCTTTGCTAAATGTTTCCCCTTCAATAAAGTATTCCCAAGATACCCTTAGTTGTCTTGGGTAGAGAGGAGACTTAGCCTTTGGCCACTCTCTGGTTTCTTCGAACCCTGGTCTTTGGAGCAATGGGTATTAAGTGGCTGCTCCCCAGTGACATCAAGACAGAACAATAGTGACGAAAGCAAACATGGTCAAGTTGTGAGCAAGCCTGGGTCAGAGCCCAGCCCGAGGGATAAGTTGGTTCATGGTATTTCTGACTGCTGAAGCTGAAGCTGGCCAGAGCCAGCAGGGATGCTGACCTTGTGCTTGTTTTGTTAGCAACTCCAGAGAATCAGAGGATATCCCCTGGGGGTAAAAATCTAAATTTAGCTCCCAAAGAAGCTGCTTTCCCATTTTGCTGGAGAAAAGTTCTTTTCACTGGTGAGGGGCTTGGCTTTGATTAGGTGGGGCTTGGCTTTGATTAGGTGGGAGGACCCATGTCTGGGAATACATAAACTTTATTGTTCTTGGATGACAATGCACTTTCCTTGCCTACTAGTTTTCTGCCTTTCCCCCCTATGATCTGGGCTTGTGACTGTATTGGCCAAAATGAGCCACTTTGCCTTGGCCTGGACTCCCAAGGAGGTCACACCTACAGAGGAGTCCACACCTGGGGGCATTATTTTGTCCTCTCTACCTCTTGAGACAGTTCTGCGAAGGTTGAGTGTGGCAGAGAAAGGGACCCTGAGTCTGTGTCAATGCTATCTTGGGGACTGGGCCCAGGTTTGTACCCTTAGGACCAGATTCTAACATCCAGAAGGCAGAGAAGGCCAGGGCTTCCCTGAGGTTCGGGCATCTCAGATCTCAGTAGACTATTTGGCCAGCCATCAGTTTCAAGCAGATTGCCCAGCAGGGTCAGGTTTGTAGCACACACACCCCATGGTCAGGTTTCTTCGAGGCACCTCCTCTAAAGTGATCTGCCATTCACATTTTGTGTGAGTAGGTGGGGCAGGTTTTAGTGAACCTTCCTCTAAAGCTCAGTTGCTGGAGTGCATGTTTAGTCTCTTTTGACAAATGTCTCCTTTGATGTCCAATGACACAAGCTCTGGTTAACTCATCTATTTATGAAGTTTGGAAATGTAGGGCAAAGAGCATTCACTTGGACTCAGATGAGCTAGGTTGCTGGGTGGTCTGTTTTTACTACTTATTAGCTGGATGACATTGGGCAAGGTACCTTCTCCAAGCTGGTTCCAGGCTGGTTCCTCGCCTGGAAAACAGCAATAATGAGACAGAACTCAGCTCTGTCAGCAACAAGTCAGATATTATATATCTTCAAGAGCTCTTTATAGACCTAGCTTGCAGTCCCTATAAGGGAATCATGTCTGGTAGCACAGGTCTGATGAGGTTTGACAGATTGTGTCTCTACCTCTTGGGACCAACCCCCACTAAATAACATTAGGTCTTCACAGACTCCAGGAGCTCCTCCTGACCCCCTTTGTCTTCTGTTACCTTCTGTCTCTGTTTTTGTTTACCTTCTTGAACCCTGCTTTCTTTGCCTGCAGATGACATCGAGAACGACCAGTCACAAGCAGCTCTTCTGCTGATTACTCTCGAGCAACACATCTCCTGTTTTTATTTACGTTGCATTGCTAACTTGGAGGTTGAAAGCAAGAACGCCCATCGGCAGAGCTTGCCCGGTAACCCAGCGAGGGCACAGGAAGTCGAAGGGAGTCACTTGAATGCTGTGGCCATCATGGAGCTCAGGCATGCTTTCCGATTGCAATCTAGACTCAGCCTTTTTCCATGCTCTTTCACCTGACATTCAATATTAAGGCTGAAACAAGGGTTCCCGTTTAACAGTGACTCACGCAGCAGAAAGAAATTAGACTAAGTCTAAAAAAGAAATTAGGCTCTGGGTGAAGGAGAACTGGACAGACACTTTCTTACTGTAATTTTCCAGAAGGCCCTGGACAGCCCCCAGGAGTTGTCAGGATGGACAGAGCTTTGGAACATTTTACAAGCTAGCAAAACATTGTTTGAGGGGCAACAGATTCTTTGGAATTTATCTGCACGACTGACGTCATCCTCTCAGCACGGGGAGCCAAACCGTCTCCATGTCTCTGGCCCTTTTCTGGTATTATTTCCCAGTAGTTTAGCCCAAGTGAACCTTCAAGTCACTTTCCTGTCAGATATTATTGCAGTAAGGAAGGTACCCTTTCTGGGCCAAGGAAGCTTCCTCTTCAGATTGAAATGGAAGAGAAATTGATAGCTTTTCTCAGCCCCAGTTGCCTTCTCTGCAGCCGGCTGTCTGGAGAGTCCAAGCTTTGTAGTTTGAAGCTTTGCCTATGCAGTCTTCAGTGACTGCCACCTCCTCAGCTGTACCCCTCCATAGATCAGTGCACGATCTGTCATTACCGATTGGGGACTGGAACATTCCCTCCTCAGCATAGATTGAGAAGCAACCTGGCATCTCTATGGCCGAGTCTAGTTCCTGTTTTGCTGTGGCTGATGAAAAGTAGCATCCTCTTCCTCTTCTCTGAGTGTGAGCATTTGGAAGCCATGGCAGTGGATCCAGGAAAGTGGCCTGTATCTGCTGTGATCTCGTGATATGCTGAGCACTGTGCTGAGGTGCTTTCAAAACAGCTCTCTCTGCTAGAATTCTGCACATCTCATTAATCAGGGAACTAGGGTGTGAAGGGATAAAGACAAAGCAAAGAGATCTGCGATGTGATGCACTGAATGGTTGTGGCTCTCAAAAATTCTCTCAGAATCCTAATACCTAAAGTGATGAGTGAGGTTTGAGGCAGTGATTAGGTCATTAGGTCAAGACCCCAAGGAAGGGGAGGAGTACCCCTGTAAAAGAGGCCCCAGGAAGGAACCCACTCCTCCCAACAAGTGAGGATACATCACAAAAACTCCTTCTAGGAACCAGAATTCAGACCCTCACCAGGCACAGAATCTGCTTGTGCCTCAGCCTTGGGGATCCTAGCTTGCAGAATGATGGGAAATGAACTCTCTGTTGATCATAAACTATGTAGCCTATGGTATTGTGGTACAGCAACTGGGCCAAGCTAAGACATCTGTGTTTGTCTGGATTCAATTAGAGTCTGTCATCTCTAGAAGAGGTGTTATGTAGGAAGAATCTGAACAATAGCTTTAATGTCACAATTACAGGGACCCACTGTTTCATAGATTGAGGTTCACTAACCCAGAAGTCAATCCAAATAACTCAATAATGCTCTAGCATTAGCATGTTGAAGGTTTTAGACAAACTTTCTCTCTACATGGCAAAATGACACTTCAGAACTCTTGGGTGTTGAGAAGCCTCTACGATTTCCACAGTTGGGTGCCAGCATAGGTCCCAAATCTTTACACTGCTCAAGAAGGAGAATTGTGTTCCAGCTGGCCGGTCTCTGAATGACTCATCTGGCCCTGGACATCCTGAATATCCCCGCACATTCCTTCCCTGGCTGCCCTGTGTGACCCTGACTGCCAAACTGATGGTTGAAGTTGGTTCCTAACCTGGCTGCTGCTGAGGACCAGCTCAGAGAAGGATCATGGCCACAAAGATGAGCTTGGATTGCCCACTAATCCTTTTAAGAGATCTTTGACCACCTGCTTGAGGCTCAGCTACAGTCCAAAGTTCTAAGAGAGGGTCCCCTTTTCCAGAAACCCGTGGCTGACCTCAGGAATCTGCAGGTCCCCTTTACCCAGTGACAGTCAGCAGAGAGAGGTACCTCTGGGTATGAGATGGTAAGCATGCAAAGTACCTGTTCCTTGCCTCCAGGAAAGGGTTGGTATTTTCTAAGCCTGTGGTGACCTTCAGACTGGTGGCAGCCACTCCCCTGCTATTTACTTCTGCAGAGGGAGCATGGAGCACTTTCTGGAGTGCTGAAGTGAAGCTCTGGCAAATTCCAAACAACATTAAAGTATAGGACAGCATCTGTTACAGCATAGCCTGTCGCCAGGGTCCCACCCCAATCATCTCATTAAGTGAGCCAATCGGCACAGCTCAGCGAACTCTAGTAGAACTCACAGCTTCTCCCAGAGCTAAGCAAACACAATAATCATGCTTCAAAGTCTTTATACATGCGCCTGAGAAACAGGGGCACATTGCCGAATGATACCAGATAACTGAGAATCCTTAGCCCAGTGGGACTGAACCTAGGTCCTCACACATGCTGGCCATCGACCTCAGCCCCAGAGTGGGATTCTAATCCCAGCTCTGCTGCTCAGTTGTGTGATGTGTTTAACAAGTTGGTTAACAATGTCTGGCTCTCAATATTTTTCAGTGTAAACTAAAGACAATAACACCTCCACAAGCCTTTGCTGGTTAAAATGGCTCAGCATTGCTTCTTGACTGCCATGTTTGCTAGTTGTAGAGCTTGGTATCTGTCTCTTGGTGTGTTTAGGATGTTCGTTTGTGGACGGCAGAAAGAAAAGCTCTTATGCCTAAGGTTTGTTGGGATTTGTTGAGGGTGGAGTGGGGGTTACAGGGCTTGAGTTTCAGATTATAGAGGAAGTATTTGCTGGGTTGGTATATCCCTGTGTAGACTCTCACTGTGGGTGTCTGTGGGGGGGGGGAGGGGTTAGGAGAGGGAGTAATTTCAGAAAGTTTGTGCTGATCTTTAGAACCATTCCTTCTAAAATTTGGAGTCTCCAAGGAAAGCAGAAGTATCTTAAACAATGTTCTGGAAAGATAGCATGCAGGTAAGCGTTACACCACATGGTAGAGCATAAGAAGCACATGTTCCTTTTGATACTTCAATTTCAGTTTGTTGTTAGAGCCAACCCCGGAATGCTGTCTTCCAGAGTCTGGGACATTCATTCAAAATGTGCTCCATGAGGGTCCTCTGGTCATTGGGTCACACAGGGAAACACTGAGATGCTGTACCAATTCTTGGCAAAGCTTTGCCCCGGCTCTGATTTCTGGCTCAAGTACCCGCTCCAGGGGGATTCCAGGGAGGTGGAACCCCTACATTTGGGGTCACATGTCTCCACCCCTTCCAGTCCTACAGGAAGCCATAGACTCTCTGACAAGTGCTGTCTCCTCCTCTGACCTTTCTCAATCATTCAAAGAAGACAATAGGTCATCTCTCCTTGAGACAAAATGGTGGCTCCTTCCCTAGGGGTGTTGTGGGGTAGGGGGAGCGGGGGAGTGAGAATGCAGAAAAGACAGGCTATTTAAGCCCGTCAATGTTTCTGATAGGGTTAATGAGGTGCAATGGTGGGACTTGAGGACTGACTATGAGATTTAGAGAGTCATGTGTAAAACTGGAGGTGATTCTGATCCCTTTAAAATGTCCGCTGCTTTCCTTTCTTCCGTTTTTTTTTTTTTTTTTTTTTTTTTTTCTTAGCTGAACCTGCAAACCTGCAGAAGCGATTGCCTGCAGGGTTGCTCATCTCTTTGTGAGTTGACATGGTGGTTGCTGAGGGACAGGCTGCTTTGACTGTCACACTGCCCCTGCAAGGTTGGTGGCACAGTCCACTCATCCATTTTCCAGATTTCTTACAAGGTAAACCTAGCATTATAAAGCTGTTCAGTGGCAGCAAGACACATCATCAAGATAACTTGATTTTTTTAAAGGAACTTGAAGCCTCACTGGATATTTAGACCTTTGTGATATGCATCCGTGGCCTGTGATGTGTGCTTCTTGCCAAAGAAGAGGTCGGATTAACCCAGCTCTGTGCCCTGGAGACTCTGAGACAGGCTTCTATCTGACTTGTGCTCCAGTGTTGCACTTTGTTGCTTCTGGGAGGTGGAGCTGGAGTTAGCACCTGCTCCTTTTGAGGGACTTGGACTCACACCAAGCGTGTCTCTAAGGACTGGGCTTGAGTGAGTTTGAGATTTGTTGCTAACTCTGTGAATAGCTTCTTGGAGCAGTTGTTATACCCAGTTATTAGTTCAAGTCCCAAAGAGTAATGACAGGAAATGTATTCCCGACTACTCAGGCTGACTCATTATGAGACTATTATTATTATTATTTATTATTATTATTAATCAGAAAGCACAACTGCCTATAGTCAATGTTATCTCTTGAAATCCAAGTGATCCTAAAACCCCGTTACCTAATTCTCCTTAAAATAGTAGACAGCAAAGCTGAGGAAGAGAAAACCCACTATACTTTGCAAGGCTGCCTACTCCCCTTCCCCCTCAATGTCCCAGTGCACACTGACCCATGCCACATCCTCCTCTGTAAACCGGATAGATAAGGTGAAAATTTCTATTTTATCCCCAGTGATTGGCATTCCGTGTGAGATGCCAGGATCTGCAGAGGTTCTATAACCAGAAATCCCTGGTATAGTTTCAGTGTCTGCAGCAAAGCAGGAAGATCGGGGAGAGCTGCGGAAAGGCCTCCTTAGAGGGTTTGCGAAGAGAAAGCCTTTGAATACTTTATTTCATCCTTTACAAAGAATGGCTAAGGGTCCTGCAGTCATTTCCCCTGGTGAGTGTCCACCAATAGAAAAATATCAAGTTTGGAATCTGCTTTTCATTAGCTGGCATTTAGCATCATCAAGGTGAGGCAGGAAAAGCCAAAATCTACCTGTACCAGCCAGATCCTCTCACACAGGAATTCAGCACAATAATCCCCAAATAGTCCTACATCCTAACATCTAGTGGATGTCCTGTTTTGGAGCAAGGGGTTCCAGAGAACAGTGGTCCCAACCCAGGCAGCTCAAAGGGTCTTGATGCTTTGGAGGGAATTGGTGGCCTATATCCCTCAAACACCGTCCCTGGGGTTGACATTTCCTGAGACAGCAGTTGGCTTTGTGTACTACATTCTGGAACTCAGCTTTTCCTGTCAGGAAGACAGTGGGTTTTATGGGAAAGCTTGGGCTTATCAGGGGTTAGAATTCCAGTGGCCAAGAAGATGCATGGCTTGTCGACAATGGGCATGGTAAGTGTGGAAGTGCCAGGGGTTAGCTTGGGCTAACATGTCCTTGTCAGCTGGCTGATGGTGATGTCGCTCTGGAGCCTACGCAGGTGGGCTAGAGCTGGGGAATCAGTCACAGGTTTTCAGCATCAGCTTTAGGAGGCATATCTATTGGATTTTGTCATTTATGATTGATCCCAAAACCAACAGCATCATTGTTCCTCAGAACCTGTTAGAAAGGCAGAAATCCTGCCTCCACACTCATTGATGATTTACAATCTGCACATTAACAGCCAGACTTGGGAGACTTGGATTCTTGTTCAAGTGTTGGTATAAATTAAGAGGAAGAGCGGACGATTTTGGATCTGGGGGACATGAGATGGAAGAAGCCTTTGAAACCTGCTTCTCTTTGGAAGACCACAGGACTCTCAGCAGCCTGAGCAGGCAGAGTGAAGTGGGGGAGGGTGAGCCATATCCATCTCCACAGGAGAGACGTTAGGCTCCTGCCCTGCCTCCACCTCAGGAATCTTGGTGATTGACCCAGATCAGAGAGTTCCGGAAGTGGACATCCCCAGGATTTGTGTTTTTGAAGTCAGATTTCACTGCTGTGGTTTACATGCCGGCCCCCTGAAGTTCTTTCTTCAGTTGCTGCAGGGAACCTGGACAGTCCTGGGTTCTGATGCCGGTGCCCTGCAGCCACACAAACACTCGGAAGCTCCTCCTGGAGCCACAGCTTCTGGGAAAGACATTTCGGAAGTTTCCTGTGGCTGCAACAAATTGCTCAGGTCTGTGCCGCAGCAAGACTGTGACCTGCCTTTCTCCACCTTGGCTCAGCCAGCTTCTGAAACTGGCAAAAGCCCCATGTCCCTGCAGGCTCTGCTTCATGGGAGTCAAAGGGGAGGACCAAGCAAGCGTTCCTGTCTGTTGAGACATGCCACTCCTGCCTAGTAGTCTGGACAGGAGCAGCTTCGGGTGCCCTGGGAGGAAGAAGGCAGTTCCTGGCGGTAGACAAATTTGAGACCAGAGGAAGTCTGTATCTTGAAGCAGAAAGAGAGGCTGGAGACATGAAAAGAATCATTTCACGTGGAAGATTCTATCAACCTAAAGGTCACTTAATTTCTGCCTTTTCTAACCACTGCTGTGTGACTATAGTAAGGTGGGGATGTGCTCTGAGCAGAGCTCTTGGCGCTGAAACACAGTGATCCTACCCTGTGGAAGACAGACCCCGAGCCCACGGCCCGGCACAGAGATGCCCACCAGCATGGGATTCCTTGCCTGCCCCTTCTGTGTGGGTTTTCGCAAATACATTTCTGAATTTAATAGTTCCTTCCTGGTAACTGGAAGGAAGACAAGCCTTGACTATCTGGCGTCTTGACTCTGAATGCTCTGTTTTAGAATTAATCTAATGACTTGCTGAAACCAAACTGGTTCCTAGATTTAAGATTTTTGGGGGCCTTGCTTCAACCAACAGGCCAAAGTATAATTAGCACATTAGTTCCTTGATAGCAAATTGATTCTCTTAGGACATAAATATAATTAAAAGCAGTTTGTTCTCATGTCTGCTGTTTAACTGCTACCCACTGCATTGTGGGGTTGACCCTCAGCTTGCCAAGTAAACCCTGACGTAATAATGAGTTCACAAGCTAACCTCCGGCCAGTCTCATTTATACTAAATACAGTCTCATAAAATGGGTGCAGCAGCTTCAAGTGTTTCCCTTTTTCTTTTTCCTTCCCTCCAAGTGATTAAGAAGTTGCAGCTACCATGGACAGCCATCTGTAAACTTCCTTTTCGATGGCCTTTGGCACACAGGGACCTCCTTGAGTGTCACACTCACCTTGTCCAAGACCATAAAGAGATATATTTTTGTTTTCTATCCTAAACACTGTGTAACTCCCTCACTCTTCATTTTTCCATGGAGATTATGGTAATCCGGGGGGGGGGGGGGGGGTCGTGGGTCTCCAGGATAAAGCATCTTGTAAAACAGCCCTGGGCGATTCCAAATCTGACTTAACCAACCTTTCTCCAGAACCATAGACCAATTAAACTGCTTGCTTTCCTACCACGGCACAGCAGGCTGATTTATTTCTCTCACGCTGCTAAAGATGTTGCTGCTCAAAGGAGTTCATTTGTCAGGGCCAGAGAGTTATAATTCACAGGACCTCTTGCAAGTCCTAACTCAGTTTATAAATTTTGCGAATCACAGTTTACTGCGCTGCACCCCGCAGAGCCCTATATTAATAAATGGGGGTTCATCTGCAGAAGCTCGTGTGTATGGCTCCCCGGGACTATGGCACCCGAGGGGCTGTGGGCTGCATGTGGCTGGCGCATAGAAATGGTGGCTCTGTATAGAACACAGCCTCCTGGGCAGCTTCTCTTGCTTCCTTTATTGCCCCTTTCCTTGCAATGACGCTTTGCATGTCTTGAGTGTTGGTTTTACCTTCTCAGGGACACAAACAACATAAAGGAGAGCAGATATCGTACGTTTGCCTTGTGGCGTGGAGGGTTAGGCTGTGGGAAGAAATTACTTGATTTCTTTTAAAATATGCCGACTTTCAATTTAGGGGTTTCATCTCCCTGTGGACACTTACGGAGTTGTGTTAATAATGAAACCACTTCTTTCTTATTTCCTCCTTCCTTCCTTCCTTCCTTCCTTTCTCTCTTTCTTTCTTCTTCCTTGTGTTGGGGACTTAACCGAGGCTCGTGGACATACTAGACAGCCACTCTACCACTGATCTAGGTCCTCTGCCCCTAACAACATATGTACAGTGACAGGGTATTGCTGTGTAGCCCAGGAAGGTCTTCACTTGTGAGTCTCGGATCTCCGCCTTCCCAGTAGCTAGGACTCAACAGCCGGCATGAAAACCTTTCTTCTTTTGACATTTTCTTTCCCAGCCACCAGATCCTCTGCTCGAGCCTTCTGGATGCTTCTGAGTTTTCTCACATGCACTCAGAAGCCAATCTAATTCTCCTCATTAAACTCCCATAAGACCTCTTCCTTGTTGGTCATGGGCTTCGGCTCCCAGCCTGCACCTTGCAACCTTAGCCCAGGGTCTCTCCTCTGCACCAGTCCATTGGATGCTATCGTTTCTTACTGAGCTGCAATTGTTCTCATTCCCATTGGACATGTCTTGGTTCTCACGGTCTCTCAGTCTTCCACTATCATTTAAATCCTAGTGTTGCCTGGGCTGTGGCTCCCAGAATTCATATGTGCACCCCTGAATCTTATGCCTGAGAATGTGACAATATTTGGACACATGTTCTTAAGACTGATAATCAGTCAAGATGATCTCATTAATGGGGGCACCAATTTAACTTAGGTAGCATTCTCACAGGGAAAGAGATTTAGACATAGACTCACACAGAGGCCACACCATGTGAGCACACAGACTGAAGATGTTTTGGAAAGAAGGTAAGGAATGGACCTAAGGACAAACAGATCTAGTAGAGAATGACACTCCTACATCTCTGCCAGGGGCTGTGACTGTAGCAATGAGTTCTTATACGTTCGAGGTCCTGAACAACAGAAATTTACCCCTCACAGTTCTCAATGCCAATATCAAGGAGTCCATGGAGCTGCTCCCTTTTCAAACTTTTTAAGGCTCTGCTGGCTTCTCCAGTGTACCACGGCTTTTTCTGTTCTCTGTATGATATTTGTCATTGGGTTTGGTACTCAGTGGGCTATCATCTTAAGGCACTTAACCCAATGACACCTGAAAAGACCCTTTCCCCAAATGAGGCTACATTTACCGGTTCCAGGGGTAGAGTATAACATTGTTTGGGTGACCCCGATATCATCACAATCTTCTTAGTTTGCCCAAAGTATTTACTCAACACTTAGCAACTCTCTACCCCTAAAAATCCTTCAAAGTTCTCCTCCAAGGGTTGTCTTCACCGTGAACCATTTCATGAACTATGACATCACACACGGTAAACTCTGGACCCTGTAGGCGTCCGCTGCTGTACGTGGGATTTATGGCCTTGGTCGTCTGTTCCCACATGGCCATGGATAAGCTCCTCAGGGGAAGAGCAGGGCTTTGTCCTCTGATGCCAGCTCCTGTTAGTCATGAGGACTGAGGCTTGGGTCTAATTCCAGTGGTTTCTTCTGTTTGGGGTGAGGTGGCATGGCCCCCACATTGCCTGGCTCCGCCTTCCATCTGACACACACGAAGCACCAAAGACATGGCTCTGCTTTGTTTTGTCTGCTTCTTGCTGAGTCTACCCCATACACTGCTTTCCAGAACAATCTTTGTTCTAGAAGATACACTCTTAGAACTGAGCGTGGAGGACTAAACCGTGGAGAGGGGCACAGTGTTGTCGTAGTAGTGTTTCTGCTGGGTCAAGTTGATCTGAAATTTGGGATCCATTTCAAGCCAATAGGCAAGTGACCTCATCCCGAATGACCAGGGCACTTTGTTCTGAGAAGTGTGTGACAAGCTATCCGTCTTGCAGAGGAAACCTTCAGTCACCCAGAATGCTTGTGAAATGGGAGGCACCGCTCTTCTGAATTTGCAGTTAAAATTTCTTTTGAGGTCAGTGAGGTTGTTCATCTGGTAAAAGCACCAGCTGAGAAGCCTGGTGATCTGAGTTCAATCCTGGGGGTCCACATGGAAGAAGGAGAGAAATGACTCTTACAAGTTGTCCTCTTATGCCCCGCCACACGTACACACGCGCGCGTGGACACACACACACACACACACACACACACACACACACACACCAGTATATAAACAAAATGTACTAAAATGAAGGGAGCTGAGTCCATTTGTCAGTTTGCGTTTGGAGTCCCCTACCCTCTCCAAAAGCGGAGCAGGGAAAGCAGTTGATTAAATAAGAGCTTCACCTTTGAACTCCTAGTTAATTTTGGTTTTCCTTCTAAAATGCTAAGACTGTTTTCTCAGTAGCAATTAGCCCCATCTATACAGGATAAATAACTGTAGAGAAAAGTTTGGGCTACTTGTTTGTGTTTCCTCTTGAGTACTTACAAAGTTGGGGAAGGCTGTGTGGGTTTACCGTGTGGAGTGCAAGTGAGTTTGCCCCAAATGAATAAATGCTAACGTCCAGCACAAGGGAACTGGCTTTCCAGCCCCTGCGTTTACTCACATTTCCTCACATAAAAACTGAGAGCAGTTCTGATCTCAGCCTGCCGTAGGGGATCATTATGAGGATGTTGTGAAATGTTTTGAAAATGCTATGTAAATACAACACTGCAGAGCCTTCCTACGGTCCTGCCGCGGTTCCAGAGCCTTCCTATGGTCCTGCCACGGTCCTATGGTCCTGCCACGGTTCCGATCCTGGGAAAAGTGCTGAGGGCTTTTATGCAGGCCTGCCATTGGTCTTTCCCCTCCCAGCCATTCCATTTCCCAACACCATCTCGGCTTTTCTCACTCTGCCTTGGGCTTCCAGACACATCATCAGGCCACAGGAAGACCCTGCCTCCAGCCAAGCTTGCCAGCACTTTTCTTTCTTCAATCAGCCCTGGATGCTCAGCCTGTCCCTTCATATAAAGCCGTTTGTTATGATCTGGGAAGAAACTAAACTCTGCTCCTTTCCCCACCATAAAATCTGTCTCTGTGTCAAAAGACAAGGAGGAGGAGGAGGAGGAAGTAAGGACTGGACGCCAGGGAGACACTAAATACAGTTTCCCTTTGACGGCTGGAAGAGATAAGTCCCTTAAAAAAGACAGGAATTGTTTGCTTATAAGTTGAGTGCTGTGAGTTTATCACCTAGTGCCATAGATTATGTTGAGCTCAGTAATCAAGAGGAAGAGCAGGAGGCTACAATAACAGAGCGATAGGGACTATTGCGACTCCACCATCAACCCCCCCTTTACCCCCCCACTCACTCACCCTGGGTGGAAAGCGTTTATGTTACAAAACAATGTCAAGTCCTGCCCTGGGGGTCTAATGTGTCTCACAGGCGGCAAGGCGCTCCATAGCTGAGGAGATTGGGATGTTCCTTGGCTGGGCCTGATGTCACCTGAGAAGCTGGATGGGATGGTGGGGACACTCTGGGATTTCCTCCCCCAGAGTGTGGTGGGGGCTGAGAGCCAGCATCCAGAGGCAACAGAGAAAGCTGTAAACGCCTGGTGCAGAATAATATTTAGGCAGGATGTTCCTTGAACCATGGGAGGCTTGAAGTTTCCTGGGCCTAGAAACTGCAGGTGATTAATTTCTTCAGTCCCAGTGGCGCCCGGTGTCTCCAAGAACACCCGGGTGGCCTCTAGATGAGGTCACTGTTCAGAGTTTAAGTCACATCAGTACAGCTTGGGGAACTTGCAACAACTTCCACCGACCCGAACTCTTTCTGGTTGGTTGGTGCTGCACATGCGGTAGGGTGGTCTGAAAGATGAGGTTCCTTTACTAGAGAGTCTAGTCGGGTGCAGGGAAAGCTGTGAGCCGCCCAGGAGCTGTGTTGGCTCCAGGGAGATCTGCAGTGACGTTAGGTTCTGCTGGGCATGTAAATCAACTCCAGGAGCCACTCCTCCCATAACTTGGCAGTGTGTATGCTTTCTGATAAATCACCCTCATGACCAAATGGATTTGATCCAGATTAAATGTCTCCTGGTCATGCAATTTATTCATATTGTGTCTCATCTGTGACTCCAATCCTCTCTCCGAGGGGGAGACTCAGTGTCCAATGAAGTGGATAGTCTGTGTTTCTCGTGGAGCCAGCTGTTTGTGAAAACTCAAGTCTGTAAGAGGCTTGCGGTTCAAAGAGGCATCCTGATAGTTACCTTTTGGTGAAGTCGATATTGAGTCAAGTGCTTGCAGACATCTCCCATGCTCCCCAGAGCCTTCCGACCCAAGCCCAGCCCATCTCTTTCCCTACATTGCAGCCTCAGTTTACCTCCCCAGCTCTACTTCTTGTCTAGCCTTGACTCAAATTCTTCAATTTTTCCATACAGCCTGGCTGTATGGCTCTCTGGCAACACGCTAATGTCTTTTGGCTCCATTGCCTTTCCTTCTGGTGAGCCTCTATTCACCGGTGCCCTCCTTTTAACCTTGGGGGATTCCAACTCTTTATTGCCACTGTGAAACACATTGAGTATTTACTGTCTGTCCTCTCAGGGGAGACTGTGTGCCTCCTGGGAAGACTTGCCTTCTGGTACAACAGCCACTTGCGCAAATACTGTCTCCCCAAGTTTAAACTTCTCCAGGGCTCAGCCTCTTTCTTCTTGATCTAGGCACTCAGTAACCAGCACACAACAGATTTCAGGTTTTTCTCAATGAGAATAGTGCTCTAGTGACTTATGACAAAACCAAGGGTTTCCTATTTATGGAAGAGCCAAGTGGCTATTCACAGCCTCAGTCATGCCTTGAGGCATATTGCCAAAGGAGACTCAGACAAGCTGGAGATTGGCAGCAGGGAGATACAGAATGCTCAACTGTTTGTGAAATAATCTTTGCTTCTCATCTTGTCCCTGCAATTCGTTTTCCATTGCAATTTCTTAACTTTCTTTGTTGTCACCAGAACAAGCAACCATGCAGTTTCTTGGCTGTGTATCATTTCTGAGTGGAGCAGCATTGCACTGCCAATCAGGATGTCCAGATTCAAACCCTAGCTCTGCAAACGGCACACATCATCTATCCTTCAGATTTCTTGACAGGGAAGGGGCTACTCTGTCAACCACGGTCTTGTGTACAGAGCAGTTTGTTTGTCTGGTGTCTCCATGCTTCGAGACTTACTATGACTTGAAGGCTCAGAGGGCAAAGCATTTTCTAAGGACAGAGGAAACTCCAGGCTAAACTCTATTCCCAGCCAGGCAGGCATGCTCTCCCCATGGCCTACCACTGGTATTTTTGATATAAGAATACAGCAGACTGGATTGCTCTTAAACCTTACCAGAAGTAGCTAAATGCTATGTGACTGCCCAACATTGCATGCATAAATGTATAAACAGAATTCTTAAAATGCTCGGGGAAAAAAAAGAATTCTTAAAATGGTATAGAAAGTCCACCTAGCTTATGGTCCTTACTACCGTTAATGTAATCTTTTAAAGTGGCACCAGATCATGGTCATCCCTTCTGAGAGCTGCAGTGGGTTCCTTATCATTTGTGAGACCAAAAGCAAGTTCCTATAAAGAACTTCAAGGCCTATGTGGTCCAGTTCTCACAGATTCTCCAGTTTCTCTCAGTCTTATTTCTCCCTGAATGTTGCTCCCTCTGTTGCT
Organism: Rhynchomys soricoides; assembly: GCA_019843965.1. Lineage (NCBI taxonomy): Eukaryota > Metazoa > Chordata > Mammalia > Rodentia > Muridae > Rhynchomys > Rhynchomys soricoides. Next base: position 2,654,179 of record JADRCH010000163.1, read on the forward strand.
TTGTCACTGGTAACAGAGTGAGGTGAGACAGAGGCAGTGGGGCTCTCTGCAGCTCACACTCTCCCTGCCTGTGGGACATTGAGTTATGGTTGCATCTAAGCCTTCAGCATGCTGGTGTGATGAGGGGAAGACTTGGAGAAATGAATAGGCCAGGAGCATAGAGCTTCAGGATCCAGGGTAGTGTCCTTAGAAAAGAGACTTTGAGGAACTCTCTCGCTCCTTCTGCCATGTGAGCAGGTAGTGATAGCATAGCCATTTATGAGTCAGGAAGCAGACCTTCCTCATGTCACAATGATCTTAAACTTTTTAGACTCTAGAGCTCTGAGAAATAATTTTCCATTGTGAGTAAGTTAGCCTATATAAGTAAGCCTTTCAGTCTCTCTCTCTCTCTCTCTCTCTCTCTCTCTCTCTCTCTCTCTCTCTCTCTCCTGTCTCCCTTCCTTCCTTCTGCCCACCCTTCAACTCCTTTTGAGGTGTTTTGAGGAAGAGTATGTAATCAAGACCTGCCTCAAACCTTCTGTCTTTCTGCCTCACCCTCCCCTCTTCTTCTGTACTGGAATCAATCACCAGGCCTTGAGAATGCAGACAAGTACTCTCAACAAGCCACATCCCTGGCCTGAGTCTATGCATTGTTACAGAAGTTTGAACAAAGACAGAAATCCAGGAGGGGTTTAGCTGGTTGCAACTGCCTGGGCTCGGCTGCAGCTGTCTGAGTGCTGGGCTTGGCTGTATTCCCTCAAGGGTGAACCCCATGGCTAGCTTGTCAGTGCTAGTGGTTGGCAATGCCCCACTGACTGGCCATGTGAGACTTTGCATAGAGCTGATGGAGGTGTGGTGGCTGACTTATTCCGATCTGCATTTCCTACTGCTCTCAAATTTTGTTCAGTACAGCAGTGTGGCCCGTGTGTACCTCTGATGGCCGACGACACCATTCTCTCCAACGAAACATGAGCAGAAATCAATAGGACGAAACTTCCAGGCAAATTCCTTTTTCCTTTTTAAAGATGGGACAGTCTTACTGGGCACATGTCTCTCAGCCTTCACTGGCCTGTTTTTCATGTCCAGAGCTCATGGCCAGTATCTTGATGTGCAAGCAGTCATCCCTTAGGTCTGAGAGTGAGGATCATAAGCAGGAGGAGGGATAACTAGCAGTGTGGGAGAGGCATCCTGGGGCCAGAGGGTTTCATGGAGTCCTGTCACTGCCACAGGTTGCAAGCTTGGCACCTTTTGTTATCAGATGAAATATGAGCCATGGTTGTCAACATTGCTATGGTTGTTCGCTCCACACACCACACACCACCTTCCATCCTGCCTTTGCCTGGTCCTCTGCTTTCCATCCCCCACCCCCCTTTACCACACTCCTGGCTTCTCACTTTACTTCCCTGGACTTCTCCCCACTCTCCTAGTGAGCTACTCAAGGGCAGACTTCAGGTCATTCCTAGCCCTGTGAATTTTAAATTAAGACGATGATTTTATATTTTAAAAGAAACTTGTAATGAGTTCCTTGAACTTTGACCTCAAACAATAAACTCCATCACTCTGTGGGTGATCAGCAATCTGGTCTGATCCCCACTGTCTTCCCACTAGCACCAAGTCCCAGGTCAGGAAGAGAGACATCAAAGGCAGCAGAGGGGGTAGGGAGGGGAAGACCTGTTTGATGTGAAAAGAGAGAGAAAGGACTTTCCCAGATTGACTACAAAGAAGGGCTTTTTCTGTGGGCATGGCTGCTGGCTCACCAGGTCATTATTTTTGCCATTCACCTTGTATGGGTCAGAGGACTTGAAGATAGATTCCTGCAGCCAGATAGTCTATGCTCCTCACAGATGTGGCTCCAAGCTGTCACAACCGTCCTCTCTTTCATGGCCTCTGTGTCAGAGGGCTAGGAGAAGAGTCTAAGTTAATTCCACAAACAGAACAGGGCAGGTAGGGAAAAGGCCCCTGGCCAGAACTTTTGGAGCTTCTAAACATAAGTAAAAAGAGAAATAAGCAGGATTTCAGGGTCAGAAAACTGTCCTGTGTGACTTTGTGATGGTGAGAATGAGTCATTTCTCAAAATCAGCAGTGACCCCACATGTAGATGATGGCCTTGGTCCCCACTCTGTCATCAAGTGTCTACTAACAAATGCCCCACAAGGAGCAAGACATCAATAAGCAGGCACTGGAGAGGGAAAGTCATCCTGTGACACTCCCCAGGTGCCATTACAAAGGTTCTTTCCCCTGCTATCCCTTTGAGCTAATGACTAAATATTTTTTGTTTGTTTGTTTGTTTTTCAATTGACTCACATTTTAATTTATTTAGAAAGAAAAATATTCAGTACTTAATATTCATTTTTTTTCCTGTAAAACCTAGCACTACTCAATTTTTTTTTTTTAAAAAAAAGCTCTATTACTCTTTGAAAGGGTACTACAACACAGAGAAAGGAATTGAGCAGGAGAACCAGAGGCCAGCATTTGGGGTGTCAAAACAGAAGAAAACCGGGAAGGGGAAAAATGGCCAGCGGAGCTAGCAGGGCTTGTCCAGGCAGGAGCCAGAAGATGGCCTTCCAAGCTACACCTGCCATATGTGATGTTGGGAGAGCCATTTAGTTTTGTCTGACTATACCCTCCCCTTCTACACAGTGAGTAGATAAGCTGTAGATTCTTTCCTTAAAATTTTCAAATGACAGTGGTATGTGGCTTCCCGTGATAACAAGCTACTTACGTCGTCCTATCTTCAGTTCAAGTTCAGTCTAGAAGAAAGCCTTGGGTTGGCATAAAAGGACTTTAATGTTCTGTGATTAACTGTTGATCTTTGATGTTTGTGGATATATTTCTCTATATGTATCTGCCAACCTGTCTGTCTGTCTGTCTGTCCGTCTATCTATCTATCTATCTATCCCGTATTCTGGTCATTTAAAGTACACAGTCCTGTACATCAAATATACAAATTCATACTGTGTGTAACTAACACCCATCTAGACTTATAAATCTGTATTCTAGCAAATAATCATTTCTCATTGTCATCTACATAGAGCCAACAGCATTCCACTTTCTCTTTCCCTTGTATAAATAAAACCAATGTCTATTCTTTTGCATCTGCCATATTCATTTCCCACAATTATTCATGGTTCATCCAAGTTGTCGGGTTGCCTGGGGGTGTGGTTCAGTGGCAGAGCACTGACCTAACCAAGCTGTGAGGTTTATGTCAGAATTTTTTTTTTGGTGTTTACAGTGGACTAGTACTCGTTTGCATGAGCATATAGCGTTTTGAACATTTGAACTGCTCCTTCCCTGGCTGCTGTCAGTAGTTCTGCTGTGAATGAGGCTGTGCAAGTTTTACTCTGAGACTCTGATGTCAGTTACTTTGTATCTGTGCCTGGAAGTAGAATACGTAGCTCAAATGGTAATTCTATGCTTTGCTATTTTAAGGATGTTTCTCATTTCCCACAGTGAATATACCATTGTATGTTCCTGCCAGTGATACACAGGGTCTCAGTTTCTCCGCATCCACACCAACACCGATGATTTTCTGTTAGGTTAGAATGTGAATAGATACTGTGAGTCATTCTAGGGAGTGCATTTTTTTTTTTTTTAAATGAAGTGTGGCTGGACTGTGGGAGCTAAGCCTTTTCATGTGGTACTTTCCATTTGGAAGTTTAGAGGAACTGCTCACAACATTGAAAGCCAGGACCAGTACCCCACTGCCTTTCTTCTGCAGCAGAAACAGAAGAAACCCAAGAGTCTCTGGGAATGAGTGAGCTCTCTCTAGAGGGATGGAGAATTTCCTCCATGGACACTTTTCAGTAGTACGACAGCAATGTCTAGGAGCAGGTCTTGAGAAAGGTCTAGAATCTGGAGAGAGGAAAGTTCGATTCTGCTCTTCTATGAATGAACCTGGTCTCTCAGACAATCTAGGCGGGATCTCAGTAGATGGGTTGAGCCTCCCCAATCTTAGGTTGGCTCTGTGGGGACCAGAGGGACTTCTTTGTCTGGGGTCCAGGAGCTCACCTTGACCTATAGTTTAGAGTGAGATTTATCAATGTGTTGTTTTCAGTGAGTTTCTATGTATTATGCCTCTTTCTGAAGCCTAATGATATCAATTCTCTATTGATGAAGATTGTATAGGTGTCTCAAAACAAATTTGTTAAAATGTATGAGTCAGTTTAAGAACAACAGTAAGTAAGTAATAATTCAAGGGGCTATGGATTCAAACTCAGCTACCAGGAAGTGAAGAGAGAGACAGAAGGGCAGGTGGCTAAAGAAATTACAAGAGATTATGGGTAGATAAGACATAAGTTAGTCACTCCAAACCAAGGCTAGCACCATTTGTGCTGGGCAGGCAGGCACCCAAGTACACTAGGACACACAAGATACACAGAGATAGGCATAGACACACACCCAGACTGGCACACAGAACAGATGGAAATAGCATTCAGACCTACCGTTAGGCACACACAGGCAGACTGGCAAAGACAAGGGTAACTGTCTCTGACTTTAAGGCTATATTTACACAAACACATTCAAAAGTGACATTCCACCAAAATATATAACAGATTAAATCACTGTTACTTAAAATATTTTAATAAAGATTATCACTTAAAAACCCTTGCAAGTAAATAAAATGCTGTACAGAAGTTTATCGAATTATATAGACTTTGGATCTGGTTAGTTTTGGAGTGTGATGTATTTTATTTACATCACTATTTACTTTTAGGCTCCCTGGACATCAAATGGCATGCATCTACTTATGGGTTAAGCCTGGGTACGTAGTTGCTGTTTAGTTCTTTTTGCCACGTGCCATGAATAAGACAAATACTTAAGGAGAGGTTCTGTTCTTGGTGCAGATGACTGCTATAAAGTCAGTTGATATTTTTCATTCCATTGATGTTAAAGGTCCTTAGTCAGCACTCTGGGGCTGAGGCTGACTCTTCTTTATTTCCTAGGATTGTCCCGCGCTACCGTCTCGCCAGCAAGAACGATGCGGCACACAAAGGATCCTTCTGCAGTAAAGCTTTAATGCATCTTGAGAGGGAGAGCATAAGCTTGCCACGAGTGGAGACCCTGAACAATAGAACACCCGTCCCTTATATGGGTCACAGCGCTTGCCTGGGACGTGGAGTTTCCCATTGGCTCCCCGCACATCAGGCCAGATGCCGCCACGAGAGAGGCTGAGACTCTGAGGTGGAAAATTACCAGGTGCATGAGCACTAGCCTGTTTACAACTTGTTCTCGGCCGAATGTAGGCGCCATCTTGTAATGGCGAATGTGGGTGCGACTCAGGCGGCTTCCCACATAGGATGATGACCTTGGTTTCTCTACTTTGAGGCAACAGAGACCTCTTCTTGTGTTGGGTCTGGGAATCTTTCAAATGATATTAAAACATAAAAATGCATGTATTTTCCCCCCCATTGCTTTGTTCTGAACTTAGGGCTTTAAGCCTCAAGAGGGTTAAGCAATGCTCTACGACCCTGTTACAAGTTCGACAAACCTTAGCTTCTCTGTATTCTCACAAACATCTCTGTGCTCTGAGACCTGTGCTCGGCAGTAGTCTTAGTGATGGGAATCTGCCTCTTAGGCGGGATGAGATGCAGTTTGAGTCGGGGTTGAGACATGAAGGAAGTACATTACCACACTCAGTTGGGAGTGATTGAGAGCAAGCTCAGACAGTCTTGCCTTCGAAGTCTATGTAAATCTGAACTGCATTTGCCAAGAGCCTGTAGGCAGTTGGTTGCTACTGTTCTCACGCCTAAGTGTTTGGATAATGATGCCTCTTGTCCTCTGTGGACTCCCATTCAGTGTCCAGATGGAAAGCATAGCTTTTGTGTCCCTGGAGTCGAAGCCCAGGTACTCTTGTGCCACCAGATTTAAGGTGCCATCAGTCTGGGCCTGAATCATTAATGGGGCTGTGAGTGTTCATGCCGTACTGTGCCTCTCTCACTGTGCTATCAGGTCTTGGTGGGCCTTTTCCAGGCTCTCTCTTCATGCTTAGCATGGCTGTCTCTCACCATATTATTCTGAGACAAGACCAGACCAAGTTAGAATCTCTGATTTGGTCCCAGAATCAGAATCTCTCAGTTCTGTTACCTTCCTGGAAAGAGGCCATCCAGGTCCCAGGTAGCAGGAGCTTGTAAGAAGGAGCCCACTGCTTCCACTGGTGGAAGGAACATTGACAAAGCTTTGATGGTTTGCATGCAGTGCTGATGCAGGTGGTGGGACCAGGCTCAAGTCAGGCTCTCTGCTGCTGTTGCTGGGCTTATGAGAAAACTTGCATTAGGGACAGTCACTCCAGATTAGGGCAATGTCCCAGTGGGACAGGGTTTCTCATCTAAGGGTATTGAGAGGCCAAAATCATCTGAGATGAGTCAGATTTGTTTTGTTTCTGGCTTTCAAGGAACTAAGCAACTGCTGTCCTTAGCATCTCCATAGCTTAGTGTCTCCATAGCTGCATCTCTGCTCCCATGTCAGGTTTCAGCAGCTCCCTCCCATGGGCACTTTCTACTTCTTGTCATTTCTAGAAATTTCTCCACAGAAGACAAATACCTCATCTCCAGCTTGAGAGTACTTTGCTCTTTTAGTTATTTTTGGAGCTACCTGGACCAGCTCCTACCTCTGAATGTGTTCCCATGACCCATACCTGTTCCTGTTCACTTACTGTCCAGTCCAGAGTTTCATGAACCATGCTCTTACAAAAAAAAAAAAAAAAAATTAGCAACTGGCTAACTCTGGGTCAACACAACATCCACCGTCTCATAGCATCTGAACATCTCCGGAGTAAATGTGAACAACTTTCTAACGTCATAAATTCTGACTAGCAATGCCAGTTGGGTCCTCAACGCTAGAGAGCCCTCTCAGCCTCCACTGTGACATTTTTTATTCCTAACCCTTTATACTATAGTCTACCTTTATGCATAGCCCGGTGTTCTAAGTCTCCCATTGCACGCCTGAAGCTGCAGCTAGTACTGAAAACTCTATGTGTAATCCAGTTTCCAGCCAATGTGATAACTGAGGTAAGTGACCAGCTGATGGGTCGTGTGTACAACACAATGCAGTGAGCATGAGAGTAGCTCCCATCTTGAGTGGGACAAAGCAGGAGTGTACAACCACATCATCTATTCAGAGAGATCTGCAACTTTAAATGCATGAGACTGTGATTTTTTTCCATTCCTATTTTATTTACTTAGTGTGTATATGTATGCGGGTGTATATCGGGTCACACACGTGGAGGTCAGAAAACAACTTGTGGGCCTTAGTTTTCACTTCTAACATATAGATTTGTGGATTCTGGGGATCAAACTCAGGTCTGGGCTAGACAGGAAGTGCCTTTACCCACTGGGCCGTCTTGCCACTTTCCAGCCCCCTAGCTTAGGGCTTAAGAGTGTTGCTATCTATATCTTCTTTTTTTTGAGGGTCACAATAGATACTATTTTTCCTTATTTGGTTTGATTGGAGTATAGTATAAAGTAGTTTCAAAGATAACACATTTTAGACAAGCCATAAATGATATAGTAGTATTTAAATTTCTTGTATTCTCAATGATATTTTTTCAGAAAAAAGCTTTTATTTGAAAACTAAATAATGTTTGTCTAACAAGTATTCAAACTGTTTTTAATCACACACACACACACACATACCTTTTTGAAACTATAATTACATCATTTGGAGACTATTTAGAAACTACTCGGAGAAAGGTTAAGCTTGAATAGATTTGGTTGCATATGAAAGAAGGTTTTTTTTTTTTTTTTGAAGATTCACTATGTTATTTTAAGTGTGTCTGTCTGTCTGTCTGTCTTCGTCTCTGTCTCTCCATCTCTGTCTGTCTGTCTGTTTGTCTGTCTGTCTATGTCTGTCTGTCTGTCTGTCTCTCTGTGTGTGTGTGTGTGTGTGTGTGTGTGTGTGTGTGTGTGTGTGTATGTGTGTGTGTGTGTATTGGTGTCTGCAGAGCCCAGAAGAGGGCACCTGAAGCCTTGGAGCTGGAGTTAGCAGGTAGTTGTGAGCTACCCAGTATAGATACTGAGAACTGAACTTAGGTCCTCCATAAGAGTAATTCACACTCTTAACTGCAGAGCTGCTTCTCTGGCCCCTCTTTGTATTGTTGTTTTGAGACAGATGCTAACATTGCCCAAGTTGGCCTCTTACTATATAGCTGAGGATGACTTTGAACTTCTGACCCTCCTGTTTCTATCTTTCAAGTACTGAGATTACAAGCACATCATGCATGGTTTATGCGTGAGGATAGAATTCAGGACCTCATGTGTGTTAGGTAAACAGTCTACCAACTGAGCTACACCTTCAGTCTAGGAAATACATTTTCATACTAGCCAAGTACATTGTCATCCAGCAAAATTCTGGGGAATATTTCATACTTGGTCCTGGGAATGAGAAAAACATATTTTGTGTAGATCTGAACATTGGAGCTGTTAAAAGGTATGTCTCCTACTATAAATAAGGCATTGTGCTTTATAGATTAGTTCACTGCAGTCATTATGGAGAGACATTAAATGCTGCAATAATATTTGCTATCCCTCTTTTAAAATGTGACCTTGTTAGGTAAATTTGTTACGTCTTTCTCTTGCTATTTTGTCTTTTCTTATGGGGTTCCAGCAACTAACCTCTGAATGAACAAAGAAAGACGTTACTCTCTTTCCTTTACATTAAAAAACCCGACACTGTTGTGGCTGGAGAGAGAGCTCACTGGTTAAGAGCACTTATTGCTTTTCCAGGGGACCCGAGTTCAATTCCCAGCACCCACATTGGACAACTTACAACCATCTGTACCTCCAGAAGACCTGTTCTCTCTTCTGGTTTCTGTAGGCACCTGCACACAGACACATAAACACATGGACACACAATACACATAATTTAAAAAAAAAAAACTTTGGGAAAAAGTCATCAGTGTTTTTCAGAAATAGAAGCTATTGATTTAGAGATACTCGTGACAATGGTATTTGTACAGTATTCACAACTTGTGGCCATCAATTCAAGATATATGGCTGGATCTAGCGACTCATGCCCATAATCTCATTATTTAAGAGACAGATAGAAACGGATTATGAGTTTGAGAGCAGCCTGGGATGAATAAATAATGAGATATGCTGGAGGAGAGACGAGATAGCTCAGTTGTTAAAGGGTTTGCCATATAAGCATAAGACTTGAGTTTGATCCCCAGGACCCATGGAAAAAGCCAGATATGACATTTGAAATCCCAAATTGTGGGGGGGAAAGATAGACAGCTCAGCCTAACTGCAGACCTAGGTGTTAGTGAGAGACCTTGTCTCAGAAAATAAGGTAGATACTTGAAGGAATACACCTGAGGTTGTACAGGAACACACACATACACACACACACACACACACTCACACATGTATAAAAGAAAGAATAAAAACAGGTGTTTCATTTCCTCTTTGTGTGTGTGCACACACATGTTTCCATGTGCACATGTGCATGTGTGTGCCTGCCTGTGCAGGCCTGTGTGAAGGCCAGAGGTCAATGTTAGGTGTCTTCCTGTATTATTCTCCACCTTTGTTAATAAAAAATATTTATTTTGTTCTTGAAGATTTACTTATTTTTAATTTATGTGTATGAATGTTTTGCCTGCATGTATGTATGTGCCACACGTGTACACTATCTGGAAGAGGGAATTGGAATCCTGGAACTGAAGTAGAAGATGATTGTGAGCTATCATACGGGTGTTGGGCTTAGAACCCGGGATCTCTGCAAGACAAGTGCTGTTAACCTCTGAGCCATCTTTGCAGCCGCCTGTCTCAGAAATATTGTTAAAATAAAATCAAGACTGGAGGTATAGCTCAGTGGACCAGAGTTTGACTTCCTAACATTTCAAAATTGTAAGAACATAGACACAGACACACAGACACACACACACACACACACACACACACACACACACATGCAAACATGTGCATACACTCTAATTGTAAAATCAAAGAAAGTTGGGTGCTGAAGCACGTATCTGAGGAGCAAAGTATTTAGGAGACTGAGACAGAGAATTATTTAAATCCAGAAGTTTGTGTCCACAATGGGCAGCATATAGAGACCCTGGCTTAAAAATAGACAAATGAATAAACAACAACAAAAAGAAACAAACAACCCAGAGGTCATTACACACAAGCTTCATTCAGCATTACCTCTTTCCCAAGATTTTGTTCTATGAGTTAAGGTAAGAAATGACCGACATATGCATTTTTGAATATTAAATGATAAAATATGTCTGATACAGTGCTAGGCACACATTGAGTTTAGTGCTTGCATGAATAAATAAGTGATCTTTGTGAGGGCTAATATTGCCAACAGTGCATGGAATTAACTCAGAGATGATCCTCTGCTCGTGTCTGTAATATCTTTTAGATTGCAATTAGATGAGGTAGAAACTTTACTCTAAATGTCAGTGGTAGCATCTTGCAGGCTGGGGCCCTGGACGGAATAAGAAGAGAAAGATAGAATTAACTTTCTCTGTGTGTCTCAAATATGCTTACAACGTGATCAAACTGCCTCAGGTTTCTGTCACCAGGATTTCTCTGCCATAGTGAAATGGACCCTTAAATTGTGAGTCACGGTAACTGTCGTGTCCCTACTTTGTTTTTTGTCAGAGCTATGAGAAAAGATTCTAGCACAACCTTAATGACAGAACAGGTTCAGTCTCTGTAATAGGTAAAAGTTTTTTAAAATGGCGTGCTTGAGTAGTTAGTCTGCTCCACAGTAGGGAGGCTTGACAGTCTCTGCGGTGAGCAGGCAGCTCTGTTTGTGGACTGCTCTAGAATGGGCTCCTTCACTTGTACTAGGCGGGAGGTTATTTCTGTCACCTTTCTGTAAGCTTACCAGGGTCATGTGCAAGAAAGTGGCTATAGTATACCCAGAGAAACCCCAATCCAAGTGCATCTTTTGGAGTCTGGATGTGTTGGATTTACTCATGCCTCTTTAGACCAAGCAAGTTCTAAGGACAAACACAAATTCAAACTCAAGCAGTGGAAATGCAAAGTCATGGGCAAAGAAAGATGGCTCATTTGAGTTTATTTGCTTTTTTGATACAGAGTTTCTTTGTGTAGTTCTGGCTGTCCTGGAACTTGCTCCATAACCAGGCTGGTCTTGAAATCAGAGGTCTGGCTGTCTCTACAACCTGCTTAATTGTTACTTATAGAGGTATATTTTCCACGCTAACTGTTTGGCATGGAAAACCAATTGGTGGGCTCTTCCCTGGGGAAGACCATTCCCTTGATCTCAGCAGTCCTTAGTTGTCTGTAGTTCTCTGTGTAAGACTGAGGCCTCCTGGACTTTCCCCGATCCATGTTGGCCATGTCTAATGGTGTTGTCTTTGTCCATCCGTGTTTAGACAATCATGCGATGAGGTTTTATGGGTGTAATTTCTGACTTTTATAGACACAATCTCACAGCAAACTTCCTGCTCCTCTGGTATTTACAATGCTTATGTCTCATTTTCCATGATGACCTCTGAGCCTTGGGTACAGTTATATTGCAGATGTGTCCTTTGTGACTGGCCTCCCCATTACATATTTTGATTGGCTGTGGTATTCTTTAGAGATCTCCATATATTGCAAACAGAAGTTTTCTTGATGACCGGTGAGGGCTACCCTTATTTGTGGGCATGAAGATAAATATTTAGAATGTAGTCAGGACTTATGCTGCTTTAGTGAAGTGGCAGTTGTAGGTTCTCCTCTAAGATCCACAACTCCACTAGCCCTGGGGAGTTGGTTAGTTTTCCAGTACCAGGCATGGTTTCCTTCTTGACGAGAGGGTGCTAAATCCAATTAGAGAGTCATTGGTTACTGCCAAGGTATGGATGCCACCTCTGTGCCCTTAGCATTATCATACCATGCTGGTCCTATTTTGGTTTGTTAGCATCATAGCTAGGTAAGACAGACAGTTGTGTCTTAATGTTGGAAGGTTGCATTGTACCTGCTGGCACCATGTCAACTAGTCCTCTGGGAGGAGGTATTCATGTAGAAGGGATTCACATCAGTTCCAGCTCAGTGGCCTCTGGGTCCTGGGCCTGGAGTACATGGTGTCTTCAGTAATGGGGACTTGCCTTCTACCTCTGGGGGGCAACCAAGGGCAACAGTAAAAGGCCGTAATATTTGGGAATCTTTTAGATTCTTTTAAATTCTTGAGAGAGATATTCTAATACTGGATAGTGAGCTTTTTGCTAAATGGTCTTTGCCTCTTGAAGGAGCATTGTTATCACAGATGGTGAAATTTCATTTACACTATGCATGTACATTTATACACCAAATTTCATACATTGTAAATATCTTTAGGTAATGTTAATACTAAGATTCCTTGTGATTTCAGACATTCTTATGATTATTTATTCTTCTCCTCCCTTCTGTATTTATCTCCTCTTTCTAATTAGGAGAACACTTCAACCATGCTATTCCCATTTACTGCTTTGTAAACATTTGCTAGTTTTTTCTGTCTGTCTGTGTATGTGTGTTTCTCTGTATGTATATCTGTCTCTCTGTATCTCTGTCTCTCAGCATGCATGTGAGTACAGCTGCCCCTGGTGTCCAGAGGCATCAGACACCATGAAGCTAGAGTTAGAGACAACTCTGAGCAGCCTTATGCAACTGCTTGGAACCAAACCTTGATCTGTAAGATGAGAAAGTGTTCTCAATGACTGAACCCTCTTTCTAGCTCCAATATTTGAGTGGTTTCCTTTTTTTAACTTTAAGATCTTCAGTTTTATAAAAATAATTTCATAGGGCTGTTTATGTCTTCCTCAAACCTGAGTTCTTGGATGAAATTTATGATTGTTCTTTTAAATTCTGTGTTCTGAGCTTCATTTAGGTAATCACCATTAGAAAACTTTTCTGAAGGACTAGCAGATTTGGGAAGGGAGATACTGGTATGATCTTTCACATTGTTGGTATTTTTGCCATCTGGACGTGTGTGTGTGTGTGTGTGTGTGTGTGTGTGTGTGTGTTTTCTGTGTCTGTGTAGACACAGCAGGTTAGGGCAAAAGAGAGGGTGTGAGGAGGGGTTGGGTCCAGAAGTTGGGAATGGCTTGAGGGGAATGAAGTCAGGTGGAGGATTCATAGGCTGTACCTCCTGATCCCAAGCCTGGAGTATGGGAGTAATCTAGGTGGTTGGTGAGGTTGGACATGGTGTGAAAGTGGCTGTGTGTGTTGGGTGACAGGCAGGATGGGCCCTGTCAGATGTTTAGAAGTTGGTTCCAGTGCAGGCAGGGGCCATCAGATTAGGCTGGAACATTGAAAGTGGTACCCAGGCTCAATCTGGAAGATTCAGGAGGGTGCATAGGGGGTAGGTTCAGGCAGACTTATGGGGCTAGACTCTGGAGAAAGAGATGCAGCTTCTGGCTGTGTGGGCAAGTTCTGAACTAATCTTTAGGCCTTGGTTCCACTTCAGCTCATCCCTAAATTCTATGCCATCATAGGACTACTAGACTGTACCTGAGGCCACTCATAGTGGAGGAAATGTGAGAATGCCTGCCTACTGCCTCCTGTTTCTCTATCTTAGCTGCTTCTTTCAGACTATCCATTCTCAGGACTCAAGCATACCCCTCTAGACTTTAAGACAATGCCCACGAAAGCACAACAGCCACTCATTCTGAACTGGCAGGGCTCCAGGACACATCTTGCTGGTGACAGGCTGCTCCTGAGCATCTTAGACAGCAGCTTAGCAGCATGTGCCCTCTGCGCCAAGCAGCCTCGATTGCAGGCTTGCCTGGCAGGACAGCTCACTCCCGATTCACCCAGCCAAACCCAGGACGTCAAAGGCAGAACCCAGGATGATTGCTTTCTTCCCAGAGGAGGATTTCCGGGGAGCTGGCACATAACAGCTGGAGTGCGGTGCTGGGAAGGCCATGTTGCCTTCTGTTTCTTAGAGAAAGGCTAGATGTCATGGGGAATAGGAGGGTACCCTAGAAGAGCCATGCAAAGAAACCCCACAAAGGCACCGAAGCAAGAAATGTGGGCAAAGGCGTGTTGAGTCCAGGCAATGTCTCCAAATGGCTAGCCATCACCATCCACATCAGCATGTCCTGGGGCCCTTGGCAAACTACATAGGTTCCTGGCCTTCATTGCCCCAGAAGCAATATCTCTGGTGCATCTGAGAAATCTGCCTCCTAAACATGGGTCTGAATAACTCTAATATGTCCCCAGTAGACTAGAGCTCAGGAATTCATAGGATCTTCAAGGCTCTGCTTTCTTCAGAATAACAGTCCACTCTGGTAAAGCAATGAGAAGCAAAACATCTCAGCTTTTCTTGCTTTGCTCTGGGTCTTGACTCAGGAAGGCCTGAGTGTGTAAAATGCCTGGGACTCTTCCTTCTAATTCTGTTCCTCTGTCAGCATCCGTATAGGCTGGGACAGTGCCCAGAAAACCTTGTATTAGGGCAGAAAGTACCAGGTAGCCAACTCTCCTTGTTTTCCTCAGATTCTAAGCATGCAGGCCTAAAAGCAATGACATCAGAAGGAAACCTCACGCAATAACTTTTGTGTATTCTGCACATGACTGCAGCCTGGGAAAGGGGTGACTCACTGTTCCCCCACAGGCAAGTCTTCAGTCTCTCTTGGAGTGTTCTTTAAATATTTTTCTCTGTATTTTTAAGGAGTTGGCCAGGTCATTCATTGGTGGAGCTGGCAATGTGGGAGTGGGGTCTAGATTGGCTCCAAGGGTAGCTTCAAGGACAGCAGGCGAAGAGGGGATAGGGTGTTCAAAAGGACAGAGAGTGTTTGGTTTTCTTGTTGCCTCTGCCCGTGGGGGAGCCGCTTGCCATGGTCTCATCTCTATCACCATTTGTCTTCCTAGACGTTAGTAAAAACAAACCAAAACAGGGCCAAACAGAAGAAACTCAAGGCAGGAGGATGGGAGGGGAGAGGAAAACTTAGGGGGATGGAAAGGAAAACAATTCTGAGACACTGGCAGAGAGAGCAGAAAACATTCCTAGTCATGAAGGAATAAAGTACTATTTAAAAATGAAACGTAAAATCCTTGTAAGATAAGGTATGTGAAATAAAATGGGTGGTGTGTAAGATAAGAATTTAGAACACAAAGAAGAGGTAAAAAATAAAGTTGAAAGGCTCGTGCAGTACAAAGAGAGAAACAAAGAGCAGAAAGTGAAAGTGGATGAAATTCACAATTCAATCCAAGAATTCACAACTATAACCAGGGTGAAAGTCTTAAAACTCTAGACATGTTCTAGAGTTGAGTCCTCTGGGGCACTAATAGGTTTCTAATGGCTCTTGCTTGCATTCAGGTGGCTTCTGCGGAGACTGAACTCGAGACTTTTTACGTGCCCAGTAGTTATGGCTGTGGTGCTCAGCTTCCTGCCTGCAGGTGGCTTTTTTTTAAACCTACGACCCAAACTCCAGCATTTGCTTTGCATGGAGAACATATCAGGGTCCTTATGTATTCTGCAGCTAAGCTGGAAACCTTGAAAGCACAGAAGGATGGTTGAAGGCAGCCCGAGTGCCTGGCAGAAAGGCTCAGGGCTGCCTGTCCAGGGCACACCACCACCTCAGTCCCTTTGCCTCAGGGCATTGAGAACCCTTCCTTTGTCTCACTGGGTTTTATCTGTGCTGTGAAACTTAGCTCAAGTGTTATTTCCTTTGGGAAGCCTTTGTTGAATCTCAGCAGGGTTATATTCGTTTATCCTGGGGTTCCTTCAGTTTGACTTTCATCTCCACACAGAGCATAATAATTGTTGAGTTGCTTGCTGTCTCCCTGAGTCCAAATCTCAGGGACTATTGACACCTGTGGAAGAGCAATGGCAATAAGGTTCCGCCCATCTGTGCTCCACCATATCCTTAACTATCCTGCAGAGTAACCCCCTTAGCCACATTGTGCCCACTGAGACGCCAGTGCTTAGACTTTGAAAAATCCACATTAACTCTGTCTTAGTCCCCACTGAGACGCCAGTGCTTAGACTTTGAAAAATCTCCATTAACTCTGTCTTAGTCTATTTTGTACATAACAGCCTGTTTCTGGAAGGATTTGCTTTTCTTAAGGGATTCCGGAAGTGGGAAGTCCAAGGGCCTGGACTAGTCATCTGTTGAGGACTAGTATGTTGATTCTCTCATGGGAGAGAGCAGAAGGGGAAGAGTGGGAAAGAGAGAAAAGAGGGGGCAGACTTGCTGTTATAACATGCTCCTCCTGCAATGACTCAATCTACACAGAGGGCAGAGGTCATCTCCCTGTAGAATGGTACCACGGGATTGTTTATGACATGCAAACTTAGAAGGGCACAGTCTATCACAGCGGATACCAGTGAAGCTACACTTGACAAGGAGGGTTAAATAGCTTTCCTATGCTTGCCCACCCATTTAGAAAGTCAGGAGCCATTTCACTAAAGGCCTAGCAGATGCTGAGTCTCAGCTCCTGTCACTGTCCTTTGTCTTCTTGACACACAGGGATGATTGTCAAGCAAACTTTTATAAAAGCCTTGGGATCAGGTTCTGCCTTTTCTTCTATTCCCTGCTATGGTGGTGCTACTTGGAGATGCTATGTTTACATCTTTAGGTCTCTCCTACCTCCTTCTAAATAACTTAGTATGTGTTAGAGAGAGCCCCAAAATAAACAGAGGCTGCAATAAAACTTTCCTGGGAATCTTTCTCTGAGGGCAATGGACTGTAGGGGTTTCAAATTGTTGCAATGTCTAGGGTTCATTTTTCTGCTTTGGAAGCGGAATGTATGGCTTACACAAACACAATTAAATGCAAATTACCCGTGGAGAGGCAGCCACTGGCCATCTTTTAGTGTGGAGAAAGATACAGTTTTGTGGAGCTACAAAATATCTGGGAAAAAAAATAAGAAAGGACTCAGGCCTTTTCCTTTGTAAATGTTCATTTAAAACACTACATTCCCAAGGAAGTTGATGTTTTATTTGTTTATTTTTTTTTATTTGTGAGTATCACAGAGCATAAAATCTTATTTTAAAGGCTCTGTTCTTTCTTGAGAAATCTGTCTATAATTTTGCATTCTCAGATTTCACGTTCAGAAACCCGAGGCAACTTCTACCTCTTTGGGGGCATTTTTGAGTTCTTTAAAATACGTTGTTTAAGATCTTCCCACCCTTGCTCAGGGACAAGACAGAGTGCAGGCAATTTGTTGTGACACATAATGAGTTGATTTATTCAGCGATTGTTGAAAGCAACCTCCACATTTCAAACATAGCATACTTCTGTACTTAATACACACACTAAGCTGTCATCCCCATGTAACTGGTGCCGGTCATTTGAATAAAGCACCAGATGGGAATCACTTCTCCCATTACTCCCTTCCCATCACCTAAATGTGAACAGCAAAATGGGAAGCCATTTTCCATGGCTTCCCAAACAATAATAACGATAACAACAGTCTGAGACTTTTCTGCCAGATACCTTCAGACGGCACGGCACGGCATAATAATGGCCCTAACTGCTATAATAGGCCGGTTTTACAGATGGCAGCCGAGCCGGATCAAACCCTTCACTAGTCCTTCTAAAAACTGTCATATACTTTCTCTTCTCTATGGTTCAAAACACAAAAGGCCCTTTGTGCCTTTAGAGACTGCTGCAATTTCAAATAAAAGGGGAAGCACATTAGCTGCTATTATGCATGAGCCGTATCATCAGCATAAAAATGAATTTGTAATATTTTGCCACATGTGATGTATTATTTCTGGGCTATGTAAACAATACTGGGTCTGAAATTGAGCCTCAGGGACTCCCTTTACAACTGACAAATTGAGAAACAAGGCCATCAACCCTCACACTTTGCATCCGCTGAGTTAAATAACTCAGCCAAGATCCATTTCCAGCGCAGTCTGAGATAATCTCTGTCCTGTAATAATAAATCATAGTCAAGGGCATTGGGTGCCCCAGGCAGATCTATAAACCTGTAAACACTGCTATGCTACACAGTTCTGATCTTTCACAAAAGCTCGAGCCAAGTCATTCATGGGTTTAATCTCAGCATTGGTCAGGATTACATTCATGGCTCCTGACTGCCCAGCCCAAACAGCCGTGTTGCTGTTTGGAAGGAGATCAAGGCTGCAGACTCCTCTTTTTGTTGATTCTTCAATTTTCTAAGCTGGTGGATTCAGTGAGAGCTGGTATCTGCACTGGGATCAGGCCGCTGGTGGGAGGAGGCAAGCTGGGAGCAGTGCTGTTTGTCCCCAAGGAAGGAAGCAGAGCCAGATGGCATGGTAAACTGAGTTGCTGAGCAAATGATCCATTGTCACCAGACCACAAGTGAAGGTTTTGGCAAGAAATGGCCTGGAAATGGTGAAGCTGCATGGGTCTATGTTTCTTCATTCTGCTTTGGTGGTGTGTGCACATACTCCCTGGAGCTTAACCATTCGATAGGTGGCTGTGTCAAGCATAGCAGGATTAACACTCACCCATACAAGGCTGATGCTTATACCAATTCTGCTTAATTTACAGAGGGGTTGCTTCCTGATGAATCCATCATGAACTGAGAAGACTGGAGGAGGAGAAGACATTTAATCCACCTAATCTGTAGACCACTTGTATATGACTGAGAACTGTCTGCTCAAAGTGACTGCTAGGCACTTAGTCTATATTTAACTCTTCAGCCTTCCCAAGTGTTCATAACTAGATCAGCATTTCTTAAGGCTTTGCTTAGCTAAGGATTCTAGCATACAACTGAAGGGTTAGAAATTGCGGAGGTGGATTGGTAAAAGAGACCACGGAGAGAATTTGAAGTTTTCTGTGAGATACACAACTCCTTGTATTAGATTAATGTTGGATAAAGAAAGAATTAGCATTTGTTAAACACATACTAAATTTCAGTCATCAGACTGTCTGCCCAGGACATGCTGTTTTGTTTATTCTCCACAGTAATCCTGTTGGATGTTACAAGCCTTCTTAAACAGAGAGCAAACCAAGGCAGAGAGAGTCTATGCTACTTGCCCAAACAAACTCACACAGTCAATTGAGTGCCAGAGCTGAGGTTGGAAGTCCTGCGACTATGCACCCATGAGTTTTCTCCAGTGCCTCACTGCCTCCAACAGCACTGTGTTAAATGAATAGATCACCTTTGCCTTAAAGCTGGATAGATAAATAGGATTTGTGCCAAATTCAGCTGATTAGTAGTATGCCTGGAATTTTATGTTGAGAAAGATTCTTATTGGGCAAGATTTCTGGCTGATTAATGATGTCTGCCATGTGTTCTGCTGGGGAGGATGGTAGAACACTGGCTGAGCAATCTTATTGGTCAAGATTGTCTGGTTGATTAATGGTGTCTGCCAGATGCTTTGCTGGGGAGGAGGGCAGAGTAGAAGCTGTTCATTTGCTGGCTCCTCTTCGAGTCACTAAGAGACACAGAACCTCTCCAAGCAGAACTGTGCCTGTGTGAACCTTACGCTGAGCAGCAATGTGGCCCTGCATCTGACCCCATGGGCATGACTTGGTAATAGAGTTTTATTCATATTCTATTGGGAAGAGAGCCATGGAAAGAATGTCTCCAAGTTGCCATGTTAAGAAACTAGAAAGTGACCAGTCAGCACGTTCAGAGCTCATACTCTCAGCAAGCAAGCACACGGCAAGGCACTTTGCTCTCAACTATGCTATTTAGAGAAAAGTTATTTCCTCTTTTCCTTGTTGGCAAAATGAGAAGCCAGGGAAGCCCAAGGTTCCCAGCTTGTGTTTCGACTTTGTGATAGTGTGGTTGCTCACTGCTAAAACATCCCATTTCAAATGCTAACTCGTACATGAGCAATTCCAGGTCTGTGGCTCTCAGTGTGAACGAAAAACAAGGCCACTTTTAGTTTTAAAGAAAATCATCAAAAGTCTCATATGATTATTTGGCAATAGTAGAAGAGATTAGAACTCATGACATTAATCAATTTTAACAGTCAGAATATACTTCCTCCCAGATACAAATGTTAAGACATCAATTAAAAACAAGTAATGTTTTCAGACTACTACAAGACTTGGCTTTTGTTTCATTTCCAGTTGTCCTGAAACTCAGCAGAGCAGATGTGTCTGTAAGAGTTCAGCTGGTAAGACCAAATGTTGTGTAAAGCCTTAGAGACAAATTCAGTTCCAGCATAGACTGGAGTTTACTACACTGAGGATTAGTATAGACTCTGACCCTTGCTTCCTACTGTCTGCTGAGCAGTTCAATCCAAGGACCAATGGCTTATAACACCTTAGAAATCAAAACTTAAAGATAAAAAAAATCAAAACTCAAGGATTCAGTTACAAAGCGTGCTGTTTTTTTGCTTGTTTCCACTAACACAAGTGAGATTTATTTCCCCCTTGTTACAATAGTTTAGAAGTGAAGGTTTTGTGGCAGAAGCAATTTCTATACATTATTTGTATATAAATCAACCCGGGAAATCACCTAGTCCCATCCACTCCCAAATTTATCCTTGTCCAATTCACTTTCAGAGTTGTCTAAAATCATCTCTAGGTGTTATTAGATCACAAGAGACAGCCTAACAATATCGGTAGAACCATTGAGTAGCCCAGCATTTGATGGTACAGTCAGTCCAGATGCAAGGTACATGGATAGGTTTCAGAGGCACTGTATTAAATTCTGACCAACTGACGTTCAGAAAATGAAGAGTGTGGGAACTAGTGAAACCTTGTAGCCTGAAAACAGGAACAGAAGTCTAAATTCATCTCTCCTGAAGGTGCTGGACCAGGCTGGGATGTCTGCCAACTGTCAATCTAGCACAGTATAGGATAGAATTTCTGTTTTCAGACACAAAATAGGGATGCTGTTCAGCCCTGCAGCTTCCTTCCTTGAACGGTGTCTGGCCTAGATCTAGAGATCTTGGAGGAGACAGTAAATCCAGCCCATGACCTTGGCTTTAGTTCAGTCCCTCTCATCTTTCTAAATTAAATCTCAGGGCAACTCAGAGCTTAATGCAAAGGAAGATAATTCCTTTGGCTGTGAAAAATGCTAAGTGGTGACACAGTTGACATGGATTGATTGCAAAACCTCTCTAAGAACTGTGTTAGGTTAGTTTTCTGCCTAAAACGGGAGATACGTAATCAGCCCATTTTCTTCCGTTTCTACACCTATAAAATGGAAGTTACAGTGCAGCCTACCTCAAAAGTGCCAAGCACATAGGTTATGTCATGTAGATTACATGTGAAGCCACATCAATTTTAAATAGTCAGTGAATGATAGTAGAGATAGAGGCCTTCTATTCTATTTCAGAGGTAAGATAGTCTAGCCATTTTCCACTAAGTTCAAGAAGGCTCTACACATCACAAATGCACACCCCTGGTGATGTGGAGCAGTGCATTCCATCATTTGCTTAGGGATTCATGGTAGCTGGCCTCTGTTTAGATGGCCCCAAAGTTTACAATGGCTTAAAGGACTGGATGGCAGTGAAATGCCAACCTGTTTCCATAGTGAAATTCACTGGTCTGTAACATTGTTGTTTCAGTTTTGTCTTGCATGCTGTCCTAAGCTTAACCAAATACCACAGCATGACAAAATGTACAAGAACAACAATGTTATGACAGCTTTTAATACACAATACCATCTAACTATCCACTGAGATGAGCTACGGAGAGGTAATGACTATCTATCTTTCTATGTCCCCAGTCAGAGAATGGAGGCAGCAAGAGCTTGGGGGTGTTAACCAAGCTCACAGAGCCAATGTGTGCAGAACGAGGCTGTAAACTGAGTCTGTGAGGATCCCAAGATCTTAGCTTCTCTCTCTCCTTCACCATGTTCCAGTCTGCCATGCTGAACTATAAGGCATAGTTGACTGGCCTCGAACTTCAGGGTAGGAACCCGGAGACACGAGTGGGCATATAGCCAATCAAAAGAGTTGCATTGTGCTGCCTTCTTCCAGAGAGGGAGCTTCTGTATGACTCAACCTTCCTCTGAGATTTTGGCTTGATCCTTTCATTCCACAACTCTGGCTTTCCCTTTCCCTTTGATTTAAGAGCAATCATTAAGGTTCAACCCATCTCTGGCTCTGCTTATCTGCATAATCAGGAGAATAAAAAGCTAAGCTCTTCACTGTCCAGTGCAATGTTATTGAGTAGTTTATACAGCTCTTCAATCTCACTGTGTCTCACAGAGGTAGATGCTTCATACTTCCCGTTTTCTAGATGAGGATGCTGCAGCTCAGTGAGGTCACCAGAAATGCCAGAGTCTGATCCCTTGTTGATGGACAGATTGGGAGAGGAACATAGGGTCTAGTGAATAGAGTGCGCTCATGCTTAACCCTCCATTCCAGCACTATTGCAGCCTGAACAATTTTGTTCTTTGGGGATAATCTGGATTCTCACAGTTATGGACAGGAAAATAGCAGGAAGATGCATGGTGCAATGCACAGACCAGTTTTCTCCATACAGTCTCAATGGGAGTTGAGCTGAAGCAGAGATCTTTGGTCTCAGGAGAGGTTATCTATGGGCTACCTACTGACATTTTGGGGATTAACCACATTCCACACATAGGTAAACTGAGGCTGAGAAAAGGCATGTGACTTCCCACAATCATTTTTTAACTGCATTCTAAATTGACATGAGGGGCTCCTGTGCCAAACCCCAGAAGCTTTATGCTTTTCTGGGTATTGGTTTTCCCCACTAAATGCAGACCTTTGTCACCAAACATTGTTTAGTTATGTTAGTGGTTCTTTAAGCATAACAAGCATCAGATCCACATGAATCTGTGCTAAGAAAAGAATATTCTGGGCTTCTCCATGTAGCACTGATTTAGTGGGGCCCAGATGGGTCTGGTGTTGGCATTCCTAAAACTCAGGGCTGCTGCTGCTGCTGTGGTGGTGGCCTTGGATGAAGCACTGAGCTAAGCATGGTATATTTTCCTTTCTTGTCTTTGGAGTCTTCTGTCTTTTCTCACTTCTAGTGTTCTGGGAACACAAGCATGCTGAATTTGCAGCCTGACTCCCACAGGCAACCCAAGGCAGACAGACCAGTGAAATATTAGTGGAAGATATGAGCCTACAGCCTGGTGAGGGCTCAGTGCACAGCTCAGACAAATTAGAGTGTAACTGGCCCAAGTGCTTCTTTGGGCATCCTGGGAGTGAACTGACATCATCTGTGGGTGATAGGGGTGGGTGATAGAGACTACTTGGGGATTAGCTAAGCTGGTCAGAGAGCCTAAATGATCTGTTATCTGATCACCAAACCCATTCCCTGATGTCCCTTCAGAGCTGCCCTTTATGTAAGAAGAAGGAAGGCAGAGGTGCACAGGGAGGTCTCCTGTCTCTGTATCTGGCAGCTGCTCAGCTCCCAATATGGCTGCATCAGGCAGCTGTAGGTGGTCTAGCTCAAGGGACTAGGTTTTATTTATTACTCTTGAATACTTGGAACATCTGATGTGCCAGTGTTCCAGGGATCTGTGATGAATGTACAATCAAGGGGAGAAGGTTGTCATGGAGGGGACAGAAGCAAGTATTTATTGACCCTGATATATGCCAGG
This sequence comes from Rhynchomys soricoides, assembly GCA_019843965.1. Lineage (NCBI taxonomy): Eukaryota > Metazoa > Chordata > Mammalia > Rodentia > Muridae > Rhynchomys > Rhynchomys soricoides. Next base: position 2,677,560 of record JADRCH010000163.1, read on the forward strand.
CACCATGCATGGTGCTCTCCAACCAACCATCTCATTTTAACCACATGGCAGCCTGGAGAGGTAGGCATGCTTACTCATAGGAAGGAACTGGGCCTAGGAAGAAATCAACTGCCTTACCCAAGCTCCTCAGCTTGTCAGCACAGGAGCCAGGATAACCCAGTGGGGACCCACAACAGCTGTTATCTCACAAAAGCAAGGAGGTTTGACCCTCTGTGGTTCAGTAGGGTTGGGGAATGCCTCATGAGAGTGATCTAAAGAACAGTTTTTTGGTTAGTTTTGCCTATAGTCAGCTTTTGTCAGGGACATTTGGGGAAAAAGTCTTTTTCTTTTGTTTCTTTTGGTTGGTACACATAGTTAGGGCAGGGTGTGCTGTGAGGAGGTGCCCCATTGTTAGGACATCAAAAACCAGAGTGAATGTTTCCCTCCGACCTTTGCAGGAAGCACTGCAAATATCTAACGCCGAAGAAGAAACAGAACATAAAATCCCCATACCTCTGGCTAGATCAGGTAAAGGCTGATTCTGACCAGTCTCTCAGCTCCTCTCTCAGGTTAGACAGAACCCTGTTGTTCTGTTTTCTTTTTTATCAGGAGGAAACTTAAATCACCTTCTTCTTGCTATAGTTTCTCTGACTGGTGAAAATAAAATCAAAATAAAACCTAACATTTGTAATTTTACCCTGGCCCAGAGGATGATGGAAGAAATCTCAGTTTGAGGGATCTACCGACTTACTGCTCCTGTGGTCCCCACGTGTCTGGCTCTTGATTGTGAATAGGAAAGAGCAAAACTTTTTTTTTTTTTTTTTTTAAAGCAATCACTCATCTTGAGCAAATTGTTGGCATCCACAGGAGAGGAACCAAGCTTTAAAATGTTTTTGTGGATAATTGGCCTTGAGCCTCCTAATCTCATAATATGCTTAGTGGTATCTTTAATGAGCAGACTGTCTAGCATCCGCCATTTGAAATTAGAGCCAGTTCACATCAGTAGCAATGCCTTTCACCACCTAGTGTCTGCAAAGCATTTTTCTGTCACATTATCACACAGAGTTCTCACAATGAACCTCTGAAGGAGATATTTTATCTTCAATGTATAGACAAGGAAAAAGCCTTAAAAATATTACCCTGTAGTAAGGGACAAAGTCTCAGTTTAAATATAAAATTTCACACCCCAGGTACATATCCACTACATTCCTATTTCCCCTTGTTATGTAAATTTGACTTTTGATGTTTTTCAATGTAGTGATTGAACTTTGTTGAAAGCAGTTCATCTCTTGCTGTAAACTATAGAGAAATGGCCAACTGACACCAGAAGGATTCTGTCGCCCAATTAACTCAATCACTTGTTGTTGTTTGGTTTTTTTTTTGGTTTTTCGAGACAGGGTTTCTCTGTGTAGCTCTGGCTGTCATGGAACTCCCTCTGTAGACCAGGCTGGCCTCGAACTCAGAAATCCACCTGCCTCTGCCTCCAGAGTGCTGGGATTAAAGGCGTATGCCACCACTACCCAGCTAACTCAATCACTTTTAACACCTAATTGCGTATTCAACTAGCACCTGTTTGCTATGAGTGCATTTCAGTTGCATATATAATTTTTGTCTTCCCAGAAATGCCTAGTGCAGTGTCTAGACTGACCTCAAAGTTGGTCTGAAGGGGGCATGGATGAGGGGATGAGAGGTATCAACGTAGGCATGCATAGGCTAGTATGTGGTATAAAAGAATTAGAAGAAATAATTCTTGCCCTTGAAATGCTTGCCGTATAAATATGGCCAGACTAGACATTAATTTCCATAGTAATTTTTTTTTAAAGAATCACTAAGGAAAGCATAATCAAGTACCCAAGCCAGGAGTTCGTGATGAGGAATGAACGTCTGGTTGAGTGTTGGGAGAGGGACTGAGCTACTGCTATAGCATGTTCTAGTCACAGGCTAGTTCCTTGAGACACAACCTTTATTGACTTTTTAAAGGAAATGATGCTTGTGGTTGGCAGACAGATATATAGATGTCTCTGGTCTTTTCCAAAAAGCGACAACCACGAAGGAACAGCTGGGTCTTTATTGTGGGAAAGATTCAGATTGCTTCCATTCAACAGTTACCCTTCGTGGCTTGCATCTCTGGAGTGACAGACTGTATCTAGTGGACACAAGAACCCTGTTCTCATAATCTACTTATTGAAAATATAAATGTGGCCTGTATTTCTGAAGAGCAATACTTTCTAACCACTTGGGGGAAATGCAAAAGGAAATGAAAAAGGCAACTTTACTGTTTAAGCCTTGGGAAAAAGAAGTGCTGTGAGTTAAATAATTTACAGATTAAATATCCGTGTGTTAAGGAAGAGGTCAGCTTTGTTGCTTTTAGCTGAAAAACGTACAGATTTACTTAGCTTTTAAAGTCCTGCTGTGACACTTGGGAACAAGCTTTCCCATTGATAAGTGATACTGTTGTGTGCGATAGATACAAGAACAATTGTGTGAGTTTGGCCAAGTAAGGTTTCTTAATGTTTGTTTAACAGATAAAGAAGTTAGGTGACATTTCCCATCAGGGCATTGTGAGAGGCAACAAGAAAACAGCTCCAAGATCTAGCATAGAAAATGAGGAATTCTCAAGAAAACTATACTGGCAATTAGAAAAGGCTATCCAACACAGCTGGATTTTTTAGCAACTTCTTCCTATAGTTTTTATGACCTAGTGACTTTAGAGTGAGATCTGTGGCCAAAGCTCTATTCTGTTCCTTTCCAGGTATGGGACTTCAATGGTGGTACTTAACGTCTATAAAACCAGTTCCTTCCCTTGTCAGTGGAGTTAATAATAGGTGTATCTTGGGACAGATGAGAGAATGATTTTAAGCAAAGACTTGGATCACGAGAAAGAGGTAGCCATGAAGAGAGTTGGGGCTGAAGGAATGACATATATGACGTGCACAGAAGTCTTGAGGAAGGAAAAGCCTGCATGGCTTCTGGGGTTAGATGAGATCAATGACCTCAGAGGTGAACAGCTGGAGACAACCAAGGAGGGCAAAACTGCCAGTTGCTGGAGATGTGGTGGAAGTCAGCAAGGACTCTCCTATGAACCTGGACCTTGTTCTCAGCACTGCTCCATCCATTGGCTGTCTGCCTCCCCATTACAGTTTCTCACAGTGGTTTAACAATGAAAGCCTGCTGTCTGAGTTACAGTCATTCCAGTGATGGTATGCTACAAGGATCAGGGAACAATTACCAAGAAGGCAGTAGAGAACATCTGACAGTGAACATGAGCTCCAGATGTCTTCAGGGATGGACAACGTTTGCCTGGCCATAGGCGCCTCCTTTACTAGATAAAAATGAATACAAGGTTGGCCTAGACCTGGCATTAAGCTGACAGGGAAAGAAGTTTAAATGCTGATGTGTTGATAGCTCTGTTTTCTGGGAGGGCACATAGATATTTCTGGTGTGACTACTCAAATCCTCACAGCTATGTGTGTACAATAATTTTATTCAGCTTTTGCATATGAGAAAACCAAGAAGGTTAGTCACTAAAAAAGTGGCATATGTATTACTACTCTGGAAAATAATTTAGTTTTATTCTGTTAGATGATTTTTTTTAACATGCTCTTGTAAGAGTGATGAACACAAATGTTTAATAGTACTGTGCTTAGTAGTAAGGAATTGAAAATAATCTAGTACTCATCCTTGAGGAAATGAAGGGCTTACGGTACAAACACACCCTAAAGAACATCACACAACAAAGTACAGTGATCTATGGTTACTACCTTGTAGATGCCCCACTTATCATTAAATGAAACAAAGTCTGATAACATCTTAGAAACAAATAAAAAGCAAAAAACAAAATTACAGCACACTATTTAGTACATGTGCTCAAACTCTCTAAAGCAAAGAAACAATGGTTTGGATACTGAGTCCTGATTGCTTCAGTGTGGGACGCAGAAGAAAGGGCAGTAGAGGGCGTAACTGGCAAACACTGGGAGGTCCTGCTCCCACGCTGAGAAGAAGAGTGGGTCCAGGGTTTTCATGTCCTTACCACTGAATGAATGAACAGGTAAACAAATGGGTGTAGGAAGAATGAAGTTCTTTCCTACTTTGACCAATCATGACAGTGTATTATAATTAAAGAGAGTGGATAGTTTAACCCTACAAGTGAATTCCACTGAAGGGGGGAAGTAGCTTTTATGGTCTTTGTTTTCTGTTGGATGCTTGAGGAGTGGAAGTGGAGACTTCATCAGGTTGGAAGCTTCATTCATTCACAAGGACCTCCATGTGTCCATGGCCACAATACGTACACCCACAGTGTGGATTTCTGCTGACTACCCCATGCCTTTGTATTCTTAATGCTTTTATGACTCACACTCAATCAAGCCCCATGGCCCATCCAGGCCTAGTTTACTGATAAACTATGCATCTGCAACTTCCCATGTCTGCATATTTTCTGTATTTGAAAATGGAAAGTGAAGAGATTGCCCAGTTGCAAGTTTGACTTTTGCTTCCAACTAGAGACACCTGTAGATTACTAAACGTAACATACAGATGCTTTACTTTTGAACTTCAGCACCCTCTTGCCAATGTTTGTTTCCATATTTGACTGTCATGATGCCCTCAAGAGGCAAGAGAGATCTGTTCCCATTGTATTGTGAAGACAAACTTGGAGAAGCCTTGTCTCTCCAACTGCAGGACCAAAGAGAGTCACAAAGTTGGCAATATGAGGGAGACTGCCAGGTCCTTCCCATGACTCTTCCCCCTTGGTTTTGGAGTGTTTAGCTAAATGTTATTTGATTTTTTAGCAGACCAACCTGGCTGTAAGTTTCAGCTCTGTTTCCTCTTGTGAATGGCTCCCTTCTCATCTGTGAAATGGAAATATCTGCTTCGTGTAGTGACTATGAGATGTTTGAATTGAGATCAAATTAATCAAAAGCCAACAGAGAACAGGACAGCCAGTAAATGCTGGCCCTCCTTCCTTTCTTTCCCTTCCTTCTCTCTTTCATTGTATTGTCACTAGAGACTTAGCAGTTTTCCAAAGCCAGGGAGAGGAAGCAGTAATTGTAAACAGCACCCGAAATATGATTTGAGGTATTTAATTTTAAACGCAGGAAGTCCTATAAACAGTACTAAACTTGACAGTCAGGCATGGTGGTGCGCACCTGTGATCACATCAGTTGGAGGCTTGAGGCAGGAAGATTATAGAATTCCAGGTCAGCCTGAGCTACATAGTGGGACCTTGAATCAAACAACAATAAACAACAAGGAAACAAAACCCCTCCAAGGGTTTAGCTTGTCTCCAAATCTCTCTTATATTTACATAGAGAACTGACCCTGAAGAAACCTGCATCATTACAATCAAAGCTGGCCAAATTAGTGTGGCCCATTCAAACTGTGTGTCTCTTCAATTGTTTGATATTGAATATGACAACACACAAATATATTTCATGGTAAATTCATTGTTCAGCTGAGCTCACCTCTGGAGGAATAGAAAGATTTTTCCCAGTCTAAGCTAGTATGTCAGAATTAAGGAAAAGGAGCTAAGCAGGGCACTAGAGAATTGTAAAATTTGCATATGGTCCTTGTCTGCGAATCCAGTTCCTATAAACACGGCTACAATAACACATCTTTGCAAAACTAACTTACTGAACACCTGCACATATTTCTAATTTCTATGGAATTGTTATCTCAATAGATCCCATTTTCTCTTTTAAAAAGCACACATGTACAAACACAATACACGATTTAAATGAAGCAGACACCTTAAGAATCGTAGCTAGGAGAGTTGACCTTTTAATGTAATTTTACAAATCTGTAGTATTGTCTTCCAAGTGTTTCCAGGAGGTCTGAGACAGAGAGATGAATGTCAACCTCCTTCATGCATTTCTGTGAGTACAGACATTAGATGCAGAGGGGAAAATTCTATGAGACCCAGGGATGGAGTCACTTGGCAGAATCAAACTCTGCTTTTCCTCCTGTGGTGCTAGACTGCAGTCAAAATTCTTCTTACCCCTGGACCAAGCATTGTTTGTTTCTTTCCATTTGACAGTAATAGGCCTTGCAGTGTGGAGAATATGGAAATTCCTCTACCCCCATGAAATCAGAACATATGCATATGTGCAATAACATGCATGCAGGGATACACAGGTGTGCAAGTGTATGTGTGTGTGTGTGTGTATGTGTGTGTGCACATGTAGTGAACATATGTGGAAGAACTCAAGTTCACTGCAGTGCCACAGAGGAGGTTAGGGGTAAGATTATAAAATACTGTACTCTGTTCTGAGGTGATTTAACATTTGGCTTGAGGAATGTTGATATTTTTGTAATAACCATCTTTTGACCATCATTTCTAAGATATTGGCCAAAGACAAAGTGTTTCTCAAAGGACCTTGTCTAACACTGGCAGAGCCATGGATACAGAAGCAGATTGGTGGCTTACTCTATCCGGGGCAAAAAGGAATGCAGAAAGACTGCTTACAAGGCATAGGATGATAAATGTGTTATGGAATTAGATTTAGTTTTACAGCACTATACACAGATGTAAACTCCTGATTAAAGTGGCAAATTTTATATTATGGACATTGTCATCAATTAATACAAAAAGAGACCATAAAAATAGGAGTTTTGAATCAGAGAGTAAATAGCTACTCTTCCAAGTGCTAGGGAGCAGTGGCCAGCCTCCATCCTGCAGGGGCTGGAAGAGGCTCTCCAAGTGGCCAGCCTGCATCTTGCGGGGGCTGAAAAGCTATCATTGCCTGGAGAAAGCCCAGGATGATGATGGCTTGAGACAGAATTTGAGAAAGGCAAGCAAAGAGTCTCAAGGTCAGATTCCTGTAGCATAGGAAATACAAACTGACATGAAATTAAAAAGGTTTACAGACAAAGAAAACAATCAACAGGAAAAAAGAAAATCTATAGAATGAGAGAAAACTTTTTACAACTATCATCTGAGAGAGGATTAATTCCATGATATATAAAGAACGATAAAGAGTAAACACTTCAAATAAATCATCCAATCAATAGGCAGGCAAATGAGTTGAGCGGACAGTTCTCAAAAGAAGAAATATAAATAGCCAATAAGTATTTGAAGAAATGCTAAAAATCGTTTGCTATCAGGGAAATGGAAATTAAACCTGTCAGCAAGGAAGCAAGCAACAAGCAGTAGTAAGGATGCAGGGAAAGAGGAAGGCTTTTTCTCTGATGCTAGGTATGCAACCTGGTATAATAACCATGGAAACCAGGATGGAAGTTCCTTAAAGTAAATGAAAATAGACTACCACATGATCCAGCAATAGGACTCCTGTGTGTACACCAAAAGGAATTTAAATCTGCATACCAAGTGGATACTGCGCATCCATGTTTATTACTACACTATTCAATATTAACAAGGTATGGATGCCCACCAACAGATGAATGGATAATGAAATGGCATACACATATATGATAGGACTTACTATATAAGTATATAAGTATGTCTTACTTTCCCATTGCTGCGATAAAATACCATGATCAAAGCAACTTATAAAAAAAAGCATGTAAATTGAGACTTACAGTTTCAGAGGGAGAAAAAGCAGGAACAGCTGAGAGCTTACATCTCAATGTGTGTGTGTGTGTGTGTGTGAGAGAGAGAGAGAGAGAGACAGAGAGAGAGACAGAGAAAGACAGAGAGAGAGACAGAGAAAGACAGAGAGAGAGAGAGAGAGAGAGAGAGAGAGAGAGAGAGAGAATTGGAATGGCACAAGGTTTTTGAAACCTCAAAGTATACCCCAGTGACAAACCTCAAACCTCCACACCCCTAAGCCTTTCCAGACAGTTCCACCAACTGGGACCAAATATTTAATCATGTGAGCCTATGGGAGACATTCTCCTTTAAACTACCAGAAACCATACAAAAGAAATCATGCTTTTTGCAGGACACTAGATGGAACTATACATTATATTGCTATGCAAGATAAGCTAGGCTTAGCAGATAAGTATTGTATGTTTTCTCTCATATGTGGAATCCAGATTTATCTTCTGTTGTTGGTTTTAGGGCAGGATATTTTGTAACTCACCAAGTATTCCTACTGCATTCCTTCTTCCTCAGCCTCTCAAGCATTGGGATTGTAAGTGTGAGCCACCATGCCCAGCTAGATCTATGTCTGAGGTTAGCATATGGGCAGAAAGTGGAGCATTCTGTGAGTGTAATGGGCAGGTGAACAGAAGCAAGGTGCAACAATATATGTGTTTGAAAGCATCACAATGAAGCATATTGTTTTGTATACTAATGGAAAAATATTTTTAAAATTTTAAACTAAAAAAGAAGGCTCCCACGGTGAGGTCAGGTGGGAACCATGGACAAAATATGCCTGCAGGTATATTTTCCATTCAGTTTTAGTAAAAAAGCTGAGAAGTACATGAGTATGTTCTAGAAGGCATGCACCACATGACCTGTTGCCAGTGCCCATGCTTGCCTGCCCCAGTGTGTCTCAGTTTTGACACTAAGGTGATATCCTGGAGACTCAGCCTCTGGACTTTCCCTACATTGCTTGGGTTAGATGATTTAAAGCAGATCTTCTCGTTTTTTCTCTGCTGGGACAAAACAAAGTTCAGGATGTCCTCAGTCTGTGCTGTAGAATGTCCAGCCATAGAATGCTGTCCATGTCTGTGCTTATCCAGCAGGCCCATGTGACCTGTGCAAACCTGAGGCATAGGATTCTGTTCTTCTGCCAAAGTCTACCCTCGACATTTTGATTTAGTGTGCATTTCTCCTTTATGAATAAGCCCCAGCCGTTCTGATCTCAGGTTAAGAGGAAACCATTTTATACAAGTAAGTCTACTTGTTTTACATGTACATGGGAAGGGAGAGGGTACACCTTACGGTGTGTGTATGGAGGTCAGAGGTCAGCTTTGAGAGTTGATCCTCTTCTTCTACTATGTGGGTCTTGGGTCATTAGACTTGGTAGCAGGTTCCTTTACCTTTGATCCTCACCAGTCAGCTCTGCCTTTTGGTTTTGGAAACTGGAAAGTTGGGTCCAACTAAGTAGATTTTAGGTTTTTTTGTTTTGTTTTGTTTTGTTTTAAATTTAGCTCTTACAAAATATTACTGTACAAAAAGACTAGAATGGGTCTTTCTGGCATAAACTCCTTGAAAAATACGAATAATGAATGCTATGAATTTTTGTGTTGGAAAGTCTGAATCATTCTGGGACCAGACTCCTTGATGAAAATGTGAAATTAATTTTGTACTAAATAAAACTTGGAAAATGGCTTCAATTACAAGGAAGGAAAGAATGAAACACAGACAGTAATTGCACCTTATTGTATTCTTATTTCACTATCCTGAGTTTATAAAAGAATCATAGACTCTAGCTATGGCTCCATCACTCTGCCATTGAGATGTTGAACACTGGGTGGGCAGGGGTGGTACTCAATACAAATCAATACAAATCTGATACTATGTAAAGAGAGTCTGTGAACTCTATGGAGCTGCAGAGACAGGAGAAAGAAACAAACATTAATGGGATATTCACTGGGCAGAGACCTGAGCTGGGTGTGCCATATATCTTAGATAATGTGCATGTGTGTGCATATATACATATGTGTGTGTGTGTGTGTATATATATATAATTATGTGTACATGTGTATATATACATATTAAATTATTAAATATTTATATGTGTATATGCATATGTGTGTATATACATAATTACACACACACACACACATATATATATATATATTTTTTTAATGTTATCACTGTTTTACATGGCAACTAGAAATTCAAGGTGATCTCACTCAAGATGACCCCAAAGAAACAAAACTTGTAAGTGGAAGAGTGGGGACTCAAACCAGCCTGCTTCTATTCTAAAGTCCATTTCCCCTTACAACCATGTAGCCCCCTCACTAAAGAAGTCCAGATGTCTTCATCTGCCACATGGAGCCTTTTCTCTGGATGTTCCTTCTCTCCAGGCTGGAATCACATCCAGGATGCCACATCAGTATCATTACTGTACTCACACTGAGCATAATCTTCCTTAGCACCATGTAAGATGTGAGGAACTGGGGTTTTTGAAATAATAGCAAACCCAGTATTTCCATGTTTTGAGAACTCCAGTGGTGGCCTTTGACCTCAGGTTAACCAAAGGCCTTAACCTTTGCATTAAAATGACAACAGTGATTCATGACCTTCAGAGCTTTTGCGTAAGTTCACATAGGGTCCAGTACTGGGCTTGGTTTCAAAGATGTACTCAAAATATCTTAATTCTCTTCCTATAGTTGCATTATATACTTGCCAAAAGTGGATGAACAATTACCCAAGAGACATTGAAGTTTAAATAAATATGAAAGGCACACAAGTTTGGTTGGGATCTTACATCTACCACATTCTACCAAAGTCTTATGTGTGTGTGTGTGTGTGTGTGTGTGTGTGTGTGTGCACGCGCAAATAGGTTTTGTTATAAACATAAACATATTTGTGTACACATCAATGCATATGCATTTAAAGTTGACACTTGAGTGCAGTATAACTTCTCACGATCAGGTCTGAGGACAGCTTCATGGTGGAATTTCATGGTGGTCTTTGTGAGGCTGGGGTAGAAATGGCTTCACTACCATTCTTTAAGTGTGACAGACCTGGGATCCCTACTTCTTCCTCTCTGTTAAAAAATGGATCCAAGTCACAACAGGAACTAGGAAAGATTTTCTTCACTCTAACATTTAATTCTGCAGCTGATCCAAAAAAATCATTTTTAAGGAAGCCAGTTATTCCAAAATAAATTGGAAGCTTCTGTGGCTGAGTCAGAGCAAAGGCTCTTCATTGAATATGTAAAAAGTCCCTTCTTGAAGGCCTCACAATTGATAAAAGGTGGAAATGAACCAAAACAGAGGAGTGTGGGAATGCTGACACATGTTAAGATGAAGAACTCAGAGGAACCCATACTTTCTCAGTGTGGAACTTCCTGAATGTTTTGGGCAAGCAAGGCTAATCCTGTACCTGCTTTCCAGTCTTATGTTACTCAGAGCATTTTCATCTGTTCTCTGTGGAAGCATAGAGGGGAAAACTACACTGTCAGCATCTTGAGCATGGTTTCTGTGATGCATTGGGCACCATAAAGGGTTAGTTCTTATAGTCAACCTGACACAACCTAGTGTCTCCTGGGAACCTTAGCTGAGGAATTTCTTTTGTCAGACTGGCCTGTGGCAAGCCTGTCGGGCATTGCCTTGGGTGCTTGTTGATGTGACACCATCCATCCCATATGGATGGTAGCACACCTGGGTAGGTGGTCCTGGGCAGTACAGAGAAAGCTAGCTAAGCATGAGAGAGTGAGCAAGCCGGAAAATGAGCCAGTAAACTGTTCCTCCATGGTTTCTGTATCAGGTTCATGCTTTAAGTTCCTGCCCTGACTTCCTTCAATGATATATTGTAACCTGGAAATCAAATGAACCCTTTTCTCCCCAAGTTCAGTTTAGAATTTTTGGGGGGCTGGGGGAGTCAGGGTGTTTTATCACAATAATAGAATGAAACAAGAGTGGACATTATGTTAAGCAGTTTCATGTGATCCAATTTTACTTGGTCTTCAAGGATACTCTTCCATTCTTTTAATAATAAATTGATTTTCTGAGGGAGCAAGGATTTCTTTTCTTCAAGGTATATCTGCTTATGTGTATTGATAGTGTTCTGAGAAGCATTAGCGTTCTAATTAGGGCTCCTGGAAGAAGAGATTCGATAGAATGTATGTGTGTGTGTGTGTGTGTGTGTGTGTGTGTGTGTGTGTGTGTACTACATAGAGAATTAAATGTGGATGTTTATGAGACCAACTTACACAATTGGAGGCCTAATAGTCCAACAATGGGCATCTGCTCTTGGGAGCTCTTGCAACTGCTGTCACTCAAGCTACTTGAAACTTCTATGTGAGACTGAATGATGACACAAGTCCAGTCCAAAGCTAGAGCCCAGAACCTCCCTGCAGATTGCAGAATGACTGAAGAATGGGTGGTGGAAGCAAAAATAGATACACTCCTTCAGGGAGAATAAAGCTTGCATACATAGTCTGGCAAACTCTTACCTCTTCTTATTTCTCTGGACTTCCAGCAGCCACATCTAGGATGGGCCATTCCTCACTCAGCTGCTGCTCAACATGTCAGTTGTCTATGCAAATGGCCTCATAAGCACACACAGAAGTGTGCATTATATGTCTCCTAGTCATATTGCAATCTAATCAAGTTGACAATCAACAGAAGCCACCGTAGTGAGACATTAAGAGATTAGAGGTTGCTAGTACACAGATACTGGAAAAAATTCAAACAAAACAGGAGGATCCTAGACAGTGGAGCTGAGCACTAACGTGTATGTATTCCTGGCTCTCTTCTGACCTCTGATAAAATGTGACCAGTTGCCTGGCATTCCAGAACACAATAAACCAAGACTTACCCTGTGAACTATAATGTTACCTTGCCTACTTTAAATTGCCTGAGTTAGAGAATTTTATCACAACATCAGGAAAACACATGAAGACAATCTGAGTGATGGCCATTTATTTTGCTCATCGAGCTTATTGCTTTGAAACAGAAAATGCTAGGCATGAAAATGACAGGGATAATGCTTTTGATTGGGTTCAAGGCCCATTCCACAGAAGGAAATGTTTGGTACTGCAAATCTAGCTAAGTACCCAGAGTTGGGAGCTCACAGGGCCGGGGGTGAATCTATTATTGTTATTTTACAAGAGATATAATATCAAACTGAGCTCCAAATTCATAATTCTCTATCTGTAGATAAGCATGACTGTCAGACCTCATTGGGGAGGTTTCCTTAAGCAGCATACTCTAGTTAATGCAGAGACTTACAACTGCCAAAGTGCCCAGAATGAGCAGCAGTGGAGTGATGAGTCACTAATGGGACACAAATATCACAGCCCCATCCCCCAAGGCTCTAGGGCCACCGTAGAGTGAAGGAAGAAAGACTGTAAGAGCCAAAGGTTAGAGAATACTGGATTCAAAATAGTGTCTTCAGGACATGATGAGAATGTTGTGCTCGTGGACTCCCAGCATCTGTGGCTGCCTGCACATGACCTCTACAGAATTAAGCCAGTCAACATTCTAGCGTATGAAGAAGTTTGTGGCTCCCCTCCCCTACCTGAGAAGCTCTGGATAGATGGCTTCTGGGGAGGAAGAGACAATTTTCTTTAAGTGGTTCTTAGTAGGTCAACTATACTCCAGTAAATGGCCTCATGCATGAAATAATGTGAACAGCACAAATTGGAGTTGATATATTATTTACGAACAAACAAACAAGAGACATGAGATTGTGAGGAGGGAAGAGAGATGAGGGGAAGATCTCAGAAGAGTTAAGGGGAAGAAATGGGGAGAATATGATCAAAGTATAACATCTCAAGTTACTAATAAAAATATTTTAAAGGACATGTTAGCGAGCCATGGTGATGGCATAAATCTATTTGGGTTGGGCAAAACTATAAGTTTTCAAAGGCCTGTAAGCCTAGTGCAAACAATAATGATAACGAGCATTGTGAAGACAGAGAGCAAAGGGAATTCTTTCACACTGTTGTAATTTAAATTGTTAGCAGCCACTCTGGAAAGCAGAGTAGAGGATAGATTAGAACTAATGATTTTGAGGAGATGGCTCAGGGTGGGAAGTGCTTGCTACATAATCATAACTTGAGTCCAGATCCTCAGCATCCATGGAAATGCTGGGGGCAGCTGCATGCATTGTGATTCCAGTGCTAGGGGAGTAAAGGCAGGCAGGTCCTGGGGTCTCACTGGCCTGTCACACAAGCAAACTGGCAAGCCACAGGTTCTCAAAAAATAAGGACAGAGTAATAGAGAAGGTAAAAGTGAATCTCTGTCCCTCACAGGAATGTGTATGAGTGAGCATAAAAGTAAACATCACACATAGAAACACACACACACACACACACACACACACACACACACACACACACGTTTGCTTGTATTTTTATGTTAATTCCGCTCTCCCGGGAGAGGTTGCCTGGAATGAGGAATGAGTCACATACTCAGGTGGCTTCTTGTGAACTTCCCCAAATGAATAAATGGACCAATCACTGGGTGAGTAGGTGGGACTTTGGGTTGGACAGCAGAAGAGAGGAAGCAGGAGAGAGTTAGGTCCTTTTGGAAGGGTGATAGCATAAGGGTAAGATGTGGCTGCTAGAGTTTCCTGGTGTCATGGCAGATCCACAAGGATTCGCCACAGGAGAAATCAGATTTTAATAAGTCTTACAATATTAAGTTTTAGTTGATGCGCCCAGAGATTGAGTTACTGTTGTTTCTGAACTAAGTTTGTGTTGTGTCTTCCTTCATGCAGCGGCTCATCTGGGTTCAAGAGAGAAAGGTACAGCAGCAAAGTGTGGGTTTGTCTGATGTGCACCACAAAGGCTGTGGGGCTCTTGAAGCATGGGGCTGGTGTGATAGCGACCGGCCAGTGGGAACTTAGCATGCTGGGTAGAGAGATTTTGGATCTCTGAGTCAGAGTGGCAGTGGTGGCGCATGCCTTTAATCCCAGCACTTGGGAGGCAGAGGCAGGTGGATTTCTGAGTTCGAGGCCAGCCTGGTCTACAGAGTGAGTTCCAGGACAGCCAGGGATACACAGAGAAACCCTGTCTCGAAAAACCAAAAAAAAAAAAAAAAAAAAAAGATGAGAACAGGTGAGCTATTGCCTGCCAGTGCATGGCCGGCCAGACCACCGGGGCAGAGAGTTGATGGCACTAACGTGCCGGTTCTTGTTTATGTTTGTTTTAGTTTTAGTTTTTGATTGGATATTTTCTTTATTTACATTTCAAATGTTTTCCCCTTTCCAGGTCTCCTCTTCCCCCTGCCTCTATGAGGGTGCTCCCCCACCCACCCACTTCGGTCCTCCCATCCTGGCATTCCCCTAACTGGGGCATTCCTGCAACAACATCCCACAATGTGTTGCAGCCATCTTGCTTCTAGCGACGTTTCTAAAGCAGGTTAAAGCAGTGACTCAAGGAAAACACAAACACAAACAAGGAGCTCAAAATGATTCACGTTATTTGGTAATGAATCATAGCAGATGAGTACTTCATAACATCTTTATATTTATGGTTCATACATACAACTTCATTTGTTAATTAAAACATAAAAACAAACAAACAAACAAACAAACGGAGATGCCCTGGATGCTTTTATGAAGAGACCCTAGCAGCCGGCCCCAGTTTATCTTGTTTACCTGAAGGGCCAAGCATTTTCTTGCTATTGTAAGCTGACTGGCAGAGGGGTTTTCAAACCTCTCTGTGTATGATGTGTGTGTGTGTGTGTGTGTGTGTGTGTGTGTTCCTTGGAATCTCTGGACATCTTGGCCAGTTCTGGGTGATCATCCCTTAGAGAGAAAGGCGGGGCTAATCTCAAGCATCACCTCTTCTAACTCCTAGCACTTTAATTAGAACAGCCTGATATTTTACTGATTTTATTCCTCATTTGGCTTAGTTGTGAGCTGTATATTACACTGTAATGTACAATTTTAAGATTTTAAATCTAGGCTTTGGGAATCCAGTTCCAAAAGCTCCCTTCTGAAGTCTCCCACAAGGCTAAGGATTTGGGGAGTCTCATCCAAGGACTAGAATTAGGGAAAGTATATTTCAGTTTCCAAAATCATGTTGGCTTTCATGACTGGAGCAGAACAAGATCCACTGTGAACACTGAACACACCGGCAGGGAGAACAAAGCTGAATCCAGGCAGAACAAAGCCAGGCTGCTCAGCCACATGCCCAGACTACACTTTCTGAGGGCAGACAGCACTGTGGCAGGCTGCCAAGAAATTCTGGACATCAAATTGCTTTTGCTAAGCCAGCCCAGCGGTGCAGTAAAGAGCTAAGGAGCCCCAGGAGTAGGCTGGGAAGGATCGCCTCTGTTTCTCTGCCCCTGACGTGGGCCCTCTTCGATTAGGAAGTGGCATGTAAAGGAAGTTATCGGGGAGTGAAATCAGCTTAGCGAGAAAAGAGCAAAGCCCAAGGAGAACGAACGAAAGCAGTTGAGCTGCTGCTTCATGCTTATCATATCATATGTGGTGCCTGGAGGTCAGATCACCTTCTGGCAAAGAAAGAGACCCCCCGAACAAAGGAAAACCTCACTTTGGTAAAACGAGCCCTCACTTCTGGACTAATTGTGGGCTGGTCTGGTTCTTCTAAGGGGCAATCACTCCAGGAATCTAGTTCAAAACGACACATTCCTTCTAAATTAATGATTCAAGCGGAACATCACCTAACATAAGGATTAAGGACTGTACTCAGTTGAGAGGAACAGCCTCATACCACAGAGCGGCAAAAGAACCATTGATTCTGCTTCATAGGTGAGGAACAGTTGGGAGGTACAGCTAGGTCCTGGAGAGACCACATCTCTGCTCAGTCTTGTGTTTCTTCACCATTAGAGTGGTTCCCTCTTGTTCTTGGAAGCATGGCTATTGAAGGTGGCTGGTGAAGGGTGAGCCTCTCTTTGCCCACTGCTTCTCTTCCCACATTTTAAGACCAGACCCGTTCAACTGCAATTCACACCATTAAGGACAATATTACAACGATCCCAACCGCCAGAAGATCTGGAGCTAGAATTGTTTAGCTCAGGGTGCTGTCCCCCACCAAAAGTGTAGTTTACGTCTAAGGAGCACAGGGAGAGAGGCATATTTCTGAAAAACTGCAGAGGTGACCCTCTTTTGGTCTGTTTAAAACACATCTGCAACATGCCCTGGTTTGTTCTAGGCTGCTCCATTATGTACAGTTCCCCATATCCCCCACTCTGCATCTGAAGATTCAACTATTTAAACCAAAATAGTTAAAAGAAATACATCTGTGGTAAACACAGACGAATGTTTTCTTACCATTATTCCGTAAAAAATATAATCTAGCTACAATTTCCATAGAATTTGCATTATGCAAGATATAAGTAGTTGTCTTAGTTAGGGTTTTATTGCTTTGAAGAGACAACATGACCACAGCAACTCTTATAAAGGAAAACATTTAATTTTGGGCTGGCTTATAGTTTTAGAGGTTTAGACCATTATCATCATGGTGGGAAGCATGGCGGAAGCAGGCAGACATGGTGCTGGAGAAGGAGCTGTGAGTTCTATATCTGATCCTCAGGCAGCAGAAGGAGACTGTGTGCCACACTGGGCATAGCTTGAGTAAAAGAGACCTCAAAGCCTGCCCCCACAGTGACACACTTCCTGCAACAAGTCCATACCTCCCAATAATGCCATTCCTTATGGACCAAGAATTCAAACTCATTGAGTCTATGGAGGCCATTCCTAGTCACACTACCATAGTGATCTAGGATGGGTTAAAGCACACAGGAGGATGTATGTAGTTACATGGTCCTGAAACTCTTCAGGTCTTAGTATCTCTGGGACCTGGGACTAATGTTTGGCAGATTAAGAGGTGATTACACTCAGTCTCACTGAGATTTGCTTTGTCTTCTTCATAATGGACTCTGTTTTCCTTTATGACCCCAAAGCCATCACTGACATGTCATAGCAGGAGAGAGGATCATAGTAGACATGCCTCTTCTGTGGCTAAGGGCAGCTGTCAGGTGCCACTCAGGTTACATAGGTGCAGTGGTAAGTTTAGTCCTTAACAAATGAGGTAGGCTCTGGCACACTTGGGAGAGCTGACTTGGGCTTATGGTTTTGTGTTGCTGGCTTGTGGTTGCAGTGTCAGGGTCACAGTGTGTGTAACCATTGCTCTACCAGCTAGCTGAGAAGTGATTACAGCTCTAGATTGGTTGTTCTAGAAACTACACTTATTAGTTCTTAGGAATTTTTTAGCTTGCAAGCTAATTGCAACCTAATTCCTAGGTTGCAACTGATCACGTAGCTCAACAAAATGGGGCCACCAGGCAATGCCTGAATCATGCAGCTGTGTCAAATGCTGTGAAGTTTTACATGATTCTTCTCAACTTCAGTTACTTACCTTTAACACAGTCTGGTGACAATTTGCAAACCTGCTTGCCTGGGCTGATGACACATACTTCGCGGAGCATTGTGCTAAAGTCTACAGTATAGCAAGTTTCAATGCATAATTTTAAGCTAAACTAAATAGCAAAGGTCGAATCTGGGTTGGAATCTTGAGGTCACGGCAGACTGAGGAGGAAGGGCTTAGATGAGAGTCTTCACTCTCTCTACAGATGCAGACACTGAATCTTAGGAGCTGTGGAGGTTTACTAGCATATGGGAATGTGCTGACAAGCTGCTGTCTAGTCAGGGCCTCATCTCTGACTCTGTCTCTTCACACCATCTGATACTAAGAAGAATAACTTCAGTCCCCCAAGAGGAAACAGAAAAGATCCAGTGAGGGCGAGTAGGGTAGACACTCGGATCTGCACTGAAGCTAAACTTTTCTCTGACTTTCCAAACCTCCGGCTGCACCACTGAAACGTAAACAAGCAACGGAGAGAATTTTAATGCTAAGGAGAAGCCAAGGTTCTTCCCTCCTTGGATATCATTGGTATCCTGATTAGTTGGAGTAATTCAGACTTCCAAGAGAAATGCGTCTATCTTCATTCCACACAGCCTCATCTGTCCTGTCCCAGTAGGAATGAGAGGCGGTTATGGCGGAAGGTGAAAAATAAATCAGCAGGACAGTGAACAACTGGCTAACAGCTAGAGAAGTTAAAGATCAGCAGTGGGGGAAGGGCTCACCCTTTTGACTCCTTTAGAAAATGGAAATGTATTTAGTGTTAAATTAGATATGACATTGAATCGACTCCCAGTGCAAAGGAATTTTCTTATGCTGCATGAAGGAAAGGTATGGTGAAAGTCCTCACTGAGGCAGCCTGTCCAACAGTCCTGCACTGACCCGCTGTAGGGAGATCATGCCACAATCAGCAGGATATACAGAATGATGGTGGAGAGGATTCTTGGCATTGTCTGACCCAGAGTCTCCCCTGCTTTGCAACCTTCTATGGCTGGAATCTTCGCCGAATGGCTGAGGTCCCCACTTTCGCTGGAGCATACAGTGTACCTACCTCTTTACTAGTGCCCTTAGACCATCTGTGCCTCTTTCCTCCCTCCCCATTTGCACAGGCTCTGTCTTCTTCCCAGGGAGCTGTCATCAAAATCCTACTCATTCTTTTCTGCCTTTTTTCATGTGTTATATAGCATGTGTATGTATGTATGTTTGTGGGCACATGTGTATATGTGGAGGCCCAAGATTTATGTTGAGAATGTTCCTTGATTGATCTTTTGACCTATTTTTAAAGCTTTATTTATTTATTTACTTGTGTGAGTGTGTGTGTATGTGTGTGTGTGTGTGTGTGTGTGTGTGTATGTGTGTTCCATGTCACAAATGTGGAGTTGAAGGGTAACTTACACATGGAGGTTCTGGGACTCAGAATGTTATTTTAACCCCAAGCCACTGCTGGCCTAACACTGTTTTCAACATTCGCTTCCATCCAAGCCCACTGTGTTCTAGGCACACTGCTGAGGCATTTTTCTCTCGGTCTGCCAAGCAGGAACGTTATCTTTCTATTGATGAGAACGGAGTTCCTAAGAGGCCAGAAAATTTGCATAAAATAATATGGACTTTGTGGTAAGGACTTCAACCAATGCTGCTCAGTAGCAAATCCTCTAAGCTTTCTCTCTCCCACGAGAGTGACAACCCCATGAATCCAAGTCTGCCTCTAGCCTCACCCTCGGTTACAGCCCTCCTATGTGTGAAATCCCTACCAGGTTATTTTTTGAGTCCTGCTGGCCCTGGCCCATGGAAGGAGCTGCAGATCGTTGGCCGGGGTGAACCTGCTGCTTGAGGTCTCACATATTTTTTGGCAGTAGTAAGCCTTTGATTCAAAAGTATGTGGCCAATGCTACCATACAAAGAGCAGTCTTGCCATCAAGAACATCCACAGCTGAGCATTAGTGGCTGAGTGGGATTTCCTTGACACTTTGGGCTTTTTGTGGTTGCAAACAGAAAGCCTTTGAGTGCAGGGGAAGGCTTTGTCATAAGCACCACCTAAAAACCTCAGCTCTGTTCATCATAAAGTTTGAAACTTTTGACATCACTCGTTCTCCTGATCTGGGCAGAAGGCTGTTCAATCATAACCAAGGAGCTGACAATTTTTGTTCCGTGAGAACTGAGTGTGGGTGGTTCAGAACCGACTACATCTTTTGTCTCAACTTTTAGATATTTGAAGGAGCTCAAAGAACAGAAGAGTGTAGCTGAGAGAAGTACTCCTGCCTCCCAAGAAGCCTCTCTCTCTCTCTCTCTCTCTCTCTCTCTCTCTCTCTCCCTCCCTCCCTCCCACTGCCTCTTCCTCTCTCCCTCCTTCCCTCCCGCTCCCACTCCCTTCCCCTCCTCTCGGTGTCTGTCTCTGTGTGTGATTATATCATTAGCTTTCATTGAATCTCTGTAAAGTTCCTTGGCCAAAAACATAGAGTGCAAAGCCTTTGAAGGTGGAGAATTCTTGGTGTCCTAGGGCCAGAGTGGCCTCTGTCACCACGTTGTAACCATTTCCTTTACTCCTGAAAGCGATTTCTTCGTTATTCTCCAGCACTTCCTTTTTCCTCATGATGTCACCAAATTTTATCTCCTCCAAACTCCCACTGGGATTTTAAGTGGGATTATGTGACATTCATAATTTAATTTGGAGAGCTGGCCTTTTGTCAGTGCCGTGTCTTCCCACGTAGTCTTCCCATGTCCCTCTGTAAGATTTTGTTTGTCTTCTTGCAGAACTTGTGTGTTTCTTTCACTGTTTTCCCAAAGGTTTTGTATTACTATGGCTGTGGTTGAGACTTGATGTTAACTGGATAGATGTGTGCTGTGGTTACTTTTAAACAGGGAGAAGGCTCTGAAACCAGAGGGTAGGTGGGATCACTGTTCCGGTGTTTCTGCCTGTATCACTTCATGGATGTGCATTTATAGACTGTAGGAACTGAAGATCACGGAAGTGATTGGTAAGCAGACAGGTCATTAGTCATCAAAATGAAAGTGGTTCCCCAAATTCAGTAGCTCATTAACATTGCTTACATATGGGTAGTTGGCTATGGTTCAGCTCCTTATGTCTAGCCTTGGCTGCAGTCCTCTGTGTTCAACTATGACGGGATTTGTGATGAGTTTGCTCACGTTACACTTCTGTTGTGCCTAAGATGATAGGAGTCAGGAGGGATTTATGGCATCTTAAACCATGGATATATAACTCTGACTTCTGGCTCACATGCCATTGGTCATGGCTAGTCACATGGCTGAACTCAAGGGACACTGTGATGACTAGCATCATGTTTCTAAGAATGCCAATCCATGCACAGGTAGAGCGAGGCTGAATACAACAGAAGTCTGAACAAGACAGAGAAGGTTATGCATTTGACATCAGAATGTAGATCTGTGGACTTTGCCAGGACAAAGCAGCAAGAAGGGCAGCTCCTTTTGTGACTTCTAGCTCTCCTTCAGGCTCTTTAAGTATGGGTGGAGTTTGGGGGCTGTTACTAGGGAGCTGAGATGGCTTGCCTGACATTCTTTGTGTTGGTGACTTGATGGCAGTAAGACACCATGCAGGATCTAGCTGATCTTCAGAAGCTCTGGTTTGCCAGTATTCCCCATATCACATCCAGATTTCCTAAATTACTTCTGCTGACCTTTGGCCTAGTAACAGATGCAAGGCTAACACACTTCAGTGGACTGCTTACAAGAACACAGGAATTACAAGGTCTAATTCCTGCAAAAACAATTTTGTATGCCTCTTGTTGTGGTTCTGCTTCTCCAGTTGTCCCTTCCCTGATGTAGATGAGGAGGTACAGGCCATTGTGATGAGGTCAAAACAAGGGGAGGGGATGGAGCTAGTGATTCATTATACGTGGGTACCATGTCATTCTTATAAGGATGGAGGAAGGCAAGCAGACATTTCCTGAATGCTTTTTATACTTGTTAGGGCAGACTGGGTTCTGGTTTGCTTTTGGTTAGCAAGTTTAAGAATTACTGACTCCTGTGATGAAGAACCAAGACTCCTTTTTATTGGATGAACCCGTTACACGAGCTCACTGACTCCATGGGAGGGGCCATCACTGCTTCATTATGAATGGATTTTTATAAGTAACACCTCTTCTTGATCAAAGCACTCCAGTGCTCCTCCAACAAAATTATATGTAATAATTAAATTTCTAAGCTCTAAATCCCAAACCGTTTGTTTCAGGGAATATTTGATAAGGTAATAGAGTAAAAAAATTAAACAATCCCAGTCTCACTATATTTCTTTCCTTTTTCTACCATATAGGTTTGATCCTTAGTGTAAATAATTTCTTCTTTTATTTGCTGTCTACCACCCTGGATTCCTGGTTTCTGAGTGATCTAAGCTGTGGGCTTAAGTAACATTTTAAATGTGAATTGCCTAAGAGGTCTTTTGTGTCTTTATTTTTTCTTAAAACAACTTTGGCCTGCTTGGCGAGGGACACTGGCTTTGGAGCTTTGGGGGAGATAAGACAGTCCACTATTTCCCTGAAGGAGGACTAAAGAAAACCTCTTGGCCACATCATATGGTTGGCTTTGTGTCATTTTGAGCTTTCTGACAGCTCTGATCTATTTTTCTTTTAAAAAGGGGTGGGGGAGTCAATTTCAAGGTCTAAGGTTGTTAGGATTTAGAATCTCTGATTTTTACAATAGTGAAATTTAATCCGAAACGAGAGTTCAGGATATGAGCAGGGCCTTTCGGCTCCCCTTCCATAGGAGACTCTTGCGACTGGTATTTATTATGGTAATGCTTTGTTATTACAAACCTTCAATGAATAATATTTCGAAGAGCTACCACACAACAAGGCACACTTTATATTATAGCCCCAGTTTGGGGGGTGGTGGTGACCTCAATGAACAGAGAAGTCCGATTATCTCCTGGTTATGCGTGCCTATGAAGCGTGTCATTACTTTTGTTTTTTACGGCTTGTAGAATATTTTCGTTGTAGGTGAAGCATCAGACACATTTTTATTCAAAGGGAGAGAAACAAAATGAGGCTTGTGTCTGCCACATGTTCTATATGGGACTGGGTGGCCTCGTCCTCCGAGTTGGGGGTTAATTTATTCCCGAGTGCCTTGTGGGCGCCAGGATACCCTGCTTTCATGTCTGACCCATGATCTCCACGGCAAGAAGGAAGCCTTATTTGGACATAGTGATCAGTCAATTTGAACAAGTTTTGCTAATGTCGTCACACTTGAGAAAGAGAGTGAGAAAAAATGATTATTAATTATTTAATAGATATCTACAAAGGACCAGTGTGCTATTTCAGAAATGACATTCATTCTGTACCAGAAAGAATAATGGTGTGGGTTTTGCAAGAAACAGAAGCTTGGGTTAGATTTGCTAAATTCACCCAGAAGAAGGCATGCATCCATCTCTAGGTATCACCTCAGGGATGAGTAGACTGGTTTATCCAAGGTGCGAGAGGCTCCTGCATGCATGAAGACAGGGCAAACAGGGATGAAGGGAAGAAACCGACTCTCTCATATTTACAAAGACAATGATACCTGGGGACTAGTTAGGTTTGAGTGATGAAGGAAAGCAATTGCCTCAGGCAGAGCATCAGTCAGGAATGATGGCTACACCATCACATTGATGG
The DNA here is from genome assembly GCA_019843965.1 of Rhynchomys soricoides. NCBI lineage: Eukaryota > Metazoa > Chordata > Mammalia > Rodentia > Muridae > Rhynchomys > Rhynchomys soricoides. Next base: position 2,701,072 of record JADRCH010000163.1, read on the forward strand.
TTTACACCAGGGCTGGGGGGTAGTTCTGAATGTGAAGCTCCTTTGCTGTCATTCATGTATTTTCTTACTCATTATTTTCCCCTAGGCATCTGAAAAAACTATACTAGGGCTGCCTGAGGATGAGATCTGGAGCTGGACTTAACTGCTAAATAGTAAACAGCTTTACCGTAAGATGTGATCCAAAACCAGGTCCCAAGGTCCATGTGGACTATGCCCTGGCTGTATCAACTCTGACTAGATCACAGATCTGATGCCTTCACCTTCAGGGTTGGAGGTAACCTCTGCCAAAGGTACACATGTGAGTGAATTACCTGCAGCATGTCTTTCTTTCTAGCTTGTCCAAAATTGATGCGATTGGTCTGACTTGCTGGGCTGGTAGCTTCTTTCCTCACGATGAAGTGTTCAACCTAGACAAAGCATCAGTTTCTTTCCCAAACAGAGCATGGCCATGAGCCTGGTGCAGGCTTGTGGAGAAGGGAACTTCTCTGTGAGTCCTTCCAACAACCCCTCAAGGTTCAAGAAGAAACTTGCAGGCTGTTTGTGAGGATTGCATGACATCACAGACATAAAACACTTTGTAAACTCCAAGGGTTCTTCCATTTGGTTGTTATTATCCCAGACATGGATTTAGTTCTGTTTAGTCATAAAACTTATCTGGAGAAAACACTGGAGTAGGGTTTTTCTTTCCCTAAAATGGGGTCTTCCCTTTTGCTGTTATCAAGAATGGTTCCTAGGTATAATACTGTGGTTTGCTCTGGTGCCTGTAGATAGTGCACGAGATTCCGGATCATTTTATTTTATATCTAATAAAGAGTCCTAGGGCCACTGATGGAGTTCCTGAATGTTCAGAGGCTCTGAGAATCAAGGCTGAGTGTAGCTTTGCTGACTGCCACCTATATGGGACAATGTATTGATTTTCTTCTACTGTGCAGTGGATTACTCCAAAAGTCTAGTAGTAAAAATAACATAAAATTAATATGAATCATCTTCCATTTTATATGGGGCATGACAGAGTTTTTGAGGTCTTTCACAAGTCAGTAGGAGTTGAGGTCTCATCTCACTTAAGCTTTGTCAGGTGGTGGGAGAATTCAGTTCCTTGATCCCTAACAAATGAGGGCCTTTCTTAACTCCTTTTAAAATTTCTTGGACCTCTCCATAGGACAGGTCATAACATGGCCCCAGAATTCAGATCGAATCAAATATAGCACAAGGGAGGGCATTCAAAACAAAACCTTACCCAACTGCAATGACAAGATTCCCCCCCCCCCCCCCTGAAACTGCAGTCAGGCCTTCAAAGCTCTCAAGGCCCTGATGTTGAGCTATGAACTTGGCTTGTACAATCCAGTTGTAGAAAGAATCCAGGAACCTGTTTAGCCAGAAACCTTCTTTTCCTTCCCATTTCTTTTGAGTAATTTCCTATCTCCTGGCCCCTGCGCTGCTCCTTGACCATAAAGCCTACTACTCCGTGCTGTGTGCAAACAGAAGCCAGTTCTGTGCTGAAGTGTCTCTCTATTGAAATGGTGCCTGGATAGCATTTCCTTTCATAGCTATTATTTGTGTGTTTCCATTGTTTCTCTGACAGTAACATCAGTTAGGAAATAATACCCCATCATTTTTGTCACATTCTTCTGTCTAGAATCAAGACACTTTGTGTGGTGTACACTCGTGGGGAAGAGATTGAACAGGGACCAGATATGAAGGAGGTAGAGACATATAGAGCCATGTCAGAGGCTGTGTTCCATAGGTGTTGTAAACAGTGGCATAACACCCTGTTTTGGGGGCAAGCTTGCCATCCCTAGGTCACTGCTATGCTTTTGCAAGACCCATTTGGCTTCCATCATCAGTTCATACTTTGTCCTGGATTCCTCTGTGGTCTATTGTCCCCGGTTACCAAAAGGAAGGTCAAGAATGAACTGAGCTATGTTGGGTTACAATAAAATTAATCCAGACTTACAAGGTAACAAGTACACTTTCCTCTCAAACAGGTAAACAGTGTTGCAGTAGGAGATCCCATTTCCTACCTGGTTATCCCAAATTGGTATTGTTGAACTTCAGAAAATAATGCTCCAAAGTGTGGCATTTCAGCACTGCTGAGTATTCAGATCCAAAAGAAGCAAGCTCTGTCTACCCTTTGCTTTCCTGTCTCCTAGTTTTATTCTGTTCCAAAGTTATTCAGCAGAGACCAGAATGTTCCTTTCCAAATGCATGTTTGAGAATCTGGAATCCATCTCTTCCAAGCCAACCAAAACCTAGAAATAATAGTCTAGCCTTCTTGTGTCTTTCTATATAGGTGCTAGAAACAAAGAATCTTGCCTAACTTGTCTTATGGACACCATAAGACCCTCATCCCATGGACCTGTCACATACCCAGAAGGAAATGATGCTACACAAAGAAGTTAAGAAGACTATGAGTAGTCAGGCCTTTTTTTTTTTTCTGTTGACCAGAGGTTCTCCACCTTCCTAGTGCTGAGACCCTTTAATACAGTTCCTCGTGCTGTAATGACCCCAAACATAAAATTATTTTCATTGCTACTTCATAACTGTAGCATGCTATGTGGAGTATCTGATATTTGACCCTGTGGGGCCAGTGGCCCATTGGTTGAGAACTACTGCCTTAGCCTCTGCGATCCAGTCATGTTTTAGCATGGCTAACCACTCCTTCCTAATACTAAGCATAGCACTAGAGAACTTTTCTTCTGGTTCTTTGGGTCTTGCTCAAAGCCTCTTCCAACACATAAAAGTTTCATTAAATAAATATACTATTGTTTTTTCTTGTTAACCTGTCTTATTCTAGAAGTGCTGTTCATGACCCTAAAGATGAGTGAAGGAAGATAGTTCTACACTATCTTCTAGGTGAGCTTGTAGGATGAACCACACTGTAGTGGTTTGAATAGGTATAGATCCCGTCCACTCATGTGTTGGAATACCACTATTAGAAAGTGTGGCCTTGTTGGAGGTAGTATGTCCCCGTGGGGGTGGGCTTTGAGGTCTCCTATGCTCAAAGTTGGATTCCAATATGGAATCCAGTCTCCTCTTGGCTGCCTTAGGATCAAGATGTAGAACTCCCAACTTCTTCTCCAGCATCATGTCTGCCTGTACACTGTCATGCTTCCCATTATGACGATAATAGACTCACCCTCTGAAACTGTAAGCCAGCCCCAGTTAAGCGTTTGCTCTTGTAAGAGTTGCCTTGGTCATGGTGTCTCTTCACAGCAATGGAGCCCCCAACTAAGACACACACTGAGGCCACGTAGCTGAGTAACATCTCTAGTGAACCCTTAATCTCTGAGGACCTGTAGTCATCCATTGTTTCTGTAACATCTAAGCAATCCTCTCCAACAACATTGAGCATTTCTTTTTTGGGCTTGTAAAACCATGGAAAATAAATATGAAAATGCTTTTTAAGATGCCTCCTATTCTGGAGGCAAGCACCATTTTTCATTTTGTTTACCTAAATGTTTCAGGATTGTTATCTGGGTGCCCCATTTGGATGAAGCCTTGAAGACATGTTAACCCATGGGCTTTGTTAAGAGTCACTTAGGAAAAGCACTCAGGCTTTAAATCTAGCTTTTAAAATGCTAAGTGTAAAGTGGCCTTTGCTGTTGTCTGTGTTGATTTCATTAAAGATTTGTGGAAACATAGATGAACAGTGACAAGGGTGCTTTCTTGTGGAAATTGATGCTTGTTGGTGGAGACTGGGGTTTTTCGTTTGAGTTTTTTGTTGTTGTTACTGGTTTTTTGTTTGTTTGTTTGTTTTATCTGTAGGATCTGTAAAATGCAAAGTCTGAACACTGATCCACCTTGACCTGAAAGAGGGTGAGGGCTTCCCACAGCATCTCATAGTCCAGTAAAAGGGACTGTAGTGCTAAAGGTGGGTGAGTGCTTAGGCCAGTCAGTGGCTTCCCATACCAACTGTGACAGTCTCACTTCCCAGAACCCTCACAGCTGTTGAAAGGGGGCTCTGTGTCTCTCTGCATTCAGACCCACTGCCTGTTCATGTGGGCCTGGGGAGAGCCACAGAAGCCTTGACCTACCAGCTGCTTTCCTGGTCTCTCTCAGTTGACCCACGCTCTGCCTTCAGAGGCATGATGCATTGGTTTGAACAGAACCATCCCATTCCCAAACTGAAAGGTTCCTTTTTACGATTGGGAACAACTTGAAACCACTGGAGAAAATCATGTTCCAATTACGTATAAACTCCTTTACCACAAGGTAGAAAGGAAGCCATAATTTGGGGACTTATGTTTGATTGAATTCATCTGTTTCCATTTTGTAAATAGAGAGGAGAGAGAGTCTATGGTGGTAGACAGTTGATATAAGGCAGCTTCTATTCCTGGGGAGAAGGAGGGGTGGCCCTGTCGCTTCACAACCTCAGAGCCAGGCTCTTTAGGTGCAAAGAATCACAAGAGAGCCTACGCCAGAAAAGAGCTTAGCCCTGTGCAGGGTAGTGCCAAACTCTTCCAGAACCATAGCCTCAAAGAGAAGAGACTGAATTTTGTCTATCATTTAGCCAAGAGCAATAGCCTCACACTGGAGAATACCCCTACCCCCCATCCAGGACAGATTTACACTGATGGGTCTGTGTTTGCCAGCAGTTGACAAGTTAGACTTTCCTCTTAACATCCCTAAGTGTGTTGGTACTAATTTGGTGAAAACTGAGATGCATTGTTAAAACTGGCTTTCCTTTGCTGCTAGGCAGCTTGACATTACAGGACATTGAAACCTCAAATTACTTCGTAGACACATTCCTGAGGGTGACTATACAGTTTGGGGGCTGGGAAGACCCAGTAAGGTACAAAATAAAGGTTCTTTTCCATCATTCCTGTCTCCCATGAATGAAAGAGTGTCTTGTTAATGTGCACAGTGGGTTAGCTGATGTCCCTGTCCTACTATGTGCCAATGGTGAACACTGGCTTCTCTGGTTGCAATTCAGAAAAACTTGTGTCATAAACCAGGTTTTTCACTCAGTTGATAGCAGGACTTTGGCTGTGTTTAGGCTCTCATTCCCCTCCTCTGTAGAATGGGACACCTACTTCACTGGGCTCTTGTGCTATAAAAAGTATTTGAGACTTGTGTAGCATCACAACATAGAAAGAGTGAATCTGGCCCTGTTATTTTAGTTCAGGATCCATCTTCCTAAGAAAGTGTTTGGCTTCTACATTTTCAGATCCATATTGTAGATCAAAGTATTTCCTTATTGTATACTAGAGGACAACCACATTTTAAGGTTTCAAGTAAGCACTTTCTAGATCTTTCTATGTTGTTCCCAGGTGACTTGACATCATATTAGTATGTGTTGGTGCTTGTGATAATTGCCATTCTTGGTCACTTTGTGTTCTTCTTAAATCACATCTCTTATTCATTGCTAAAATATGAGCACAGATGAAAATGAATGGCTACCGTGATGTCATTGTTCTTTCGTTAGGCCAGCAGCTGATTATTGAAGAATTAGATGTGCAAATACTAGGTTTTATGCATGCTGCACTTCTGTGATGGTCAGCTTCCTGTTTCTAGAGCAAACAGCCCAGCTCATCAACTTATAACGGAAGAAGACTTATCTGAGGTCACAGCTTTAGAACTTCTGTCTTCTAAGTCTTTGGCTCTAGGCAGCAGGTCATAGAGGCAGCACACAGAAGAGCAAATTATTCATTCCCCTTGACCCTTTTGAGGGATGTCCTCCAGGCCAGCTCCAAATAGAATCAAGCTGTTGATAAAAAAAATCACATCGGATTTTGGAGGACAGTCCAGATCCAAACGACAGCAAGACACTGCTTCATTTCCTTCACACCCTCTCCAGTCCATTCTTAACTTGCTTGCTTCTAGAGATAGTGGCTGCCAAGAGGATTGCATTGGATTATCCCTTTTGTTTTTCTGATACTTGATCATTATTCATGCTTTACTCAGCAAAGGATGTAGGAAGACTGGGCAACTTCTCCATAGAAGTTATCCATAGAAGTAATGGGTGGGGTTTGACCACAGACATTGAGAACTCTGACATCTCTTGCCAGGTGTTTCTTTATTCACTTAGGAGGAAGTTCAAGCCAAATGGCATAGCACAAGTTTGACACTGAAAAGATTCCCTTGGAGATGTGAGGTGGAAGAGGAAGCAAAGCCTGTGGGTCAGACACAAGTGCAACACACGACATCCAATCCAGGACCTCTCCCTTCTCATGTCCTGTTATCGTTTTAAGACTAGAATACATTCTAGAAATACTCAGAAGGAAGTAACTCCCAATTTCTCAGATAGAATTTTACTTTGTTTTAAATCATCATCAGCACCATCATCATCATCATCACCACTATCATCATCATCATCACTATCATCATCATCATTATCATCCATCATCATCATCACTATCATCATCATCATCGAGACGTTACTGTGATAGAACTTCTTGGAAGGAGTTCCTTTGCACAGTTTAGAATTGATACTTAAAAGACAGACTCTCCACAGTGACAATTATATTTGGTAGTTATCAAGACTTACTCCCAGGTGATTGCTTTTCCCATTCCTCTGGAGTCTTATGATAGAGTTTGTGATCATGATTTGTGTCCAGCCATACATATGACATTTTTCCTGTTACTTGTGTCAGGCACTAAAATCTCCCAGGCTTTCCTCAACACGCAGGACCTTCTGGCTCTGTTTTCCTTTGGGAATTTGCACCATCTAAGGACATACAGGACTTTCTGGGCTTCCTTGGTGATCTGGATATGATTATTTTCTCAGTGGGCGATGTCTTGGACTTTTCTGCCCAACTCTCTCATCTGCATGTTGTGCGAAGTAGTCCAGACTCTGTGAGGAGAGCTTGCCTTTTGGAGGCTCAGTCCCATCTGTGTTTCCAAGGTAATTTGTCTCTGAGAGATGAGTATTAAAGAGGAACTAAACAGCAGGGGAATTTGGCCCTTTCCAGACGAGGGTGATCTTATCAGGGTTTGGCTATCTCTTGTACTGAGCCTGAGACCATGAAAAACCTCACAGCATGTGCTTTAGATGGGATGGAAATCTGTGTACCCAAGCACTCTGGCTCCCTTTGAGGCAGTGGACCAAGTCTTACCCTGATGTAAGCGATTTTAATTCATAGAGATTCTGCCTAATGATGCTAGCGATTTACATTGTTGTCATTCTTGAGTGTTATTATGCTTTCAGAGAGAGAGAGAGAGAGATCAGGCTTGTGGAGACACTTTCCTCTAAATACCTCCTTTGAAGGGCACTGCTTACCATGTCAGAGAGAGAAATGAGACAAGAGAGGGTCTTCTGTAAGGCAGCCAGGGTCTCTGCAGTGAACTCTCTGAAGAATGGTGTCTATTGTACTCACCTGGTCATTCTGTATCCTTTGTGAGGAGTGCTCAGAGTCTTCTGAGTAAGGCTGGTGTCTGCAGGGATTTGGGGCTATCCCTGAGTTGTCTGTGACCTTATCCAGAATTGTTCTTCAAAACAGTATCGCCTTGATTCCACAGAAGAAGAAACTCTGCAACACCCCCAGATTCAAGAATACTGTGAAAGGAAAAACCATTGAGTTTCATGATTAGTTGTAGATTTACAGGAAAATTACGGCAAGGAACAAGAAGACATAGATTCAAAGTATTACATCAGGGCAGTCTTCAAAATGTGAACACTACTAAGGAAGAGGAAAGCTTCCTCTGGCAAGGTGCTTAAAAATATTCAAATGTTTAGGAAGCTAAAGATATGAGTGGGTGGAATAATGCCTGGTTGTGTCCTTCTTCAGCCTTAATTGTAGGCTTCTTCCTATGTGGCAGGTAACTCAGAGCCTGAGTTAACAGTCCCTGCTCTTTTTTTTTCTTTGGATTTTGCAGTCTCCCTGTAACTAGGTCTTCCTCTCCAACTCCAAGCAAATTTATCCCCAGAGCAACATCTCTGGAAGTGTGCATCTAGTTACTCCATACTATTGCCCCAACCTCTCAGAATTCAAATCCACATGGAACACAGGATTATTACCTGACCCTCTACTTTGCCCCCACACCTCTAAATCCCCAGCCACTGGGACCTAGATTAATAATTATCTTTTACGAGAGGATCCGTAGTGCGATGTACCTGAACTGTGTCTCAACTTTAGCCCTTATTGTGCTATTATCTAATTTGTCTCTTATCTTTTTAAGTTCTCTATTGAGTTTTAAGATAATAAACTTGGTTTTGTTTATCTTGGAGTTATCCCCAGGACTCAGTTGTCTGTAAGTCTGTAGAAGGAAAGAGAGAAAGGAAGTGTCTTAGGGTTTAACTGCTGTGAACAGACATCATGACCAAGGCAAGTCTTATAAGGACAACATTTAATTGGGGCTGGCTTACAGGTTCAGAGGTTCAGTCCTTTATCATCAAGGTAGGAGCTTGGCAGCATCCAGACAGGCATGATGCAGAAGCTGGGAATTCTACATCTTCATTTGAAGGCTGCTGGTGGAAGACTCACTTCCAGGCAACTAGGGCAAGGATCTTAAATCCATGCCCACAGTGACATACCTACTCCAACAAGGCCACACCTCCCTAGGTCAAGCACGTACAAGCCAAGACAGGAAGGAAGGAAGGAAAGATGGAAGGTAGGAAGGAAGGCAAGAAAGCCTGTGTGGCTGGATACCTCTTTTTCATGGATGTGACGTGTCTCTGGTCATATTCTAAAGGAGCCATCAGACAGAATCCATAGAATAGGCCTTCCAGTGGTTCACCCAGTCCCTCAGATGCCATAGATGTTCAATGACTGTACCCAAGAGCTAAAATGTTTCATCTTCCTGCCCTACCAGAGTCTGATGGTTTCATTGAAATCCACCTGGAGAAGTAAAAAAGGAATGTTAAGACCCTTCCTTGCTTCCATGGATCTGGGGAAGAGGGTGAATCAGTGCTGTCCCTAGTTCTGCTCCATTGTGAAATAGTGGCTCCTGCCATTCAGTTGTGAGCCTAGGTCTAATGGAGTCTAAGCCTTAAACTCTGTGGCTCCATCAGTGTACCTACCGTTCTTTGAGGCATACTAGAGAGATGAGAAGGACCAGACAGATGCAGCCTGGCAGGGCCAGCTTTGCAGTCAGAATACCCTGACCTGCTCTGGGGTTAGGGGTTCTTCTACCCCAATGCCTCTCCCCTCCTATCCCACCCCCGTGCGCTGTTGGTACTTGGGCCAGGTCTCCCTGTGTACAGGAGCAGTGGGTTCCCAGCACCAAAAGAATATGGAAAAATTACAGGGAGGAAAAACCATTTTCTCCTGGCACAGTGCCCAGGCAGTTAATATGGTCCTCAGAGAGCTTTTCCTATACCATTCATAATTAATCCAGAGAGCTCATGATCCTGGGAGAGTTTAAGGGCAAATGGCGCCATGGCCTTCCAAAAGGGAGTTGCTACCCATGTGTGAGAGGACCACGGCATCTTAGAGAGACTGTGGGGAGCCCTGCCAAGGCTGTCAATGGGGCCATTTGGGAGAGGAGATTCAAAGACCTGGGCTGAAATACAAAGTGATAATCACAGCGGTTAACTTTTAGTGAGCAATTCTTCACTTTCTTTGCATCTGCTTGGGCAGGTCCCATAAAGGGTGGAGGTTTTTTGTCATCCTTCATTTGACACAAAAGAGAAAAAGAGACCAGAGACATTAGATACTTTTTTATGGTCATACAGTTAAGTGTGTGCCTCCCACTGAGGCATGGGGCCCCTAGATTAGTTGTTAATCACTGGGTCTTACCGCCTGGAGTTGGATGACTATGGTCAGGCCACTCATGTTTTCTCCTGTGACTTATGGCTATTTGTTAGAGAGAGCCCTGCATTTGTTCTCATCTGATTAAAAAACACCACAAAACATAAGTATATCCCTTTTAATATTTGGAGTGGTTATATGGAAAGATATTTTGAAGTACATTATGAAATAAAGTACTTGACTATTGTGATGACTATTTCTTGTCAACTTGACTACATCTGTAATTAACTAAAACCTAAGCATCCGGGTACACCTGTTAAGGATTTTTCTTAATTAAATCATGGAACTGGGGAAACCACTTTTAATCCAGATGTTTTGAGGTGGGAAAATCCACCTTTTAATCTGGGCCATACCTTCTGGTGGCAGCTTATTTAAAGGACATGGAAGAAGGAAGTTGCTTTATTTCCTGCTTTCTCTCCATCTTACTGGCAAGTCTATTCCTTCACTAGCATCAGAGCCTATTTCTTTGGGATTCTGGCATGAAAATGAAGATCCTCTGAGTCATTGAGTCATGTGGACTGAACAACTACTAGATACTTAGACATTCCTTAGGTAGACAACCATTATTAACTAACTTAGCTGAACACAGCCTGTAAACCACTCCAGTAAATCTCTTATCTATGTATCTATGTATCTATCTATCTATCTATCTTCTATCTTCTATCATTTGTTTCTCTAAGGCAGTGATTCTCAACCTTCCTAATGCTACAACCATTTAATACAGTTCCTCGTGTTGTGGTGACACACAACCAAAAAACTATTTCATTGTTATTTTATAACTGTAATTTTGCTACTGTTATGAATTGTCATAAAAATATATGATATGCAGGATGTTTGGTATATGACCCTGAAAGGGGTGGTGACCCACTGGTTGAGAAATGTTGCTTCAGAGAATTCTGACTGAAACAGCTATGAAGTTCTTTCTCCGTGTGGATTTATGCAGGAAACGTGGACCTGCGCCTCATGCTACACAGTACTTTCTGTAATGATGAGGCACTCCGTCTCTGTTGCCAACAGCACTAGATGGATAAACATTCAAAAGAGGCAGAAGAATTACAATTCAAATGTTATTTTATTCAGTTGTATTTGAACAGTCACAGATGGCTTACCAATATTGTAGTGAATAACACAGGAAACGGTTCCCACTGAATGATACCCTGGTGATCAATTAGTTCCTTAGTTACACGGATGAGATGGCGGAAGTTCTTAGTGGACCAGAAACTTCCCGAAGGTCAGAGGTTAAGTTGGCAGAAAGTAGACTCATAACCAGAGTTGCTAATACCCCATATTCCTCATGCTAAAATACTATGTGTCCCTGATTTGGATCCGTGTATGAATAAAGGAGACTAAAGCTCTCGTGGGATAAGCAGCCAGTGATCGACTAGAATAGTCCTGCTTTTCAGGGTTTCTGAAGGCTAGAGAGCAAGGAGATGGCTGTGCCTGTACCTACGCTGGGAACTCAATGCAACTGCCCCTACTATGGGCAAGTTCTAGGCCTCCTTGTTTTTTGTTTTGTTTTGTTTTGTTTTTGGTTTTGTTTTGTTTTTTCAGTCTTCTTGCTTACAGTATACACAAAGAAGCCATCTTTCCACTCAATCTGACTCCCCAAGGAGCTGCCTTGCCAGGGGCAGGGGATGACAGTGGTATGTCTGTAGAAAGAAAACTTGAGGTGAGATGGGGCTGCAGTCTCAGTGTCTAGTGTGAAATTACAAGGTAGAATTGAGCCCAACTTTCCCCTCACATGTCAACAAAGCCTTACTTTCCAAGGTAAATGACACCCAGCTTTGGGATCACTTTTTGTGTATAGTGCCCACACCCCCACTGGATTCCATGCTCTGTCCTTAAATCACACACAAATGCAAAAAACAACTAGAAGTTACTAACATGGAAAGACTCAATGGAAAAATTTATATTATCTATAGCAGTAACATATGTTGTTTGCTGTTTTTCTTTTTCTTAACAAAATTTAGACTAATTTGTCCTCATTTTAGTAAAATTATATTATTGGAAAAGTAAAAGCAAATATATTCTTAACAATAGGAGATTTAAACACCCATAGGAACTGCCTTTGGAGACTCATAGTCAGCTGCTTTTGTATGGGTCGGATCTGGCTGCTATATAAAGTATCCCTGTTGGGCCGTCAAGAACACCCTTCCCCCCAATGGCTGTGGGAGCTGTTAGTCTACACTTAACTTGTTAGTGGGTTTCCTTCTCTTGAGTGTTTCTCCTTGAGTCACAGGCAGTGTCTTTCTTGCTGCCACACATTGTCTTCCTTTGTGTCCCTGTATGTCTTCTTATAAGATCAACAAACATGTTGGGCTACAACCCCACCCTTAAAGCTTCATTTGACCTTGCTTATTTCTTCTAAGCAGCATTTCTCAGACTTCTGAATTCTGGGACCCTTTAATATAGTTCCTCAAGTTGTGGACCGTAAAATAATGCTACATCATAACTGTAATTTTGCTACTGTTATGAATTATAATGTAAATATTTGTGTTTTGTGATGGTCTTAGGTGACTCCCGTGAAAGGATTGTTCAACTACCAAAGGAGTTGTGACCCACAGGTTGAGAACCACTGATTAAAGGTCTTGTCTCTGAATATAGTAATATTGTGTAGAATACTTTCAACATGAAAATGTTTGTTCACTTGTTTTTTGGGGGCAGGGTCTCTCAATAAGGCTAGCATCAAACTTGTAGCAACCCCCCTGCCTCTTCATTTCCTAGTGCTGGATTATAGGCATATATGATGATATTCTGTTCTACAAACTTAGGGTGGAGAAGCACAATTCAATCTTCAACCCCATTATTGAGTACTTTCTGTGTGCTGGATATTAGGGATGCAGAAAACAAATGATGTCCAGTCCAGCCTTTAGCTGAGAGACTTACGGATATGTAAGGGAATTTGACACTATATGCCATTTGTATACATGAATCTATCAAAGGAGAGAATTTATTTATGGGCAAAATAGAAGGAAAAATTCAAGCTAGATTTTCAAGACAAGGAACTGAGTTGAGTTTTGAAGGAAAACCTTGCGTAAGAAAGACAGTAAAGAATGGGCTATAGGTTTGGGAATACATAGCATCTTTATTGTACAGCTAAAATAAATCAATTCCCTTATGGTTTCCAGAATATTTTCTGCCAAAAATATTGTCAATTTCAAAGGGCTAATTTTCTATAATTAGTGATGCTTTCTTCATTATGCCATTAGTTTTCATTTAAAAAAATCTTGCATTATTTTAGTCCTGTGGCAGGATCCTGTCAAGGATAAACCCCTCCTCTCAGCCCATCTCTCATCCTTTCAGACTTTCCAAATCCCAGGCATGATTGCTACCTGTAGCACCCTGTAGCCACTATATGTGGCATGGACCTAGGTAGCTCATCAGCATGTTTCTTTGTTGCTTCCACCAGTCACTTATTGTCAGGGACAGCTTCCTTCTGCTGGCCCATCTTCCTCCCTCTGGGACTCCTTACCCATATCTTCACCAAGGATTCTCCTTCAGCCAACACATGTGATCCATAGTTCCAGAGTCTTTCCAGTTGCCTCACTCAAATCTTCCAAGTATCCTATCTGGTCTTGAGACCCAAGACCAGTCCAAATGCTGCCAGAAGAAGTGTGTTCTAGGCTCCTTACCCAAACTGCTGAAGACATTAAAATATAGCAGATTAATAGAAGACCTGGGTAAAAGCTGAATCTCCAAATACCCATCAAACAGAAGAAATCAAGATCCCAGTCCTGCTAAGAATTAGTCTCTACCTGAACATTGGAAATATCTCAGCTGAAAGGAGAAAAGTAGTTTAAACAAAAACAAGAGCAAGAACAAGAACAACAGCAGCAGCAACAACAACAACAACAACACACACAAATCAAACAAAAAAAAAACAAGAAAGAAAGAAAAATGCAACAAATTAACTAAATTTGCACAAATCCCAATGTAGAAATAAAAACAGCAAATAGTGCAAACACACACACACAGAGACACGTACACTAGCACATCAACTCCCAAAAGCATAAATCCAATAGTAACATCCCCTAGTAAAAAATGGCATTCAAGAACTTACAAAGAATTCAAAAGAATGATTCAAACTATGTTCAAGCAACTCAAAGAAGACAAAACCAAAGAGTTTTGCATGAAATAAGGAAGTTGGTCCAAGACAAGAAAACAGAGTTTTTAAAGAAAATACCAACTTAAATGATGCTGAAAATGAAGAACTCACTAAACCAACTAAAATTCTCAGTGGAAGGCCTCACCAATAGAATGGGTGATGTCAAATAGGAGAGAGCCAGGGGCTGGAACTATATCTTAGTGGTTAAGAACACCTGCTACTCTTACGTAGGACCTGCCTAAGCTCCCAGCACCTACATGGTGGTTGCTAATAATCATTCTTAATCCAGTTCCAGGGGATCCAGGTCTCTGTTATGACCTATGTGGCCACCAGACACATACTTAGACACAGGCAAAAGACTCATACACATACAATATAGTATAAATCTTTTAAAAAATTTAAAACTATAATAACAAAGTCAATTATATATATATATATATATATATATATATATATATATATATATATATTTGAAAAGTTCTGAAACTTCATGGAAAGACCCAATCTTCAAATTATGGGAATAAAAGAGGAAGAATAAAATCATAGAGAAGCCACAGAAAATATCTTTAATAAAATTACAGTAGAAAATTTCCCAAACTTACAGAAAGAGACGTTTATCCAGATATAAAAGGCCTTCAGAACACCAAGTAGAGAAGGGCAGAATAGAAATTCTCCGTGATATATTGTAGTTGAAACATTAAAAACAAAGAATAAAGAAATTAAATAAAGTATTAAAATTCACAAGGGAGAAAGGCAAAGACTCTTATTAAGAAAGAACTATTAAAACAACACTTGATTATTCAATAGAAACATTTAAACCAGATGGGCCTGTGCTCCAAGCCCTGAAAGAACATAACTGTCAAGCCAGACTATTATACCCAACAAAACTATCTATTGAAATTGAAGAAAAATAAGAAACTTTCTATGATAAGATAGATCAAAAAGGATTTATGACCACAAAGCCAGCTCTACAGAGATATTAGGAGGAATATTTCAGTCTGAAGGGAAGAATAAACACTCCCAAAAGATCACAGTTCAGAAATAAACAGTGCCAGGACAAATAATCAAAACAAAACAAAAATCAAAAAAGAAAACAAAACCACTAGATAACACCACAAAATAAACAAAATGTCAGGAATTAGCACACTTCTTGCAATAACGACTCTGGATATTAATAGTATCAATTCCCACAATAAAGTGATATATGTTAACAGATTGTATTAGGAAATAAGATCCATCTTTATGGTACTTCTAAGAAACACACCTATCCATCAGAGACTATTTTTGTTTAGGGTAAAAGGATGTAAAAAGGTATTACAAGCAAATGGAACTAAAAATCAAGCTGGTGTAGCTATTTCAATATCTCATAAAATAAAGTCCAAACCAAAAACTAATCAGAAGTTATGGAAGAACACTTCACACTTATTAAAGGAAAAAAAAATCTACCAATAGGATATTGTAATACCATACATAAATACACCAACCTCATGGTCTCCAATTTTTATAAAATAAACATTAGATAGAAAAATCATAGATTGACCCCAAAACAATGAAAGTGGAATATTTCAATATCCTCGTTCACCAATAGATGGGTCATCCCAAAATAACTAAATACCTTAAATTAAATGACATCATAAAGCAGTAGATCTAATAGATATCTATAGGACAGTCTACCCAAACACTAAAGGATACACATTCTTCTCAGAAACTCATGGAACCTTCTTCAAAACTTATTCACATTGTTGAGTCACAGCAAGACTCAACAAATATAGCCAATTAAAATCACATCATGCTGGAACTTGAAAATATCATCCTGAGCGAGGTAGCACAGTCACAAAAAAAAATGAACACAGTATGTACTCACTGATAAGTGGTTATTAGCCCAAAAGTTCGGAATACCCAAGAGTCACTTTACAGTAACCATTGGGCTGAGCGTGAGGTCCCAAATGGAAGAGTTGGAGAAGAGACTGAAGGAGTTGAGGGAGCTGGCAGTCCCATGGAGGGAGCAACAGTGTCCACTGGCCTGACCTCCCCATGCTCCTGAGAATACACATGGAGGGACCCATGGTGCTGGCCACGTATGTGGCAGAGGAGGGTCTTGTTAGTCATCAGGGGGAAGAGAGGCCCTTGGGCCTGAGGTTATTAGATACCCCAGTATAGGAGAATACCAAGGAGGGAAGCTGAGAGTGGGTGGGTGAGTGGTTGGGGGAGTACCCCCATAGAGGCAGGGGGAGGGGGAGGGAATAGGGAGATATCCAAAGGGGAGATCTGGAAAGGGGGCAGCATTTGAAATGTAAATAAAGTAGAAAAAAGTAAGACATGTGCATTGTGACTCACACACTTTTATCCTTATTAAAAGATGTAAATAATTCTAAAAACAAAATAGAAAATAAAATAAAATCACACCATTCATTCTAACTGAATTGAGACAAAACTGAATATCGAGGTCAATAAAGACTATGGAAAATACACAAGCACACAGAACTAAACAACCCAATACTGAATGATTATTGCTACCAGGAAGAAATAAAGTAAGAAACTAAAGTGTTCCTAGAATTGAATGAAAATGAAGGCAGTCCTGAGAGGAAAGGTTTTAGTAGTAAATGCCTACATAAAAAAACTTAGAGAGACCTCAAATTAATCAATGATGCACCCAAAAGCCTTGAGCAACCCCCCCCCACAAAATAGATGAAAAGACATAATTAAAACAAGAGCTGAAGTCAGTAAAATAGAAATATAAACATTCAATATACAAAGAATTAATGAAATAGAGAGTTGGTTCCTTGAAAAAAAAAAAAAAAGCATGTTTGACAAAGCTTTTCCCAAATCAACCCAAAGAGAAAGAATCCAAATTAATGGAATTAGTGACCTAAAGGGAGGCATTACAACAGACACTGAGGAGTTATATAAATATAGATATATATCTAGATTCTACCGAACTGGAAAACTCTAAAACAAGTGAATGTATTTCTAAATTTATATAGGTTACCAAAGCTAAATTAAGATTAAATAAACATTTTAAATAGATCTACAACATTCAATGAGATACAAACAGTAATTTAAAATCTCCCAACTAAATAGAAGCTTAGGGACAGATGGACTAAGCAGAGAATTATACCAGACTTTCAAAAGAAAACTAACAAGAATACTCCTCAAATTACAGTACAGAATAGAAAATTAAGAAACACTCCCAGAATCATTTTATGAAGCCAGGTTCATCATATTGTTAAAATCTAGGGAAAGACTAACAAGAGAAAAAAAGAACAAAAGAAAGAAAGAAGAAAGGAAAGAAAAATATAATTCAGTATTTCTAATAAATAGGGACAAAATATTCTTAATAAAATACATGCATACCAAATTCAAGGACGTATCAAAAAAAGTATCCACCAAGATCAAGTCAACTTTATTCCAGAGATGTAGGGCTAACAGATTCTTAAACTGATAATTTACAGAGGAAGAAGAATTCTGAAGCTAGAAATGTGAGTACCATCAAGTTGAGTCTGGGGCAAACCTCCCAGGCTTGGGAGAGATTAATATTTTGCTCAGAGAGGCAGAGGTGTTCAGACACCAACCTGCCCTTGAAGTTTCAGATTATATCAGGACTTTAGAACTCAAGGGACATGGAGCTCTTTGTTAGAGTTGGACCATACCAGGGACTATGTTCCTTTTGGAAGGTATAAAGGCTATATTAGAAGAAGCATGCCATCCAGCTGGGTCTGTGGTTCAAGAAGCATCAACTTTCAGACCGTAGCTGTCATGTTTGCTCTGACTAAGGCAGACAAAGGTATAGGGTACATCTATAAACTGTCCCAAGTCTGGACAACTTCATATCAGAGTTGGTTGACATTTGCATAAACCAGCCTACCCAATCTCTCTCCTCAGGAAAGTCCCTTAGATCCTCCCAGCTCCTGCCTGTACCTCATTGCCTACTAGCTAAAAATCTCACCAGGTGAGTCATCAGTGGCTGTTTCAACTAGCTCTCCTGTTCATTCTTGGGAGTCTGTTGCAAATGCCAAAAGTGATACTCAGAAGTGTCCAGCTAATGTGCCCCATTCTTTTGACTCTCAGGGCAGCCTTTGAATTAACCATCCCCTGTGACTCACAGGGCAATCTTTGGGTCTAACCATCACCTGTGACTCTCAGAGCAGTCTTTGGGTTTAGGCATCTCCAGTTTATTTTGTCTTGATACCTTGTTTCCCGGATGTCACAGTGTCACCTCATCTTCCTGTTAAATTCTTCACTGGTTTCCTTTTATTCATTTGCAGCTGACAGTGACATCTCCTCCAGGGTTCCTGTTCTTTCTCCTCCTTTTATTTTGGGCCATCTTCCTTTTGTCACTTTTCAACTCTGGGAATCCGATCCTCTGGCCTGCCTCTCCAGTCATCGCCTTTCTCCTTGGCTTCAGCACTGGGGTCATCCACCTTCGCAGATGACTACAGTTGCCTCAAACTTAAGTTTTTCCATTTGCCATAGACACCACGGTCTCAGATTTTCTACAGTTAATAGCATTTTTTTCTTATAGTTTTCTCAGGCTAAGGCCTTAATGATATCTTGACTTCAACCTCCCTTAAGAGCTCTGATTTCTCATTCCCCATATGCATTTCACCTTTTCCACTCATTTACACAACAGGTAGGTAGGAATAGATATTTTAGGTTTTACCACAATCAAACACTGCTCCTGTAGCATGACAGCAGCCACAGACAGGGCGTACTCGAGGAGGCCTGTTTGTGAGCCATAAGACTTTGTAAAATCAGGCTTCTGGTGTGAATGAAGCTGTGGGCCACAGTTTTCCACCCTTTCCTTCAGGCCTTTGCTGTGGCCACCTGGATAATTTTTAAGTCCAGGAACCTAGATCCTAGGCCCCCTCTTACTTTCTTCGTCATTAATTTCATCTCTAGTCCAAAACTTCATATTCGTTATCTCGTGTGTCTTCCTAAACTGCAGGCCTGGGTAGATGCATCCAACACAAAGGTTTTTCTGAATACATCTTTGAGCATGTCACCTAATCGTGCTCAGCAGCCTTCTCTAACTACACTCTCTAGCTTACAATGCTCTTCCCTCCATCTAGTACTTAAGCCTGCCAATCCTCAGGCACACCCTAAAGGCATCTCTCCGATGAAGATCTTCATCCGTCCACTTCCAGCACAGAAATCTTCCCCCTCTCTAATACAGGCTTAAGTAATAGCAGATCCATCCCAGGGTTGTCTGTATTAGGATCTGTCTCACATCGCAACTATGTCTGCCTTCTCTTGTCTCCCTCTTTCAACCAAAAACTCATTAGAAGGCAGAAAGTGACTTTCTTCAAAGTTTCTTTTATTCCTCAACATATTACTCTGTTCAAGTAAACGAGTTGCCTTGCTTATAGAGTCTCTAATTTCAGTTGCAAAAGAAGCCCATATGTAATTTATAAATGCCCAACCCCTGCAATCTGGAACAAAAGCAGGTCGGCTTCACCCACTCCCAGATGCCACAGAGACTGGTCACTCTAGCCTCCTCTTCCTCTTTCCACAGAGA
>JADRCH010000163.1:2720390-2753092 GCA_019843965.1 Rhynchomys soricoides
CTAGCCTCCTCTTCCTCTTTCCACAGAGACTGGTCACTCTAGCCTCCGCTTCCTCTTTCCACAGAGACTGGTCACTTTAGCCTCCGCTTCCTCTTTCCACTAGTTTAGATAGCATGTTTACTGAGTCTGCGGGGTTTTTAAAATTAAATGATTGTGTAGAAAAAAAATGGAAAAGGTATTGAAGCCCAGATGAAACTATGTTTCTTTTTTTAAAAAGAGGAAAAAAATGAAAACTACAAGAAAATGAAGTGTTGTTTATGGGGCTTATGTTGAATCTATTAGTAAATGTGAGTCTAAGACATGAATCAGGCCAACTGCAGGGTGCCGCGTCAGGGTTATGTCACAGACATGAACCAAAAGAAATAGAAAAAAATGTATTTTAAAGGTGTATCTGGCTCAAGACTTTTATAGTAAGGAAATTGTGTATAGCTATTCAAGTTTAAGTAATACAATTATAATGCCATTTAAAATTTTCACCCTCAGCTCCACTAGCCATGTGTTTCAAGTATTCTGTAGCTATGCATAGCTAGTGGCTGCCATATTAGAGAGTAGAGACTTAGAATGCTCCCATCGTCTGTAAGAATGAATTGGATAGAGTTACTGTTTAGTACTCAGAGTGAAGTGACTTGTCACTTAGAGGTGAGTCCAAAGATGTATGGAGATTCTCAGAAAAGGTGAAGACCAAATATTCTGATGAAAAACTCTGGTTAAATGTAACAGAATGATTTCACAGAGTTGAAGTCTGTTGAGATATGGCTAACCCCACTCTGAAAGTAGAGCTAGCCAGACCTGAATATTTGGCTCTTGGTCTCAATAGTGCTTGTGAGATGAACTATTTGCAGACATCTTTCAACATGTCAAACAGAATAAAGAAGACTAAATGTATAAGCCTGTGGGGGATGTTATAATGGTGAATACCGTTTGGTAAAACTGCTATTTCTGTAAACTATGTAAGGAACAATATCAGTGAACCCCCCATCCTAGTAGGGTGTGTATGTGCAAAGATTGGAAGCCATAGCTTTTCAAAACATTTACATTAGCAAATAAGTGCAAAGAGTATGTATTTAAAAGAAAACAGTAAGATAAACACCGACCTCCTTGTGTCGGGCTCAACCTGGAGAATGCAAGCTGGACTCCTCACTCCTGGCCTCTCCAGGTTAGGAAAGTGGTTTTCCTTTGCTCTTACTTCTCAGAAATGTCTTCACAACCCCTGATGCTCTATATCTCAGAAGACAGTGTTTTTGTTTGTGTTTATGTCACAGTAGAGAGCTTGAAACCAGAGATATCCTTATCTGACTGCCCAGCAGGGGAATGGCTGAGTGAATCATGCTAGCAACTGAGATCACTGTTATACAAGACGGGGAGGGGGAGGCAGGGGAGAGGGAAGACCAGAAAGCATGGGGTTGTATTTCCTATCCTCACAGCCCAGCAGCCACCTTGCCACTTGGCGGAAACAAAAGACTTATTACATTTTGAAAGAAGAGAATAATGCTTGTCTTATTCACATATTAATATGATTTATTAAAAACCCTGATCCCAGAACCTCAGAGTGACTTACAGTTCTCTGTTTATCTCTTGGATGGCTGACAATGACTGTTCAGATTCCCCCCTCCAGCCTTCTGACTGATGGGTGGCTTTTTTTTTTTTTTTTTTTTTTGAGCTTAGTCATTACTCTATACATTACATAGAAATATGGAAGAAGCCTTGATTGCTGACTTAGACCAATTTAATTCAAAAGGGAAAGAAAAAGCCCCCAGCTAATGAAAATTCCTATGGATGGCCATCCAAATTTGCTGGAACCCTGAAAACTTGATTAGTCACTTTGAAAAAAAACAGCATTGATTACTTATAATTATCAAAAAATGTTCAGCTTCAAAATTCTTTCCCCAGGTTAAACAGCAAATCAATCCCGACTGAAATATATATTTCTAAATTATCGGCATTTCCACAGCCAAGAATTTTAACTTCAGTGTGTATAGATGTTAGTTTAAATTTTGGAAGCAGTTTTCTCAAAGGCCTTTGGATGGATCAGGTACTTCCACAACCTTCAACCCTTTGCTTTGAATATATACATTTCTTTTTAAAAAATGTGGTTGTTAGCAGGGTCTTCCTCCAGAACGTTCTGTTTCTTGTAATCCCTACCTGAGGAAGATTTTGGCATTTTCTTCCTTTTGTAAGCCCGCAGTTCTTGAAGGTTTCCTCAGCTCCATTGTGAGGATGTTATTGGTTCCTCCTCAGGCTGAAATTCCTGTTCAGTCTCAGCTTCCCCTGCAGGACCTGAAGGGCCAAACCTTCCTTCAGCTGGTGAGACCACAGCCCTTCTGTGTTCTAACTCATTTTTTGAGCACCTTTTGGGTAATCTTCATGGAAAACAGACACATTGATGATATTCTTCTGTATGATTCCTGACTCTCATACTTATCTGTATTACTTCTGTTTTGTTAACTGGTAAAAACAAACTCCCTAAAAAAAGACAGGTGGTCCTCCCAAGCCCTGGTTGAGGGGCCTCTCAGCGGTGGTGATTCAACCCTACAGGACTTCCTTCCACTTTCTTGGAAAGAAAGATGCTTTCAGAATAGCCACCTCTATTCAGGCACTCCTCTCAGAAAACACCTTTCTGTGCATCAGTACCTGGCCATTTGTGATCATACCTAAGACTCAGTTGTCTTGTTGGTGACTTTTATTTCCATTTTTATAGCCTTTTTCACATTGAATCATTTTCTACTAATGTGTGTGACACTCATTAGAGCTCTTCCTGCAAATGTTTCTTGATCTTCCTCAATCTCTATGTAAGGTAGAGCTGATCTTGGTTAGTCTCCTATGGTGAGAGGGGGCCAATGATTTGAAAGCAGAAATGTTGAGCATCATTTCTAGGGTAGACCACTTTTGTCTCAGTAAGACTACAGCTTCCTAAGGCCATAAGTATTTGGCTTTTATTGAACGAATACATACAGAAACTAGATACCCATTATCAGTGAGATAAAGCCATGAATAAGAACATCTTTTTCATATCTGTTAAAAATAAGAATGTTCTTATTAAGAACATTAATAAGAAGAGAACTTGAAGAATATTCTCTTTGATAATGGTTTTTTCGAGGCCTGTGAGGTTTTGGGTAATGGCTGTGAACCTTGTATTGCAAGGGAAGGGATGTTTGCTAAAGAAGCAGTGAAGGAATGACATGTGTGGTTTATAAAGCTCTGCTGCTTGGATGTGGGTCCTGCCAGAGCGGTCTTACTTGTAAGAAACAGTTCTGCAAACCCTGAGCTTGACCCAGGCGGGCAAACCCTTACATAGTCTGGAAAATCGTGAGGTCCCTGTAGGCTGTTCCTCACAAGTTAAAGGATTTTCTGTTTTGAAGCAAATTAAATCCAGGAGTGACAAAAGACATGGGGTTGCCCTTGTGCCAGCTGTGTACGTCTTTGTGAGTCACAAGACCTCAGTCAAAGGCGACAGGCACACAAACTAATCATTCTTAGTCGGGGCTGCTTCCCGTCTCTCTGCAGAGACCAACCTTAGGAAATGTGGTGAAGTGGGAAGAAGAAAGAACCTCTGGATGCTTATCTAGCTGGGGATCTTCAAGGGGACCTCTGTAGAAGCCAGAGAAAAGTGAGACGTGGTCCAATTAACCAAGATAGGATAGTAATGAGCAAAGTGGAAAACAGATCCAGGGGATGGACTCCTGGAAGGAGTCATGGGTATTATTGTTGTTGTTAATAATAATATGTATTATTATTATTATCATTATTATTATTACTTGTGGTTGAGCACATGTAGCTTATGATTTTCCACAACTATAACCAAGGCAAGGGTTCACTAGCTATGAAGTGTCTCTCAATATGTCCTTTCTCTAAGAAAGGGTAAGGGAGGACAGACAGATCCAGCCTTGACATCAGAGTCTCCTGGCTGCTGAGCTCCCCAGAGCTCCCCAAACTCCAGAGCTACCATCTGCTGCCGAGTGATACCTCACATATGATGTCCTACCTCACCACATCTCAAGCTTCTCATCTCTGAAATGTGCTTCTTAAGGCAGAGAGTCACAAAGGCTCCCAAGCTAATGAGTCCACAGTAGACTCGTACTAAGTACACACTGAACTTTCAACAGACTGTAGGGATATTCACTTTTGATAGATGCATTAAGAAGTCCTCGGCCTAAGAATTCTGGCCTGCTTTCTAAAAGGAATGAGACAGAAATATTTTTGTGGAGGGGACAAAGAGCAGAGCATCAGAGGAGAAAGACCATTTTCATGGGCTTTTATGCTTCTGCTTCCCTGTGATGAAACAGCTTTTACAGCAGTCGATGGGTTCTCCTATCTTTGTAGAAGGCAGGGAAAGCTCAGAATTGCAAGTTTTAGGCTGATGGTAACAAGCTGGTAACCTAACAAAGCTCACAGTCTTTTGCATCATGAAGCAGAGGGTCAGGGTCTGTTGGATTTCTTCAAAGGTTGCATTTGAGCTTTGTTGGCTGGCCGGGCAGCAGTTTGTTCTGTGTTCATGTCCCTTATCAGTCACCCATGGTGGGCACATGTTTCTCTCTTCACTGAATGGCAGGACTTCAGGACTCCCTGTTGACAGAACTAATCCACCCTTCTGCCTTTACCGTCTAGAAATAACTTTGGGGGAGCTTATCACGGAAAGTGGAGGTAGCCATGATGGCTGGATGATTTCTCAGGCAGGGATGAGCACTTACTTCAAACAATTCTTTTTCTCATTGGGAAGTCTTATCAGGATATGTCAAGGAGGTGGCTCAAAACACCTGGGCTTATTTATAGCCTTAGGGAGAGCATGCTTGTAGGTATCAGAATGTCCACCATAATCCCTCTAAAAACATTGTCTTTAAAGGAGGTGCAGAGTGCCGAAGAGTCCAGGACATTGTACGTTGCCCCCGCCAGCTCTTGGAGCTGGCTTTTACCTAGATCATCCACTGTTGCTAAAGGAGGGATGGGTACTTCTGCTCCCTGTAATCAAGCTGGACAGCCATTATTTGAAAACTGCCGTGCCTTCAACACTTTCGAGGATGTTTCAAGCACTCTTCAATAGGCTCATACTTTTGTGATCAGACCTAATTCGGGAGCACCTAATTTTCTTTGACAACACAATATTGGGCTGGAGACATGTTTCTTCTCCATTCCCCATGCCCATTGGATCCCTTGAGTTAGTAAAGATCCTAGTGAGGCTCATGAGAAACCAAGTAAGCCTACAAACAAATAAGAATGTAAGAAAACTTTCCTGATTTCCCTTCCCATGGAATTAGTATCATGTTAGGGAATTCTCTAATACATGACCTATCAGTTCAGCAGCAGGAAAGATTGTACAGTGTGGGATTAGCCTGATAAATTTGGGAAAGCAGGACGTTCTACCTTGTGCCAAAGCCTAGCCTATGTTAGACCATCTCCAGGGGCTTCACTCACTTCACAGACATTATTAGTGTGACCTCTGAGTTACGAAGTACATAGAGTGAGACAGTTCATATGTTCCATGGCACAAACAGCACCATAAACCTGAGCCTCACTTCCCACAGCTGGGTGAATCTCAGACTCCTTTACTGATCCAGATGCTAGAGAGTGGCATCAGAAGGTAGTTGCTAGATTTCTTTTTTCTTTCTTTCTTTTTCTTTCTTTCTTTCTTTCTTTTTTTTTTTTTTTTTTTTTTTTTTTTGATCACTAGCAATAACTCCCAAACATTTTCAAACGTTCTGTTTTCTTTATGGTGAGTTAAGGAAATCTGTGATCATCAGTAGATTACTTACCACAAAGGAGGTGGGCTGCCTTATGCTTCTTGCTTGGACACCAGATTAATGAGTTTAGATACAACTAGACATTGAGGAAGAGACACTAAAGTCATTAGTCATATGAGTTATGATGAAAGCCGTCAAGATGGCCAGACAGCAGCAGCCCTTACAGTAGTTGTAGATGTCCTTCCTTCTAAGCTTCTGCATGCTTCTTGCCATGGTCAAAGTGGCCAGTACATGCTGAGTTTGAATTGCTGCCAACAGAACTCCAGGTGCTACTCTGCCTTTAGGGTCCAGTGAGACCTGGGGTCCCCCGACTCAGAGGTGGGAAGACAGAGAGTGTGAGACACCCAGTCTTCCCTCAGCACCTGTCTTGGGTTGTATTTATCTGCTTAGTACCTAAGTGACCAGCACTTAAAAAAGACTAATTCCCAAGACGAATGAGAATTGGAATTAAATTTGGGAAAATAATTTTTCCTTCCATGACATTCTTGTTAATCTTCATTTTGTTGTTGCTAAGGTTTAGTGTATTTTATCGGGAACATGGGATAGATTTGAGAAGTAAGTGGTAGGCTTGGCATACATACATTGCTTGAGACGGGTAAACTGAAGTATTTAACTGCAATTTATGTCAAGGGCAGTTGGTCCCCTCAAACTGTGTTATGATTTTGACTCAACTTGTCTTAGTCCTCACTGAGCCCCCAGTGATCCCAGAGTTTACAGGTTCTGTACAGGTCCCCTAATGCATCTTTCACAGTGGAAATCTTTGGAAGCCAAGTGAATTTGATCCTTGAGGAAAAACAATAAAAATTTTGTCTGACTTATGCCAGGTATTTTGGGCACACATTTAGTCCTAGGACTTGGCAGGCAGATCTTTGAGAGTTCAAGGCCAGCCTGGTTTACATTGTAGATTCCAGGCCACCCAGGGCTGTAAGTTGAGATGCTGTTTGTTTGTTTGTTTTTTAAAGTTTGACATTTATGTTATAGAACAGAAATATAGGTACTTTGGTGAGGGGCCTAAGTAGGGTGACATTGTCGTGTGGCCTCTTCTGCTTGCCTTGGTCCTCTTGAGAGTTCTTTTCATCTGTGTTCTTCACACAGTCTTACTCTCTCATGGCATGTACTGGAAGCCTGTCTTTCACAGATCTGGCCCCATGGTGGAGTCACAGCTGCTCTCATTAAAAAGTGCTTCCTACTAAATCCTTTCACTATAATCAATTCTTGATGAAGATACTCTCCCTCAGGGCCAACAAGTCTGCTCAGTAAGTGAAGGCACTTGTTGCCAGCTCTGAAGACCTGAGTCCCTGGAACCTCAGTGGTGGGAGAAGCCAATCCTGAAAGTTGTCTTTGGCCTACCACACACACACACACACACACACACACACGCATGCACAATGCGTGCGTGCAAGAGAGAGAGAGAGAGAGAGAGAGAGAGAGAGAGAGAGAGAGAGCAAATAAGCAAGCAAGTAAGATAAATAGAAGTTAATTTTTAAAAATTACCCTTTCCTTATTGTGGCCAGTCCTGGGGCAGCTCTTTTCTTACCACCATTGCCATCCACTTGAGGAATCATTTTCTGGGTTCCTTTAAGGGTCTCTCAGTGGTTCTTCAGAACACACTCCACCCTTGAATGAGGGCTAGACTCTTGTCATGTGAGACACCACTTTGACAGGATCCTCTACATGGCTCCCACCTTAGTTAAGCCCCATATATTACCCAAGGCTCCTCAGAAAGTTTGCAGCAAAGCCTAAAACTGGACACTAATCCTTAGACCACACTCCCTCCTTTCCTTACCACATAAAGTAAGAAAAGCACACAGAGCAGTTGGCAGGTGGAAAGGCCTTATGTAGCCTGAGGCAAGGTGCTTAAGTACGGAAGGCTGCCTTCCCCAGACCTCTCTGGGGCTCTCACTGTGTTAACTCTCTTTCCATGACTTGGGTCAGAATTTAAAATAAAATTCCCATTTTGAGGTTAATGGTTAATTTTACGGTTGATTTATTTTTGTGGTTGCAAAATAGGTCAATAAGTCTCTAAAGCCCAGGACATTTACAACACCCTTCTCTTTAGACGCAGCTCTTGATCTGCCATGTGTTGTCACTTGGTAGGAGCATGACTAGGAATGATTCCTCCTCCTCCTCTTCCCCTCCTCCCTCTCACTCTCTTCCTCTCCCTCCCTCCCTCCTCTTTTTTCTTTGTTCCTCTCTCTCTCTCTCTCTCTCTCGTTTCTTTCTTTCTCTCCCTCCTTCTTTGTATCTGTAACTTAGTTCTGAAACATGAACATAATTGGTATCACATTGTTAGTATTTGTAAAATTCTAAACTCTGATGTCTTCCCTCTAAAGTTTCCTATATCTGGAAAAGGCATCAATATCGACCCGTCATGATCGGATCGTGTCCTGAAAAGTTCAGATGTCAGAAACTTAATGTCATTGTAACAGTGTTAGGAGGTAGGATTAATGTGAAGTATTTAGGTTATGGATACTCATGAGCAGATTAATATCGCTATCATAAGGAGTTTCTAACAAAACCAAATTGTATCTTCTTTGGCATCTCTTATTCTGTCTTACCTATGTGATAGTTCCTTCCATGTTGCAATACAGCCAAAGGGTTCTCTTTAGCTCTGATGAGACAATTTTGGTCTTCCCAGTCTGCATAATAGTGACCAAATAAATTTATGTTCATTGCAAGTCTCTGATATTTTGTTGTAACCTCATAAACTGGCTAAGACACACAAGCCAACACCTGTGGTACATATTAGCCTTCTTTTCTGCCTGCCATGTCACCAAGTCTGAACTCTGGCACCATGTCAGATTCCTTCAGAACTGGCATAGCATAGATCACATAGATTGCATTGTATTGAAATCCCTTCGAAGTTAGTAAACAATCTCTTCCACAGGTCCCCTAAAGATTGTTCCCCACCACCTCAGTACCTCAGTCTCTTCCGTTGAGTCCCATCATTTGTCTTCCCCAGTGGTTCAACAGCCAAGTTGCTGATGAATGACCTCAGAATAATCTTACCTTTCTGAGTTCACTGTCTCTATTCAGTGTAGATAGGGGATCAATATCACTCTTAGTCACATTATGAGGATTTAAGGAGACAATGTCGGTTAAGGTTTGAAACTTACAGTCTGGCCAGACAACCATGAGCCCTCCCTTTTCCTTCTGCTCTGATTAATATGGTCTAGTAGAAGGAAGAGCTCAGCCTTTGAGAATAGTAGACATGAACACAATCCATACCCCATTTTGTCACCTCTGTGACCTAGAAAATAACCAATATCCAACTCTGTTTTCTTTTCTGAAAAATCAGAATAAGGAAGAAGGTCCATCAGTATTTGTGGTCATTAAATGGTATTTATCCTCTATAAATACCAATATCTTTTGGCTAACTAAGTTTGGTTTAGTGTATGGCTTTGAAAGGAAGAAATATGAGTCATGAAAATTTGCCCTAGTTTTCCTAATGCCAGCAGGTTGCTGGGGGAGGGGGGGGAGACATAAATGGCCTTACCCAGTATTGTACCCTGCATACTACAGTACTGCCCTGCCAAGCAAGATGTAGCCACTGGCGCATTAGTGACATAAGAGTTGTGGAATAAGCAACTACTATCTGATTGAACTTGAAGCCGGATTCACAGGACAGGATCCATGCCCAGAACTATAAATCTGGTTGAAAGTACCATAGCAAGGGAGGTGATAAATCCTAGGGTGCAACCTACTATTCATTTATGAAATGTTATGTTGTCAAATTACCTTCTAAATATTTGTTTATAATCATAGACCTTCATGCTCTTAACCTTAGTCAGGTAAGCTTCTTCTTGCCTGCAATCAATGCAGATGCTCATAACCTGCCACAGTGCTGAGAATGGGGGAGAACTGAATAGAATAGTCTGCCCAAAAGAGGCCATCTTAATCATTCCTTCTCCACCAAAGCTCAGGGAACATCATGAGAGGGAGGCAAAACGATTGTAACCAGAGGATGGAGAGGTGAGATGGGAAATGCTGTCTTTTGGACATGTCTAGTCCACTCACGAACTCACAGGAACTGTGGTTATCTGTATAAGACCTGCAAAAGATCAATTCCAGCGGAGATGAGAAAGGAACGGATGAGCCCCCACCCTTAACTGAGAAGCCACTGGCTCAGTTGATAGATATTAAGGGGGAAAGAATCGTTCTTATTTGGAGTGTGGGTACAGGTAGGTTTTCTACACATCAGTGGATAGCCCCACACCCATGCACATGTGGGTAGCATTAAAGGGACCATGTGAGCTAGAAACAAAGAAAACAGAGAAGGACACGAAGTTAGGAGGCAGACACGTGAGGGGAAGCCTGTAAGCAGGTGGGAGATAAGGGAAGTGAGTATTATTATATTTCACTGTATGGAATTCTCAAAGAAAAAATAAACAAGCTTAGCAGTGGTAATAGGTGTCATTATATACCCATTAGCAGAGTGAAAGCTGAAGCAACTGAGAGCATAAATGCTTGTGAGGACAAGAATCAGCAGGGCCTCTCACTTACTGCTGATGGGAAAGCAAAATGGTCCAGACGCTTTGGAAACCAGCTTGGTAGTTACTTATAAAAGAAAACACATTTATTTATTTATTTTTTTACTGTAGTGCTCCAAGAATCATGCTTCTTAATAGTCACATAACGGGGTTGAAAACCGAACTGTGTGAGTGTGCCGGGACACAAGTATAGCCTCACTTTTTAGGAGGTGGGAAGATTAGGAGTTCAAGGCCAGCCATAGCTGAATAGTGATTCAGAGACCTTGTCTCAAAAATAAAGTGAACAAAAAGAATTAAGAAAACAATAAAGAAAATTGGATATGGGTTTGCGCTCCCAGAAAATTGTACATTCTTGTCAAGAACAGCTTTACTTGTAATCACCAGAACCTGGAAGCAGCCACAATGACCTTTAGTAGATGAACAGATTCAGTCTGTGATATATCTGGACAAGGGCATATTATTCAACTCTAAAAAGAAATGATCTATTAAAACATGAAAGCTGTATGAGAATGTAAGTGCTCATTTCTTAGTGGGAAAAGATCCTCAACAAAAGTTGGAAATCTGAAGACAATGAAAATACCATTTATTGCCAGGGCCCAGCAGAGAGGAAGTAGATAAGAATCAAGCACAGAAGATTTTTAAGGCAGAGCATCTATTCTGTGTCCTAGCACAGTGGCAAACATATAGCATCATGTATTTAGCAGCACCGATGGGATGTGCACCTATAGAATAATCTCCAGTGTAAACTATGAACTTTGAGTGACAGAGGCATGTTGATGTTGGTTGACTGTTAACAGCACCTTTGCTGATGTATACTGATGTTAACAAGGCTTATGATGGGTAGAAGAAAGCTTCTGTGGGCTATGGTGAATTTTGCTGTGAACTTTAAACTGTTTTAGAAAATCTAGAGTTCACACTTTGCTAATTCTAACTGACCTTTCTCCCAAGAATTCCCCTAGAGGTTTGTACTTTCCTGACAGGAAATGGGTGGGTAATGTTAGTCCCTTGAAGGTAATTCCCTCCCTCTTGCTCCTGGCACTGTGGCTCATTTTCCTTTGGTAATCCTTGGATGAACTTGGTCTTGAAGAAATTTTGCTGCCTGTGGTTAAGGCAGACATCAACAGAGAATGAAAAGAATCACCAGTCTTTGGCAGATACAGTTTGTTGTAGTGCAGAAATCCCCAAACATAGCTTCCTTAATCACTGGGTCAGGCTGTGCGTGGAGAAGAGAGGCTCAGCCAGGTAAGGTCTATTGATATATTGTTCTCCTGGGGTTGTCCCCAAGTTTCCATTTTTTAATCTGAATCAAGATAATAGTCATCACAAGGAGCTCCATCCTTACAAAGTGAGCAGTTATTCTAGCAAGTCCTTTGTGGGATGAAGCAAGCTATAAATACATACCTCTGTGAACTGTAAGCAGCACACACTTCTGATGAAAGCCTCTTATGGCTCCGGTAGTTAGGATACTCCTGTGCTAGACAGGAAAGTTGGGCCACTGAGGATTTCATCAAACAGCAGTTCTCAACCTGTGGGTCTTGATCCACTGTACTGTGATCAAACAACCCTTTCACAGGGGTTACCTAGGACCATCAGAAAACAGATCTGAACGTTATGATTCATAACAGCAGCAAACTTACGCTATGCAGTAGCAATGAGAATAACATTTGGGGGGGTCACCCAACATGAGGAACTGCATAAAAGGGTCACAGCATTAGGAAGGTTGAGACCCACTGCCTTAAAGGGAATCAGATGGGTGAATGACAGAAATTTGCACTTGATGTTTGTAAGGTTTTGCATACCTGTTCCTTGTACCTCTCTCTTTCAAAACCCAAATGTTCTTCCCTAAGCACTGGGTAGGAGGGCAAGAACAGCAATATTGAGGAGAGATGTGCCTGTCCCACCCACCAAGGGTGCCAGACCACTCATTTCATCCAGTGTTCTTTACAATGAAGCCAGGAGCAACCAGGAAAGAAATATTGTCTGGACAGCCCCAAGACAGGAGTTAGGTTCACATGGTGGCTTTTTCATATAGACTACTTCCAGGCAGATCCTTTGTCTGTACTATAAGTTGTGGGCATCATTGTCCTGCTTGAGTCTCACATTGCTCACATTGGGGTTCTCTGGGAAGTATGAGTGAGATCAATTTTTGTTTTCTTTTTTCTTCACTGTTTTCTGACAAATGTAGGGAAATCTGTCCCGATGTTCCCTAGGCCTTGAGTCCTTAGGGCATCACACATATCCTCTGTCCAGAATTCCTGATGCTCAGTAGCTTGACCTCACTGGAGTCTAGTGAGGCATATCTAAGACCCGTGTGTGTAGGAGAGTCTGAATAGAGAAACTGTCTTCTTTCCACTGGAGACCAGGTCTTTTGAGGCTTGGGAATCCTCACTGTGTTGGCGTTGGGTGTTGGGTAACAGTTAAACCTGAGTCTTGTTTGCCTTTGGAATGTTCCTGTCCATAGAGGTCCCGACTTATGGGGCCCAGTCATATGATCCAAGTTGGCAGATGTTTCAGTGACATCACTAAGAGTTTTTCATAAATAAGAACAGAACAAGGATTTAGGTTTAACTTCCTTGGTTCCCAAAGTTGAACTAAGTTTTCGAGATCTCTGTTTTAAGAATTCATATCCAGCCGGGCAGTGGTGGCGCACGCCTTTAATCCCAGCACTCGGGAGGCAGAGGCAGGTGGATTTCTGAGTTCCAGGCCAGCCTGGTCTACAGAGTGAGTTCCAAGACAGCCAGGGCTACACAGAGAAACCCTGTCTCGAAAAAAAAAAAGAAAAAAAAAAAAAAGAATTCATATCCAAATTGCCAGCCACCATCTGAGTGGTCTACAAAAAAAGAATTTGATTGATTTTTATTATTTTTTTTAGATTTCTCCTTGATCCACTTCTAAACCCACATAAAAGCAGTTTGGGACTGGTCAGAGCCCCACAGAAAGAAATTGGAGAGGGAGATTTTTTGGATAAAGAGTTTTCCCTTTTTATGAAGATAATTGGCAATAATAGCAACCTTCAGCATAGATCCCGTAGCCTTTATCTTGATCAGAAAACATTTTGGATGGGGTGATGGGGTGGGGGTGAGCTCTTGCCTGCAATCCTCCCTCTCAGGGGCTCTGAATAGGACATTCATTGGCAGAAATGCAAGGCTTACTGCAAGGGCTGGGGGAAGGGTGGAAAGCAGGGAGGTAACCAGGCTTGGGCTCTTTACCCCTCAGGGGAGCTATTTTTTTGCTTTACATGCAAAGAATTGCTTTGTACAGCCAAGTTGGTCTCAATTTTGTTTACATAAAAGAAATCGAACATTTATTTTGTGCTGGGGCTTTTTTTTTCTTCCTTTGCCAGTCAGAGGGTCCTAGGCAAATCAATAAACAAGACCCTGCTCTGTTTTCAGTTTGTGGCTGGGGATTTCAACAGGGTAACCCTTCAATGACTAGATTAGCCATTTCGGTGGGGTCTGAGTTTAGCTGTGAGTGACACATTTGTCATACTAAGCGCCTGTTGCTCCAGAGGACAGAGGAAGGACATGCCAGACCTCTGGGGGTTTGGGGTTGTGTGGCAGGTAGCATAGGTAGGAGAGAAGAGAAAACAAATGCTTGTACTCAGAGAGACCAACCGAATCCCGGGAGCATGTGGCATGGTTTCCTCTAATCTTAGCCCAGTCAACAGCCAGCATTGTTGTTGGTTATTAAATCAACCAAAACGCTTTCAGAGCTGAGGCCCTGATATTTGACTCCATAGTATTTCATGATATAGGATCCCATAGAGGAGCTCCATGCTGTAGGCAAAAAATATTTTCTTAATTTTTTTTCTTCCTAAATTTACCTGCTGTGAACTTAGAGTGACCCTTTGTTCTCATTTGGGGACGACTGGAAAAATAAAAGAAACTGTAGCCATTGCAAAAGCATTTCTTAACCCGTTTTGAGGCAACTTCTGTTTCTCTTGTTCTTGTTGAAGGTCCAAGGGTGGCTTCATAGTGGTTCATCTTTTTATCAAGCCTGACCATTTAAGTTCTTCGTAACTCCTGTTAGCTTCACTTGGAGCAGCACAATTGGGGTTGAAGAGAATGTTTTGATGTTGGACAAAGCTAGAATTGGATACTGATTCCAAACCTTTCTAGGGTCAACCTAAGACAAGCCCTTGCACCTCATCTCCTAGCTTATAAATGGAAATGATAAAACTTCCGGTGAGGGTATCTATAAGGGTGACTGGTGCACAGTCAGCACATTGGGGGCCCTGGTAAATGATGGTCATTATACTGTTATCCCTTAGTCTTAGACCTCTAGAACAGACACTTTCAATGCAAGAGTGTCTGTAAGACTTGTTAGTGCTCAGAAAGTGATACCCCAAAGTATGGCGTTTTGGCACATGAACCTCAAACATAAAGGGAATTGGAAAGTCCAAAAAGCTGCTGCAGACCTCTGGCCATTCTCCCTCTAGCCTTCTCTGTCTTCCCGACTCCCCACCCCAGAACAGAGACAGACTCTTTACTGACGTACCAGATTCACCAAAAAGAGCACAATTGCCTTCAGTCTCTTTACCATGGTTTCAGTAACCAGAGAAAATGGAAGTTCTAACCATAGAGAAGCAGACTACAAACTGCACATCATACCTCCAGCCCAGGAAACAGTCCCAGGCCATAGTGTGCTCTCAAGGCCCACCTGCCTCTCTTATCATTCCTACAGACCCAGGAAAGGACATAGGGCTTCCCAGTCTCCTTGGACTACTGGATATTGACTTTGATTTCTTCAATGTACATAATACCTCTGTTTATTTTTTTTTCTACCTCACAGGAATCCTGATTCTCTCTGAGGACAGGATGGCTCTAGGGCAGAAACCCCTCTTCAGGCACATCAAGGACAGGTTGGATCTAAGACAGACAATTTTCAGCCTCATTTTAATTCCTCCTGCATGCTACATAGCTCCCCCAGCACCAGCAGAGTTGACAGTGGCTTGGCAACAATTAGAAAGAACTAGAAAAGAAGAGCTGCCCGAATTCTCAGAAAACCTTGGCTCACTCCCATAAAAACAGGAACGTTAAAGTATCCTTCCCCCCATTTCTCTCAGTCTATACCTATAACCTCCTGACCCCCAGGTGGGAGAGGTTTAACCTCTACTCTTCCTGGATATCGTACAAAGAGTCTCCTTTCCTGCTTAATTGCTGCATAGTTTTGTTATTGGTTTCACAGTTCTGACAGAGAAAAAGGACCCAGGCTCGGGTTAAAAATGGCAACAGAATCTTCTGGAAGGGAGTGAAAACTTTCTTTCACCCCTACATCCTGACTAAGCTTCCAGGTGGAAAAGGGTTGCCAGGCAGGCAGGCAGGCAGGCAGTAAGCAGGCAGGCAGGCAGCAGGCAGGCAGGCAGGCAGTAGGCAGGCAGGCAGGCAGGCAGGCAGTAGGCAGGCAGGCAGGCAGTAGGCAGGCAGTAGGCAGGCAAGCAAGCAGGCAGGCAGTAGGCAGGCAGCAGGCAGGCAGGCAGGCAGGCATGCAGGCAGGCAGGCAGGCAGGCAGCAGGCAGGCAGGCAGGGATCAGGGGCAATAGGCAACTTCCTCACTATACTATCTCATTTTTAGTCTATGTGCAATGAGAACAACAGTCTGTATTTCTCCTCCAATCATGTCCAGTAAGAAGTAAAGGGACTGTGCCTTTGGAGATGGATGCTTTCAGGATATCGAAACCATTGTCGTACCACTAGGCGAAGACACTGCCTGCAGCAACCAGAAAGAGGAAGCGAGAAGATGATGTTCCAGGCCACCCTTGACTACACAGCAAGCTCAATGGCAGCCTTGGATTTATGAGTCTTTGCTCACCTCTCCAAAAGCTAGCTACAAACCATCTGAGATGCAAGAGATCTCAAAGACACCTACTAGATAAGCCATATGTGTCTTCCTACTGGTGTGGACAAATTTAACTGAAAACTGACTCTATTGTACACACCTTCCAGTTTCACATCAATAATACAAATGACCCAAAGACATGGTTGTGTAACTTCTAAATAGTAGAAGGTTGTAAAATGATTCTAAGTCCTCCCCAGTCATCATCTCTGTGCCCGTAAAAGGAAGAACCATAGTGTCCCCAGTGTGGTTCTCACACCCCATTCACCTACACTGCTCCCAAGCATGGCTACACTTCTGCTTCCTCAAAAATACTTTTCTCAATGAACACTTTGCTTATATTGGCTTTCTGTGTCCTTCATTGAGGCTCTGTCAACATCCTCTCAGACACAGACGCCCCCCAGGTCAATCTTTAGTGGCGCGATTACTTGCTCACAATCACATTTGAAGTATATGTATTTATGTATGTGTAAATATCACATATGTTACCCCAAAATTCCTCCATGCTATGAACATAACTTTATTAAGTAATCCTTTCCTTTTGTCAGAGTTAGACATGGCTTGCGACTCTGAGCATGTCCATATTTGGAAAAGTATATAATTAAAAGATAAAAAAGTGTTGACTTGGTTAAAATTTGAGTTTAGGGAACGATTGCTTCTTAGCAGCCCATAGTTGAGCAAAATGCTTCTCAGGATCATAAAAAAGTGGAAAATAATAAATTAATATTCAATGAGTTTGTAATAGGTTGGGCATTGTTATAAACTCTTTAAACAAGTCAAACTTATTTAAGATGACTGGAATGCTTCCCGGTGTGACTGGCTGATTCGTACCCCCATTTACACATGAGTCTATTGGATCTCAGGGATATTGAAAAATGTCTCTCTCAGGTCACACGAATGTAAAGTTGCATTAAAACTTTAACATAGATAGCCTTCAGTGGCATCCTTTTGCATGTGTTTCATCTGTGTGAGATTTGAACAAAGATTGCTTATGAGGCTTAGTTCAAGTATGGGGCTCAGGGCAACTTGAATGTAACACGACATGACAAAAGCCAAGCAAAGCGACTAGGTTAGACAGACATCATAGTCCATGAAAGGAATAGATATGAAAGTCATTGCCAAGGGTAAAAATCACAGAGTCAAATTACTCTTGAAAATCTTTAATTTCCTTACCAAGTTCTGTTCAGGACACAGTGATGCAGGCTGTTGCAAGAGCTAAACCATGGAACTGTGGGTCTTTGGCAAACTTCCATGGGTCCTTAGCATTTCCAGTGCTAGCCTTTCCTCCTCTGAAACAACAGTACTGAAATCAGTGGTTTTATTGTTGACCAGGTAGAAGTGAGATCACATCAAAGGAAGCAGCAGCACAGCCAACAGGATGGCACATCGCAGCTAACTAAGAGCCACTTAATGTTGGTCTGGCCCTCTGGCATTTTCTACCTTCAGATTTGTTATAAGGATTGAGAAGGAAAAACTTAATAAGGGCCATTAAGCAGGCTACTGCGTCACATTAGTACCTTGCTTTGGTGCTATCAGTTGTCCTTTGAGGTCTATGGTGTTCAGTGACCGTGGTCGTGACCATTCTGCCAAATGGCTTGTTTGAGTTTACCTTCGTCACTCACCTGACTCAGTTTCCCTTCTGTCCTATAAATGTACTCTTCATCAGGGCTCAAGACACCTTTCTAAATTTTTGGGTTTCTGAACCCTGTCAGAGCTCCCACTTATTTATGCCAAAGGCACAGTCTTCTACCTAGAGCCATTTGTGCCCCATGTTCTGCTTGCTGCAGTCTTTACCCTCGGGAATCTTCTAATGCGCGACCTCCTTCACTTTTTCTCTTAGAAACAATGACACATCCTTTACACCACTTGTTGGAAGTCAAGTTGACTCTCCCTCTTGCCTTTCAGAAGTTAGTTCCTGATGTTTCTGCGGTGGCCAGTGGCTTCTCCCTGGTAGATAAGCTATGAACCTCAGGCTCTCTTAGGATCCTTCTCTCTTTTATTCCTACAATTTTGGCTTGGCCAGAAACCTTTGTGGGTACTCATGGCAGTCTTTGATCTCTGGTACCTCTCCAGTCTCATTGAATACATGTGTCTCCAGGATCAATTGTTCCTAAAGGTTCCTGCATTGTTTCCAATAAAAACCTAAATACAGCCTGGCCACTGCCCACTGGCTCAGTACTCACCATGTCTCAGTACTTAGGGAGTCTGCACAGTATCCGACACACTAACTGTTGGAGGTTGCATACTTAAGATCTCTTCCTGCTTCTGCAGGAAGACTTCTGCAGGAATTACACTCCTGTAATTCTACACCTGTGCACTCAACCCTGGCTGGAAATTCAGTAGTTCTCCAGAAAATCAGTATGTTTAATGGGGTTACAGTAGTACTGCAAATGACTTTAGTTTTATAAGTTTCAAAAATTATCTGCAAAAATAGTTGCACATGAATAGCCAAAACATATATTAAAGGAATGAATTGTAAGAGAAATGAACAGATATGAAATTTAACAAAGTTGCATGCATATAAGCATGCAGAACTGTATTGGGATAGAGTAACAGAATAGAGTAAATGGTTTCAAATGAAAGTCTATGTCCACTTTTAGTATGTCAAAAGACAGCAATTTAAAAATGTACAATAGTTTTGCCAGTAAATGATGCTAGTATAATTTTAATTAAACAATTAATCTAATTCTTTACTTTTCACTGTACACTAAAACAAATTCCAAGAAGATATAAAAAACCAAAAGTTAACTATTTATATATTCTATGTGTGTGGGAGGTCTTTTAGACATTAACCTCAAGGCCAGAATCGTAAAAAGTTGGATATGTCACTACATAAATATGAAATTACGCATCAAAAGCTATCATAAACAGAACTGAAAAGCAAATGGTAAAACTGGGGAAAGTATTTCTAACGTTTAAAATAAACAGGAGATTAATATGTTCAATATGTAAAGGATCATTGCAAAACCTACAAGAAATAAATAAACACCACAATAGGAACAAGGGGGAGGCAAGACCACTAGTAGAGAATTCACAGTGAAGCGATGTGAAATACCAGTAAGCATCCGAACCGTGCTTCTTCTTCAAATCAATGAAGCGCCACGTTCTACAAATTACCTGCAAGGAATACAACTTACTCTATGCAGCCCACCATCCTTCAGGTTTTTTTTTTTTTTTTTTAAAAAAAAACATTCAAATAAAATAAAAAATAAAGCTGAAAATTGAGTAAACTGTATTTTTATTGGCTTTGTCATCTTTTAGCAGCCTAAGAGTGATCTTTTAAGAATGCATTCATTAGAAAAATATCTATCAATAAACACATTTTAAGGGAAAAATGTAGTCTGCAGACCAGGATGTACTATGTGGTCCCATTTTAGAGCAATATGTTTGGCAAAACAGAAACACGTAGAAGAAAATACAGGTGTGAAATTAAATGTTATCAGGGCAAAGCTAACAGATACTATTTATTTTCTTATCTTTTTGAATCTACTTTGTAATGTTTTGAAGCATGAATTGTCTGTAAACATAACATCCTTGGGAATATGTAACCTGTACATTTCAGATAGAGCTTGTACCACTGCAGGGCTGTCATCCCTTGGTATTCCACAGCTGGGAGAGCATTTGAGCATTGTTTCCCTCTCTTATGGAAGCACCCTTGTGAGTGTAGGACTGAAAGTGGCAGAAGGATGCAGAACCTCCAGTGGACCTAGTACTCAAGAAAGGGATGGCCTGGTTCATGGTTGGTGCCACAGTGAAGTGAGAGCTATGGTGCTCCACCATTCAGGGCTCATGATTAGTAGGTATCAAGGGGCAGGGAAAGGACTGAAGCAGACAGACTCTCTTACTTTCTGGCTTGCTCCCTTCCCCTCTTGCCTACTTGCCTGTGGTTGAGGTTACATTGTTTTCCTCTTAGTTCCCCAAATTCATCATGGCATCTCTTTCTGCAAACTTGTTCTCCCTAGGTAGTAAGAATTTGGGTTTCTTAAAAAAAAAAAAAAAAAAAAAAACAAGTTATGTCATGTGAATGTGTTTTTGTTTTAATTCCAGGTGTGGGATATGGGACTGCTTCAGATTGTCCAAAGCAGCTGACTATGATTTGTCTCATGCTCTAGGAGGGCTGAGATTTTTGCCAGTTGCAGATAGTTTATGTTTGGAATTCTGGGGACTCTTGAGAGGGTATAAATGTGAGAGCCCTAAGAGGGTCTGTGGCGGCTTCTGCTCTCCCTGTGGCTGCTCCTTCCGCTGCTGGTTTCTGCTGTTGCATTTGCTATTGCTAGATTGCTGGGTTGCTGGATTGCTGGATTCCTGGTTGGAGATATTCTGACGATGAAGATTGCACTTGTCCCAAGGAACTCAATGCCCCTAATCAGTAAGGAGTAGTCTAAAGGTCTATGTTCCCTTTCCTCTTTAACTTTCTTCTGTCCTACATAGTGTTGGGGAGTTAGAAGGGTAGAATACTGCTTGGAAGGATGGAAGATATAAGAACACAATAAAGTAGCAAAAAATTAGCGCCTACACACGTAGGCTGTGTTTGTCCCTGTTCCCTTCCAAGAATTGGTCCTAAAACATCTTCATACTCTCAGCTTATCATAGCTTCTTCCATTGAGCATTTCTGGGTAATACCTTGTCTTGTCTCCTGAATCTTAGCTGGTACTAGCCACTGGTACATCCTCTTTCCTCTCCCAAAACTTAGATGGCACTATGCCATTGGTCTACTTTCACTTGAAGGAAACATCAAGGTTTTAGTCTACACCCATCAGTGATTTTTAACTAAATTTTATCTCTCCAGTCAGACCCTAAGTTCCATGCAGACAAGAGACTTGTCTTTCACTCTTCAGTTCCCCTAAATATATCCAATTTCTGCCCAATCCTTGATGCTGAAGCAGGTGTTCATAAGATCATGGACCATTTCAATTGAAAGAAGTCTTAAAGAGATTGTGCAAATGGAGGGCATTAAAATTGCCCCAAAGAAGACCTGAGATGTCTTAGATGGATACAATATTATTTGAGACTTGTTTTTATTAGTGTGTGTGTGTGTGTGTGTGTGTGTGTGTGTGCGCGTGTGCACATGTGCATTAGTGCAGGGAACTGAACTCAGGTGCTCAGCAAGAACAGTGTCTCCAACAAGGGCACACCTCCTCCAACATGGTCACACCTCCTCCAACATGGCCACACCTCTTCCAACAAGGACACAAGTCCCCTAACAAGGTCACACCTCCTTCAACAAAGACACACCTCCTCCAACATGGCCATCTCTTCCAACACGGCCATACATCTTCCAACAAGGACGAATGTCCTCCAACAAGCCCATACCTTCTCTACAAAGTCCTACCTCCTACAACAAGGACACACCCCCTACAGCAAGAACACACCTTCCAATCTTTCCCAAGCTGTTTTTACCAACTGTGGAAGAAGCATTCAAATATATGAGCCTATGTGTCATTCTCATTCATACTACTACAAACAGTATTCATTCTTAACTGTGGGGCCATCTCAGTTCTGTTAGTGAAATTCTTTAAATGGATTCACATCTCAGATAAATGCTGGAGCAGATGTCCATATGGGTTAGCCAGGAGAATCTGTGCTGAATACTTCACATATTCACATGTTAACCAGGCTTAGGGCACTTTGTGAAGCTCTCTGTATCCTATTCACTGGCACCATCCTTTTCCTTGCTAATGAGCCAACCCACTGAGTATTTGGGAAGCCTTTGATGCCTGTCACTTGAGTCAGGTCTACCCAGTTAGTCTTTCTTGTTGGTCTCTTGTTTCTGATGGTTTGAGTTTGTGATCCAAAGGCTGGGGGGTAAATGTTTAATCAGCTCTGTTTATTCTACCCATTCCAACACTAATATTCACAGTGTGGGTGGGAAGCTCAAAGAATATCAGATTCAGTTAGGGAAGGATGCTGAGTGGAGATGGAGAAGAGGCGTGAGATTCTGAACAGGCAAGGTATCTTTAGCAAACAGAATCTGAGCAGTGTCTGCAACTTCTCAGCAGCTGGAGCTCAGGTATCCCTGAATGAAGGTGTACATTGCTGCACAGCACACTTCTGCTTTCCTGTGCTGGCTCCAGCTAGCTTAGCATGGACAAAATCTATGATCCCCAGGGCAGGCCTGCAGAGCAGCTTGTCTCTTTAAGAGGTTATTATTTCTGCAAAGTTCTAATGTTCATTGCTTATGCTTTGCCCTGTGAATGCTTGTTAATGCAGTTTCATTGTTGCCTAGGGAAAAAGAACCCCAGCGACCCACTATAATAACTGCTTTCATGTGAGGCCCTGGACTCTGGGTCTGTGTAGTATCCTTTACAAATGAGCAAGAGTGGCCATAGCTATATTAGACAACGTTGCCAGAGATCTATGATAAAATCTGCAGTCACTGCCAGGGACAGTGTGAACCCTGTCAGTCTGAGGATTAACTTTTCTGTAGTAACAGCTAAGCTGGCCCCCAACCCCATTTTAAGGTCTCACAGTGTGCCAGACACTGTATGCTGATGATGGGAACTGGGGGTAGGGGGAAAGGCTCTCCTATACATGAATTCCATTAGTTTAATGATAAATATCAAAAATGCATATTTTACTCTAGCTTACCAAAGAGGAATTTTTAAGTGTCATACCCAAAGTTATAGGGGTGATAAAAGATCTCCTTCAAAGGTACCTGCTCTGGCTGCCTTTAAGGCAACTCAGGAATGTTAAGACCAGGTTGTAAAATCAAGGGTGGGAATCATTCACCCATTGGTCCACAGAAGCTAAGGCCATTTTCTTCATTATCTATGTTGGGTACTTAGTGCCCAGCATAGTGACATTGGGAAGTACTGGGATCTAGTGGCTGGTGGATCCAGACAGAGGGCTGCTAGGAGTCATCCTATATTCCTATGTGATCACTGCCTACCAGTTTCTACAATGTAATATTACTCACCATGGGGCACACCACAAAGTCCAGTCATACATGCTTCTTATTCTTAGACTTTTAGACCCTAAACAATGAGGCAAATAGGTCTCCTCTTGTTAGAAAACACCCATTTGTCACCACAATTTTGGAATTTTGGTTTTTTTAAAAACCACAGAAATATTATAAGAATATGTTTTCATTTTAATAACAGGTGTGGGATATGGGGCTATTTCAGATTATCCACAGCAGCTGACTATGATTTGCCTCATGCTATAGCAGGGGTGGGATTTTGCCAGATAGTTTCTGCAATTGTGTGATGGTTAGAATTCTGGGGACTTTTTAGAGGACATGTAAATGCTAGGGCCCTGAGAGGTAAGTGTGTTTGTGTGTGTGTGTGCTGTTGTTGTTGTTGTTGTTGTTTGCTATTGGGCATAGTTTCTTAAGTAGTCATGTGCAATGAAGAAACAACAAGAAGAAGAAATTAGACACCCTGAAGGCAAAGATCAAACTTGGCCCAAGGAACTTGACACCCCTAATCAGAAAGAAGTAGTCTGACAATAATTGTAGCTTGCTTTCTAACCCCTGACTTTATTCAGAGATCTCTTTCCTTTCCTCTCTATCCTTTTTTTCTCATATCTAGTGTTAGGGGATTGAAAGGGTAGGAGAAAAGGGGTGAAGAAGGATGGAAGAAAGAAGCCACAAAGCAGCGTAGACAATGACACTCAGCCTTAGATATTTTGCGGAAATGTGAAAGGGTCAGTATGAAACAAAAGTTAAAGAGGAGATAACCTGAGTTGTAGAAGCACAAATGAGCCTCATAATTTATTCTAGAACACAGTTGAACAGGGCAGTCTGAGGTAGAAACACACACACACACACACACACACATTTATATGCATATATATAGATATGACTGACTCTGTACAATTTCCCTCAAACTTTACTAGTTTGGGAACTAAAATTCTCTGTATCCTCACACCTTAGCAGCCCCTGTCTCAGGTAGATTGGGACAGTGGATCACAGCAGAGTCAAGGAAGGAGGTTCAAAACTACATCTGCAAGATAGCTGGACCTTATTCATGGTGCACTGTCTAATCAGTGGTGGCTTTGGGACAAATTTTTGCACATTTTCCAGATCCAGGACAGGTGCTCTGTGCTAACAAGGCTGTGCCTCACCTGTCAATGAATGTGGAACTGTTATACAGGACATTGTGCAGGCCAAGTACACAACTGACTCAGCCCCAGAAGGGATGTAGGAATCCCAGGACACAGTAAGCATGGGAGCCCTCCTCTCTGAAGGTTTTTAAGTATCAGCATATAGCCAAGGCTGAGAACAGAACCTGAGCTGTGAAGCCAGTCAACCTAGTCCTGGATTTGATGTTGATTAGCTATGGGACTTGGGGGATTTCAAGCTGTTCACTTAATTCCCCTGATACTTACTTTCACATCTGTAAAGTGGCCACAGGGATATTCCTAAAATTAACTGAGATGCTTACAGGTTCCCAGCACAGCGTCTTACTCAGCAAGTATTTGTTTCCTGTATGGCCTCTTCTCTGTCTATAGGATGAGTGGAGCTCTGCCTACAGGTAGGAGAGTTGAGC
Organism: Rhynchomys soricoides; assembly: GCA_019843965.1. Lineage (NCBI taxonomy): Eukaryota > Metazoa > Chordata > Mammalia > Rodentia > Muridae > Rhynchomys > Rhynchomys soricoides. Next base: position 2,744,940 of record JADRCH010000163.1, read on the forward strand.
CTAAACAGAATTTTCTTAGAGTTGAGATATTCCCAGTGCACCACAATGATAAATTGAGAAATGTCCCTCTCAGGGTCATCTGGTTTGTCTGTTTGCGAAAGTCAGGATTTTGCAAAGTGTTTAGAGATGCTAAGTATTAGTTCAGCCAGATCTAAAGCATGTTCAGATTCAAGAATCTCTTCTGAAATCAGTAGAATAACTTCTCCCCACTCCTCTCCCCTCTTCTTTCTTCTCCTCCCCTCTCCTCTGTTTCCAACCCTTTCCTTCTCCTCTCTCCCCTTCCATCTCCTCCCTCCCATCCCCAAACAACTTTCCTCTCGATCCTTCCCTCTTCCCTTAGATTTATTAGCTGTGAGCACTTGGGTAAGTTGTTTCCCTTGAGCAGACTTAACTCTTATCTATAAAACCAAAAGACAAAGGCATCTGTTAATGGGGTTCATGACAGCTTCAATATCCCGAGACAGGAGGAATCCTTTTATTTATTTATCAGAGAGCTATTGAATTTCCGCCGAGCACCAATCACAAATGCAAGAGCTACAGTTAAAGTCCTAAACAAAGAGAAACCTCTGCAACCATGAATTTGCATGCCAGTGAAGGGACAGACAACAAGCAAAGTGCACACATGCATGCACACGCACACACACATGCGCATGCACACACCCAAGTTGGGAGGAGGGAGACCCACAATATTTTCTCCAGGGAAGTGGATACGAGAAAGAATAAGCTGTGTAGCTGTCCGGAGAAAACGTGTTTTAAGTGTTGGAAACAGAAAGCTATGTGACTAATGTTAGGCCATGGAAGACAAAGAACATAAGGAAGTCAGTGTGGCTCTTGGGTAGGAGTCAAAGCGCATAACATGGGGACATTAGAGAAGGCAACGGCTGAGAGGTAGGATGGCTACAGTGGGTCACAACCAGCTCAGACTTTGAAGTCAGCCCAAGTGCTCATGCCAACCCTTGCACTGCATCAAAGGTCACCAGGTTCTCTCTACCACCTGGTGGTAACTCCTCAAACTCACTCTTCTCAAGATATCATGCTTTGACTTACTTCATCAGCTGCAGGAGGCATGCTGTCTTCAGAGACCATTGGCAAAGCCAGCACAGGAGAATTTGGGGAGGTCTAATGACTAGCTTGTTATTCTCAGTGTCCATGGGCACATGTACTTATCCCAGGCTTTTTTTTATGGCCTTCTGCTTTGACTGGCCCTAAAGATTTGGCACACATACAGTACATTCAATAGGAAAGTTCTCATGTGAGGTTCCCTGGGATGGAACCCGGATAGAAAGCAAACTTCAGGACAGTGGAACTCCTATTTGTGTTGATGTATCTATAGAATTTTTGCCCAATTATTGTTCACTGTCTTAAATTTGTCCCTCACAGCCCATTTTTCTGTTATATAAGGAGGAAATTGCCTGGGAAATCTGCACTGGCCATATGCCATTTTAAGGCGGAGACTCCCCAAGGTTTAGTTTTTGTTTTTCAGTTATCTGGTGAGGAACCAGGGACAATGGCAGGGCCTCCCTCTTCTGTCTTGCTAACTCCATGGAAAATCAACACCCTGCTTGTCAGACGAAGAGACTGGTAAACTATCTCTGTTCTTGGGTTCAGCCTTGGTTTTTTATTATCCTCTAAAGATCTGTGGAGTCCAGGGCAAGCCACCTGGGCCCTGACACTTGAAACCATCTCTGTACTTCTCCTGTTCTGAATCAACAAGAAGATGTTCTTTCATTTTGGAATGCCTGCAGAGCTCCAGCAGCAGTACCAGCACTTATGTATATTGTCATCTCCTTGTCACAAGAGTGGGTAATAATGTCGTGATCCCCACTTTCCACGTACAGCTGGCTGTACGTAAGGCTAAGGCATAACCTCTCCATCATATTACTGGCAGATGGAAGAGCCCATGGGTTTTTCCTTGGAAGGGTCACTCTCCTGTCATTATGCTAGAAACCCCGCTAGAGATTGGGATTTGACCAATGCTCTTCACAAGTCACCTGAGTTACGATGAAGGTCTGCAGGAAGATATGGCTGCACAGAGCCCATGTTTCAGACAGTGGGCTTTCAATAAGGTTGAGATGCTTTGGTGGGACATGTCACTTCTCTCCACGAGCTAGAGCAGAAAGATGGTTGTCGAGGTCTTGAGTTAGCAGTACATCCTGAAGTCTCACCTTGAAAACTGCCTCCAGAGCTTGCCTAAGTCTTGGCCAGGACCCCTGTCCTGATATCTCTGCTTATTCTCCCTATTACTGGTCTTCCTATGGAGCTTCAAGGGTCCTTGGCAAGTAATGTGATTGGCTGGCTCACCCAGTGCTGCATAGCTCTTGAGTTCTGGTTTTGAATTACTTAGATATCTCATTGGCTCACCCAATATTGAGTGGCTCTTAAGCTCTGGTTTTGAATCACTCAGATATTTCATTGGCCAGCATGGTTTCTTCTTGGGTTTTGGCAGCATAAAACTTGCTTGGATAAATAAGGGTTCGGTGCCCCACTGCTTTGGAGGGTCACTGAATTGCTCCTGCTACCCTTGAGCCATTACTTTGTTTGGAACAGAAAGTACCCTGCATCTGCCTGCCACGAAGTCAGCTGGTGTCATTTTGTCTTCTTGGATCCATCAATACTCAGTGACACATAGGGAAAACAGATCCACATTGAGCATGAACCTGGATCAGCAATCTACTTTGTCTCTGTAAAATCCCCCTGGTATTGACAAACAGAACAGCGCCAGCTGTGACAGCTCCCAGATACCATGTGTATTAGCTCGCCCTCATGGTCCACGGCCCTGGCAGCCTGGGCCCTGGAAAAGGGATTTAGAGATTAGTAAGAGTGCATGTTTCAACCATCTTTTTATTCACTGTGGCTTTTCAGTTATGCTTGCTTCACAGCAACAGGAAGGGCATTCTCAATAAAAACAGATGTATTGGTGCATGGCCTGGACCTGATGGGTATCATATGGCTCAGGCATCTGGACAGTGTAGAGACATGATCAAGTTTCTTCATGAACACAGCAAATTATCCTGATTTTGCAACAAATATTGGTTGGCGGGGCCTATGGATTATGTTAATTTAGGAATAATGGTTCTTTGGGATCATTGGCTCATTATGTTGGATAAGTTGGTAGATTGAAGAATCATTTAATGAACTTTGTTTCCTGGAAATATAGGGAAGAGGATGTTGTTCTTTTAAAGTTGAGATGAGTTTCATAGGCCAGGTAAGCAGAACTATTTTAAAATGGCATTTATCCCCGATGTAACCAAATTCTCTGGACTGTGCAGGCACAGGAAATGGCTAAAGAAATGCCAGCCATCTTCCACTGTCATTTTTATGAATGAGACCATTTTAGGCTTTCCTAAAGTGGAAAGCCCTATTTCAGTCATTATAGATTATGGCCTTTGATCTTTGCCAGAGAATATGACTTTTAGATTGGACAGCGTTATCCTCTGATGTTCTATGCTTTCATTTTTCTTGACTTATCCGTTCACTCAGCAAGTATTTTATTGGACATAAACTGTATGAGAGCGATGAAAATCTAAGCGAATATAAAAGGTAATGTTTATGCTCTGTCCCACTTTGCTTCCTGTTGCTGCTTAACACCATGACCGAAAGCAGCTTGAGGAAGAGAGGGTTTATTTGTGTTTTGCATCCTGATCATAGGCCATCAGAGAAGGAAGTCAGAGAGAGAATAAGAGAGAGAATGGAAGCAGAAGCCACAGAGGAGTGCTGTTTACTGACTTGCTTGCAGGCTTACACTCAGTTACCTGTCCCATGTCTCCAGGGCGGCCTCCCCAGGGGTGGCCCTACCCACAGTGGTCTGGGCCCTTTCACATCAACTATTAATTTTTTAAAAAGCCACACAGACATATTAATAGCCAGTATGATGGACATATTCCCTCAAGTGAAGTTCTTTCCTGTCAAATGACTCTAATTTGTGTCTACTTGACTAAATCTAAGCAGCTTGTACTTCAAAGACAGTGTCTATGGGCAAAGGATGTTAACATGGAATCGATCATAGAGACATTCCAAATAGTTGACAAACAAGTGAGATATGAGCCAGAGTGATAGAACTTGGAGAGGGGACACTACCGGAGTTGATCCAGGATGGCAGTGGTGAAAGCAAATACGATTTAGAGAAGGGGGTGGTCTTTGGAAACAAAATTATGCAGGAGGGAAAGAGGTAGCTATGGGGGCAGGCAACTACCAGTTCATATCTGGGACTCAAGACAAGGTTGATGTGGCAGTCATCCATGTATGTAGTAGTCACTGTGAAAAACCCCATGAGATAAACTAACAAGAAAGGCAGGTTTTTGCTGAGTGCGTTGGTGTACATCTTTAACCCCAGCGCTTATGAGGCTGTTTGAGGCCAGCCTAGTGAATTCTGGGTCACCCAGGGCTAATTAGTGAGACCCTGTCATGCTCATACATATAAGAAGAGGTTTATTTTAATTCAGAGTTTCAGCGATTTCCACGATCACTTGGCCATGCCATTTTGGGCCCCTTGTGATGCGGAATACTATGGTCGAAGCATGTGGACTGAAATGCTTTGCCTACTGGTGCTTGGAAAGCAACTCAGAGAGTAAAGGCCAGAATCTCAGTATTCCCTTCAGGATCATGCCAATGATATAACTCCTTTTCACTAGAACCTCCACCTTTTAAAGGAGCCATCACATCTCTATAGTAGCAAAGACTAACAACTAAGTCTTTAGCATATGGACCTCTGGAGGAACATTTAAGATAAAAATCATAACTGGAAAGAGAGACATGGACAGATTGTGTCAGAACTTGAATCCTCAAATGTTGGGTATTTAGATATTATCATATAAGAATAAGGAGGCCCTAGAAGTCTTTGAGAAGAGATACAAATGCCATTGGAACACTGTTGGTTTAGAAAGAAGGTTAATTTGGTAGAAATTCCCAGAATAGATTGGCAGTGGTATGAGTGTGACAAGTAGTCTGGAGACCTGAAAGGGGGCCATCGCCATAGTCCCAGACTGACAAGAGGAGAACTTGAGCATCACAAGAGGGAAGGGAAAGGTTTTACGTGAGAAATAAATAAACTGAGGTGTGAGAGGCAAGGATAATGGCTGATATCTTTGGTGAGCTTTCCACATGTGTGACAAATGCTAAAGCTCCTTTTATCTTTGTGAAACTCTGTGAAGAAATTGTTCGTAGAAATTCTGTGGTGTAGGACTGCTGATTAACCAGTTCCCAATGAGAAAACAGATGCAGAGGAGTCAAGTAACTTGGTCAAAGTTGCATTAAGACCTGGATTTTCCCTCCCAACTTCTGGCTGCTGTGTGCATTCTCCTATTGGATTGTTGAGGGGATCAGGGTAGAGTGTGGAGAGAAGAGGAAGTAACCATTAAAATATATTAGCAATGGAGCATTTAAAAATAATCTTGTCTTTCTATGATCTTCTTGGTATAGGCTAGATAGGTAGTGTGAAATAGGAATAATTTCCTATTGGAATTTCCATATGGAAACAAAATAACTCTGTGGGGTGAAAATGAAAGTTCATTCAAAATACCCTGTTTCAAAATAGACACAAATTCTCATGTTTGGCTCAATTCTTTTTATGTACATGTCTCACAAATACAGGTCTGCCTTTGTGTACATGTGCATAAAAGCCACATGGGGACTGAATAAAGTTAACCTCGATTCAAGCTAGAGGTGAAAAGTGGCTGTAGTTTTGACTTTCAAAAATTATGTTTATTTCCCTTTCTCTGTCGATAACTCCTGGCTGTAATACTGAAATCTTAAAAATACAGCACAGTGAACTTGCAAAATGGGCATAGTGTCCTCTGGGCAGTCTAAGCTGAACAACACATAATTTGGCACAATTTGGCAGGCCTGAGCTGAAGACAAATACACGCTTGAGAAGCATAGAGCCTTTACTATTTCTACATGAGTTCATGTAGTGTCCACGAGTTGAACTGATCAGAGCCCCAAGCCTCCTCTCTCCACCCCACACCATGCTTTCATGAGTGTGGCATTGATAGCACAGTATTTCCACTTCCCCAAGAGAGACTTGTTATTTTGAATTATCATCTGTGCTTGGGCAGAGCCATGAATGCTGTGTCCTATTGACTGCCATCCCTGACACACCCCCACCCTCAATGGTGTCTCCCAGAGATCGCACAGACAGACAGAAAGAACAAAGCTTACCTCCTCTGGTAACTTAGAAAGAGGATTGTGACATAGACCAGACCAGTCAAGGTGTGGCTGACTGTCTAGTTTCAACACTCAGAGTTGCTATTATATTCAAAAGAAGAAGGTATAAATGAAGAGTTGCTCAAATTCTTGAGGGAAATAAAAAACCCAAGGCTTCTCAAGAGCCTATATGCAAGCTACAATACTGAATAAACCATATCCAGTCTCTGATTTCACCTGCTAGTCTAGCTGTAGAATTCCTTCAATTGTTTTCTCTGGGTGGAGAACTGGATTTGTCCTGAACTTCCATATCTCTCTCGTCTGGACCCTGAAACTAAGGAAAGAAAGTTTCAGAAATGAATGATCACAGATGAGACCTTGCTATGAGTTCATTCATTACAAGAAAAGCAAGATACTTTCCAAAGAATAGGACCTAAAACTGTTCTGGCCTAGCATAAAGTCAGTGGCTGAGCCCATGTGCCAATCAAAGATTCCAGAACTTCTAGAGTCAAGTTTCTTTGACACTTTCTGTAGGTACTTACAGCATGCTTTTATCCAGAGTGTGATCTCCAGATACTAGTCCACACAAGACTAAGATCCCACCCAGCCTTTTGTGCATATACATACACCATGCAAGGTAAGGCGGGGGATGAGAACAAGATGCTGGGAGTCTGGAGACTGATCATTAGGAGGGTCTTTGGGCATTGTGATTGGCTTGACTTAATGCAACCACACAATAACCATCCTTGCCCACTGTCAGAGCCAGACATCCCTGGATTAAGACCTTGGATTATATGATCTCAGAAAGAAAAGAATAAAAGAGTGAAGAAGACAGATACAAGTTGAGTTAGAAGAGTCATGCCAACTGGAGAACAACTTGAAAGCAACCCACAAGCTGGTTGAACTGTCAGTGACAAACTGCAGCACCTCCTGCTGGCCAGGAGGACTGTTTTGGAAAGCGTATGGCTCAAGGACCACAGGGAAGGTAACCAGTGTGACCAGGAGTCTGACCCTCATTGTGGTACTCTGTCTACCAGCGGGGGATTTCTGTCTGCCTTTGATGCCTTTGAATTTATAAAGTACATGCTTTAGTAAAGAAATGGAGACTTGGGTCCTCTAGCTGGAGTGTAAAGCTACTCGGGAGAGAAATAAAACTGAGAGGACAGAGAACACACTGAAAAGAACTTAATCATGGCGAAGGAAGCCAAAGCTAATAAACAGGGCTGATGGGCTCTTCTGGTCTCCAACAGTGGGTGAGCATGGTTATTGTACAAATGCTTTAAATCATGCTAATCCCAATGCCAAAAGCCACTTTGAATGATGAAGTGAAAGGACCTTCAATAGCAACCTGGAGGCTCTGGGTTACTGCCCCAGCTGGGTGGGGCTGCTGTCAACCCTCAGGCAAGCTCTGGATCCTGTCTGAGGGGCCAGGGCGATCTTTACAGGAGACTCACAGAACTGGAAGGTTTCAGTTTGGTTTGGAGTTTTGTTGTGTGTTTCTTGGCAGGAGGTGGCCATGCGTCCGTGGAGCACCCTGTATTAATGGCTGAAGTAACACCTACTGGCCAGACCAGTACCGGCTCTTGAAGCAGCCTTTCTGTGGACTTGTGAAGCTTTCTGACCCCAGTGCCTCACTCTGTTTGGTGGGCAAATGGAGGCTTCTGCTCTAAAGTCCAAGCTTCGTATTTCATGATATGAAAAATAGACAAAAGAGAAGATATCTTACCCTCATAGAGTAGAGCACTGCTCTGCAGGGTGATATCCTGATGGTGATAATGGAAAGTTATTTTGTACACTCATGAATCTGAGCCTCAGAAACAAAACTCTTAATTTAAGGTGGGTTGATGGTTCAGCAGGTAAAAGGTATTTGCTGCTCAGACCTGATGAGTTTGAGTCCCTGAAGCCATGTGAAGGTGGAAAGGAGAGACCTGACTTCACAAGGTTGTCTTGTGAGCTCCACATCCATACGGTGGCCATGGTGTACGGTGGCCATGGTGTACGGTGGCCATGGT
>JADRCH010000163.1:2753102-2864373 GCA_019843965.1 Rhynchomys soricoides
TACGGTGGCCATGGTGTACGGTGGCCATGGTGTACGGTGGCCATGGTGTACGGTGGCCATGGTGTACGGTGGCCATGGTGTACATGTACGCAGGCTTGTGTGTATGCACAGTCTTGACTTGTCTGCTTTCTTTCTCAGATTTCTTTGATTTCTTTTTCCTCAAAACTTGGGCATAGTTGAGATGATGCCCTAGCGGCCTAGAAAGTTTGGATAGTTTGGGTTTTTGTTTGTTTGAGATGAATATTGTGAGAACCTTGGTGTTTGCTTTGCATTCATGATAAAAGTTGTTGGAAACAAGATGAGACCAAGAGATATATGGCTTTATGATTATTTCCTTAAAACAAACAAAAAGAAAAAGAAAAAAACTGTGTGGAACTCAAATTGTGTCAAATCATGTCAAAATGCACTATTTTCTGCCGGTTGGTAGAAGGGCAGATATATTTATTTTCCTAATTTATCTTGGGAATCTAAAGAAAATTAAAATATTTCCTCTGGTGTTGAAGAGATGCTCAGCCTTTAAGGTCACATGTTACTCTTGGGCCCATGACAGGTGACTCATGACCGCCCTGTAACTCCAGCTTTAGTGGATCTGACGCCCTCTTCTGGACTCCTTGGGGACATGCACTCACATGTGCCTACCCACACAGAAACTGCACACACACACACACACACAATCAAATACACAAATAAAATCTTTAAAAACTTCAAAACTATTTCCTGTTCAAAGTTTCAAAATGAGTTGATTTAATTTGGGACATAGCAGTGACATACTGTTACTTATAAAGTATTTGTTTATTTCACAGGCAGACATTGAATGATGATGGCCCTGTTCATTTTGGAGACTGTGATATCCAAATCATAAGATGGACTTAGCACCTGTTGAGTCTCCTCACTCCCCATTAAAATAACACAAAAAAATTAGAAGAAGGGGCTGGAGAAATGGCTCAGTGGTTAGGATCACTGGCTGCTCTTCCAGAGGTCCTGAGTTCAATTCCAAGCAACGACATGGTGGCTCACAACCATCTGTAATGGGATATGATACTCTCTTTCGGTGTGCCTGAAGATAGCAGCAGTGTACTCATATACAGAAAATAAATAAATAATTCTTTTTAAAAAATTAGAAAAAATAAGATTGAAAAATGAACATAAGATGTACATTTCATATGATATATAAAAGCTAAGGCATATATACAGAATTGCTAGGCACATAGTGTGTGTGTGAGTATGAGTGTATGTGTGTGTGTTGTGTGTATATGTGTGTGAATGTATATTTGTGTGTGAAAGTGTGTATATGTGTGTGTGAGAGAGAGTGTGTGTGAATATGTATGTGGGGTATATGTGTGGTATGTGAATGTGTGTGAGTGTGTGTGTGTATGCATGTATATGTTTATGTGTGTGTATGGATGTGTGAGTGTGTGTGTGCATGTATATGTTTATGTGTGTGTGTATGAATGTGTGTGTGTGTGTGCGTGTGGTATGTATATGTGTTCACTCATGTGGGAGAGAGAAAGAGAGAGAGAGAGAGAGAGAGAGAGAGAGAGAGAGAGAGAGAGAGAAAGGGAGAGAGAAGCCCTGACTGAGGGCCCAGGTTGTGAAGTATGGATGCTTGCTGATGGGAGGAAGGACCGTTCTCATCATTTGTGAGGTTTTAGGGAGGAAATTTGATCTTGTCTTTCTCTGCCTTCAGCTCTAGGAGATCAGTAACGTGGAACACATGAAGGGAGCACATGGATGGGTGACAGTCACTGAGAAGAAGACGAAGACTGAGATCCAGCCCAAAGCCAACTGCTGTCCATCCTTCTTACTATCGTAGCCAAGAACAGTTGGCACCAAAATATACCCTAGGTTCCCAAAGGGACATCTGTCTGATTATTTGTTCAATTACTCTTCAGTCTGGGAAAATATCTCATTTCTGTGACAATTTAAGTCTTCTAAAATTTCCCCTTTATGGGCCACCTTAAAGCAAGGATCACAAAGATGTCAAAGCACCTACTAAAGTTAACTAATTTTCAAGTGGCATAGACTCAAACTGTAGATCTGTGTTCCTCTCACCTTCTCCATCTACAGGAGCAGTGGCTGTGGGAGAACAGTGGAGTTTCCCATGAAGTCGTTTTGCGGGAGAAGGGCCTTGTTGTAGTGGTAACCTTGGCATTAGAATTTATTTCAATGCTGACACTCCAGGAGAACTTTCCATGTACCCTACCTCGCAGGCATAGCACACTTTTAAAACTCTAAAAGACATTATTTATTAAAGTGTCTGACAAATGGTGGCATTCCACCAAAATGTGTCGCTGCGGATTTTCCTCTTGTTGGCTGTTTCACAATTCAGAGCCTCCCAGGCATATGGGAAAGTCTCACTTCCTACCTGAGCCAAAAATCGTTCATCAGACTGATATAGCCTGAGGTAACCAAGAATTGAGGGCCTTGTTTGTACAAGTTGGTGGTCGATATATATTTATTCAATTAACCACTTATAATTTTATTTAGTAGCTGAACAGTGTATGGAGAGATGCTTTAAAAAACAAAACGCAAAGTACTATGGGAGCTCGTCCACCCTTTAAATTAACTCTTTAAATCTAAAGAATACATTGTCAACTTGAGATCTAATAAAAAAAATAATCTCCTGTCTTGGCAAAGGGCTGGGAAATGGGCATTGTCCTATATAGTCAATTTGAACACAAACTGGTATAGGTTGATGAATCAAAGTACTTGTAACTGTAAATCAAGTGATTCCTTATTTTCATGATTTATATAAAGAATATAGATACCAGAAGTAATGATTTTTGTCTCATCATTTGAAACTGAAAAATTAGGAGGAGAAGGGTGGTCAGAACAGTTGGTGTCTTCCGTACTCCACAGATGAAGCATTTTTAAACACTCACAGCATGGGAAGAGATGTGTTCTCAACCTACCATTAAGTGAAAAGCAAAAAACCAGAGATAAAATAATATTGATTAAAATTTTTCGTACCTAAGGCATACACAGGGAAACCTGGAGGAGAGCTGTCACCGATACTTTGGATTTTCTCTTACTGGCAGGATTATGTAAATTTTTCATTAAATTTACTTTGGAAGTGGCCCTAATAAAAACTACCCTTTAAAATAAAACATTCTTCTGATAAAAAAATACAAGTTTTGCTTGAACAACTGATTAATTTATGAAAAGCTACAAACCAAGTTATACTATTTAATTTAGCTACGCTCCTTTCTAATCTATAAAAGTTCAGATTTCATAAAAGAAACATACAAAATAAAATGGCTAAGCAAAACCCAAGGACCAGGATTTTTTACAAAAGGACAAATGGGAATACACTATTCACAATATAAAAGAGAGACAGATGCAGCTCTACAGAGAATACAGACCTTGGAAACTGAGACACTAAGGCTGACCACTCCCAGCACCAACAGCAGCAGAACCTCCCTCCTCAGGCAGATTCTTGCTGCTGCTACTGAGGAATAAGCACCTCCCCCAAGGAAGCAAAGAAGTGTTTGAAAGACACCAATCTGTGACTTAACGCAGCACACACTGATCGACAGGCAAGCCATTTTTAGTCCTACAAGGTTTCTGTGGTATCGTCCAATGATGGTCCACGTTAGACATCTAAAACACAATCCAGTGAGCAATTGAACGGATCTGTCTTAATCTGTGTTCTTTGAATTAAGACAGAATCCCAGACAAAGACCTATGGGATCACTTCTTGAGTGTAGGCTTGCCTAGCGGCTGGTTTCTAATCAGGAGAACATGGTACACAGGACAGAATATGGGTTCCATGGGTCCACACCCAGAGACCGTTAATTTATGCCTATTAGCATACTGTCTCCATGAAAGTTTTGATGAGTAAGCTGCCTTGTTATACATGTGCACATGGCAAGGGACAGAGACCAGACACTAATCAAACGTCAACTAGAGGCAGGGCTTCTGCCCCAGTAGCACAAAGGAACTGAGTCTGGTTAACCATAGCAGTGAGGTTCAACTCTCCCTGAAGCAGCAGCCAGAGAGGCTCCCGCCCTGCCGAGATCTGACTGCAGCTGTGTGACAGACCATGAAACATGGTGTCTGGCATAGGAAAGGCTGGAATTCCCGGCCAGTGGAAACCATGAGATAATAATGCACATTATTTTAAGGCTCCGAGTTTGTGGTGATTTGTTACACAGCACTGGATGACCAAATACAATCATTTCCATAAGAGCTTAAAGCTTGGCTTTACTGAGCCAGAACCCATGCTATCAGCCAGTTCTCCCTAGCTTTGACTTTACCTCTTTTGGCACAGTTTTCTATTTATTTATTTATTTATTTATTTATTTATTTATTTATTTTTGGCACAGTTTTCTAACTATACTAGATGTATGCACTGCTTAAAGACAGGGGCGTTATATATGGAGTGAGTCACTAGTTAACATTAGCATTGATCATCACAGAATACGGTCATAAAAACCTAGAAGGGATGACCTGCTGTCCACCCAGGCTGCATGGGACAGCTCCCTGCTACAAACCTATACAGTAAGTTGCTATTCTGAATACTGTAGGTAATTATAATAAAATAGTAAATATTTGTGTTCTTGAACATTTCTGCACATAGGAAAAGACACAGTATAAGAGACGAAGCATGCACAACTTTCCAGGGCAGTGGCATGAATAAAGCTGGCAGAGCTAGAAATTGTTCTGGTGAATTAGCAAGTGGGTGGTAAGTCTGGGCAGGCCAGGACACTGTGAGGTATGCGGGTGGCTTTACAACAATGTACACTTGTGCCGGTGACACTTACTTTTTAAAGTTCTTTCTGCAGTGATAAACTGGCCTTATTTTTATTTTGTAAAACCCTTAAAAAAAAAACCTTCTTAAATATCTTTAATAATACTTTGCTTAAAACACACAGATACTGTGTGGTTGTAGAAAAGACTTTGCTTTTATAATCTATTTTTTATTCTGTGTTCCATTGGTGTTTGCCTGTATATATGTCTGTGTGAAGGTGTCAGAACCTGCTATGTGATTACTGGAAATTGAACCAAGTTGTATGGAAGAGCAGTCAGTGCTTTTAACTGCTGAACCATCTCTCCAGCCCAAAAATACATTTTTGTTGTTGTTTGTTTTGTTGTTGTTGTTTTGTTTTGTTTTTTATTTTTGCAGTGCTGAGGATGGAGCTTGGGGCTTTTTGCATGTTTGGCACGTGTTCTACCACTGAACTACACCGATAGCCTAATTCTTCTGTTATATTTTATTATACCATTACTTTATGAGCTTCTTGTTTCAACTAACCATGAAGCAAACATACACATTAAGCCAGTATTACACAAGAACAACATCATCAGTATCACTTTCTCTCGCTCTGAATCTCTGCTCCTTAGTAGGGCTTCAAGGACAATAACAATTTATGGAGTTCTTGTCTCCAATGACGATGGGTCTTCTGCATCATCCCTGAGGCCCTACTGTAGGCACTTTGGGCTATTTCTCTATTCAGAACGGTCTCCATGGAGGCATGCATCTTCCTTTTCTTCATTATGGATGTACTGGAAAGTGGATATGCATTGTGGATGTTCCTCCCTGCTGAATCCCTGAAAGGGTGGGGCCTATGTTTTCACTTTTTATTTAGATACAGACAGTTCTACTAACACTTGTTCTACTAAACATCTCACTGTGAGTTTCCTTTCCCTCACCCTTTCCTTTCCCTCCATGTGCCCCCTTTCTCTTGCCTTCTCTTCAGCTGTGTGTTCTTCTTTCAGTTCTGTTTTCAAGTCTTGGGGTTCAAGAAGTTGTGCTTGCTTGCTTGTTTGATTGGTTTGTTTTTGTTTTGTTTTGCCCGGTGATTATAATTAGCTCTATTTGCAATCTTTATCACCATTGGTCCCTTTATTTAAGCACTTTGTAATTTTCTGCTCAGCTCTATTTTTAGGGATAGGACTGGCTCACTTCAGCAGTCCTGGCACCTACTCCAGAGCCTACACTTAGATTCTATGAAGGTGTTGGTTGAGAAAATAAGTAATTTATGACTTTGGGAGATTTATAGACAAATCAGCAATTCAGTTGGAAAAATGTTTATTGATATCTGCAATACACTGAACCAAACTCGTTCAAACAAGAACAAGTCACTGTGTCTTACCCTAAAGTTGTCAAAATATAGAAAAGGAAGAAGCCACATTGAGAAAGAATGACAGCAATAAGTTTCTGAGAGGCATAAGGTTGAACTGCAGGAAGTGGCTTTCTGTGTGGGTTAGAAACAAGGGGTTATGGAGATGTTATATGATTCACCAGATTAAAGATGCTGCGAGAAGACAAGGTCGGATAGGTAGTGGGTCTGATGTGTTCCTCTTTTGTAAGGGCTTTAATTCCAAGGCTTGGAAGGATGACAGACATTTGAATCCTTAGCAAACAGAAAGGAATGAATACTCTGAGCAGATAAATTTGAGAAGTGATTAACTCCCAGATGCGGAGGATGGCTGCTGGGCTAATGGAAATGAGTGAAGACAGATTAAGTTTCAGACTCCAACTTCAGAGGAGGAAACAAAGTCTTTTAAAACCTATCACTTCCTGTGTTTCTTGCTATTAAAATAAATATATCATAAAATTTCAGATTATATTATACTTGGCATTTCTTAATGAGAAAAATCATAGATGCCAAGTATATTTATTCATTGTCCATTACTGTGTATCACATTATCCACAGTGACATTACTTATCCTTCAGAGATCCAAAAATCCAGGTATAGCTTAGGCAGGCCATCTCCCAAGTGTCCGCTGAGAATATAGTCATCTTGAGGTTGACTGAGGCAGGACCTACTTCCAGGACAAGATTCATACTCTCATGAGCTGTGGATCTGAGATGTTGCAGTACTTGATAGCTTTGGAGTAAACCCACTTCGGGCTTCTTCATGTGGACCTTTCTCTATTATAGCTCCCATGACAGTCCTAAATGCCAAGAGAGCAGAGGAAACAAAACAGGGTGAGCACTGTGGAAAAAACAGCCATTCTTGAAGTATCACCCGGTCCCCTCTGTACTGTTTTGTTAGATATTTAAATGGAGACAAGTCAGAATCAAATCTAGGAGGAGAAGAGAGTGTGCAAAGCATGATCCACATAGCAGAGATCACTGGAAGCCATCACCAGAGTCAGCTGCCACACCAGGTAAATTCCAAGCTGTGCAGATTGTGACCTTGATCAGCATCACCTTCCCCCCTGGGTTTTGTTTTGTTTACCTTCTACTATACCATAAGAAGATGTTCTGGCCATGGGAGAAGGGATCAAAGTACAGCCAGAAGAATCACTGACTAATGCCCATGTACATAGAATCAACTCATGACCACAGGAAAAGGAGTTACAAGGAGAAGTAAGCCAATATCGCTCCCTCTTCACAACCCACATACAGAGGAACGAGCCAGAAGACCCGCTGCTCTGATTAGGTGAGCATTAGACTTGAATATGACGGGATGCAGCGTGAGCTGTGCTGCATCAAGCTGCCCACCACTGAATACTGCTGCTTAGTAAGGGTTTGGAGTCTGGCTCATCCTGTAATCACGTGCTCATCTGCAGTGAGAACTCTGGAATTTTGGGTTAAAAAATGAAGAAATATTATAAGAATATGTTTTTGTTTTAATCCCAGATGTGGGGATATGAGGCCGTTCGCAGCAGCTGGCTATGGTCTGCTTTGTGCACTAGCAGGGGTCATGGTTCTATCAGCTGTAGATAGTTTCTGCAATTGTGTGATGTTCAGAAGTCTAGGGACTTTTCAGAGGGTATTGAATGCTAGGACCTCAAGAGGTGGGATGGGTTGCGGGTTGGTGGTGGGTTGCTATTGTTCACTGCTGGTTGTAATTTTTAAAATAGTGACGCACAAAGAAATAACAACAAGAAGAAATTAGCTATCCTGACAGCGAAGATCAAATTTGCCACCAAGGAACTCCATACCCCTAATCAGCAGGAAGTGGTCTAAGGATCATGCCACCCCCTTTCCAACTCCTGACTTTATTCAGGGATCTCTTTCCTTTCCTCTCTGCCCTTTTCCCCTCTCCTATCTAAGGGCTACAGGGTTGAAAGAGTGGAAGAAAAGGGATGGAGAGGATGGAAGAAAGAAGAACCCGCAAAGTAGCCAAGGTAGCCATCTTCTGGGTGTGGAGTTTTAAAAGGATGCAGATACTCTGGGGATTACGTCAAAGGAGCAACTGTGACTGAGAGAAGCTCCGATCCCAGATGGAGCAATAGGGAGGCTTGAGGCCTTTGACACGTGAAGAGGAGACTGCAAGTTAATGTAGAAGGCATCTTAAATGACGGGAGTATGTGAATTTTCTCAGTCTCTCTGGGGGACAGATCTGGGACAGCACAGAAGTTGCTGGGGGCTGTGGAGGTTGAGGGCAATCTGCCTTTACTGGGGGTAGTGGAATTGAGGCTGGGTCATGGAGAACTATGTTGACACTGTCTTGGTTAAGTGACAAACCTAATTCCAACAAGCCTTAGCAAAATCTGGCACAGAAACATAGACACTGGGTGTGCCTCAGGACTCTTTGTTTATTCCTTGACTTTGTGGGTACCTTGGCTTTGCCAAGAACAAATGCGGACTCACATCTTAGCAAGTTCAGCACCATATAGGTAGGCCTTCAAGGTCTCATCCCGAAATGCAAAACATTAACCAGATACCTGCCAGTTTGTAGTAGAGAGGAAAACAAGCACCTGCATCCACACAGAGGTGACATACTAGATGAGCCTGGCCCACCTTTGGACAAGGGCATCCACAATCTGTCCTCACTGAGACCCACTAAACTTCTGACTACAGCTCATGCACCATAGATGACTACTTTTTTTATACAGCATCTCATCGAGAATCCTCGATACGGAATGCGGTGGTTTGAATGAGATTGGCCCCCAACTGGCTCATATATTTGAATCTTCATCCCCAGTTGCTAGAGCAATTTGGGAAGGATAAGGAAGTATAGCCTTCTTGGGGGCCATTGGGGATGGGCTTGGAGGTTTCAAGAACCTTGTCATTTCCCAGTTAGCTTTCTCTCTACCTTGTTGTTATTGCCTCTACACATAAGCTTTCAGCTACTGGTCCAGCACCATTCCTGTCTGCCTGTTGCCACACTCCTCATTATTATGGTCATGGTCCCAACCTTTTAAACTGTAAGCAAACCCTCAATTAAATGTTTTCTTTTACGAGTTGCTTAGGTCATGGTGTCTCTTCATAACAATAGAAAAGTAATAAGATACGGTGGTTACAGTCTACAAGTGGACCTTACTTTGATTTTCTATTTCCTCTACCCATTTTTAAAAGGATTATTTAATCTCATGAGAGGTATCAAACCATGGTTAGCCAATTCCCTTGCTTTGGTACTGTGGCAAGACTGTTCATTATGGTAGGAGCCCATAATGAATGAAGCTTCCATATCAAAAGCCGGGGAGTAAAAAGAGAAAGGGGGTCAGGGCTCTGCAGTTCCCTTTATGGGCTTATGCATTTGTCTTAGTTGGTATTCTATTGCTCTAAAAAGACACCATGACTAAGACAACACTTATTTAAAAAGTTAATTGGGGGCTTGGTTACAGTTTTGGAGATTTAGTTCATTGTTAGTGCGGTGGGAAGTATGACAAGCATGGTGCTGAAGAAGTAGGCGAGAGCTACGTCCTGATCTGGAGATACGGGCTTTTGAAATGTCAGAGCCTACTCCCAGTGACACACTTCTTATAACAAGGCCACACCTTCTAATCTTTCTAGTTCTTTCAACTCCCTGGTGACTAAGCTTCAAATATATGAGCCTATGGGGCCCATTCTTATTTAAAACACAATAGTCCTCAATGATCTGTGAGCCTTACCCTAGTGTCCCCCAAATGTTCAATCACCTCCCTATAGAATCAAGCCTTTAACTCATGGGCCTATGAGGGACAGCTATAATCCAAACCATAATACAAAGGACAGAAGAACAAAAGTGTAGGTGTGCCTGGGGAACACCACAGGTCAACACTTTTCTTCTTAATCTTTTTTTTTTTTCGAGTTTTTTTCTAATTATTTAATCTAATTAGAGAAATATCTAATTTTCTCTAATATTTATGAAGGAATGCCTCAGCATGGGAATAGATGACCTTGCCAGCAAGAGTGAGGACAAACAGGCAAAATCAAAAGCTGCCTTCTTCCATGTCCTTCTATATAGGCTACAATCAGAAGGTATGGCCCAGATTTTTTGGGGATGGGTATTATGACTTCAAATGATCCAATCAAGAAAAATTCATTATATGTGCGCCTAAGATATACATATATATATATACATATACATATACACATGTACATGCACATACACGTATAATATATCACGTATATTTTATAATATATCATATATAAAACATATATTACATATATCATATACAACATATATGAATATATTATATATTATACATCACATATAATACATATATAAATATCCCTTTCTAGCAAAGGAAGAGATGTCCTTTCTTTATCTCTCATTTGCTTCCTAGTCTTCTTACCCATACTCTGGGCCTCTGCTGAGTCCCAGTGCACTTTGATTTGTCACAGAATGCTCTTGGCTCACAACTTGCCATACCCTTCATAGGACAAGCTATCTGGGGACAAAAATACTCATCTTTCTATGTTTGAAGATCTCCAAAATTCTGTGGGGCTTAGCCTTTATACAATCAATGTTCATTGGTTTGATTTGAATGTAAGCCTCTCAGGATCTGCGCTGTCAGTGAGTTGTGTGTTCAGTGTGACTACTCAGAGAATGTTGGCCTGCACAAAATTCTACAAATAATTTCATTATTGAAATGTGTTCTCAGGTATAAATGACTCACACACAATGCGGAGATGCCCTGTTAAAACATGGCCATTGATGAGCTAGCTCATTGATTCAACAGGGAAGCTGAGTGCCAAAACCCTGGTGTTGCCTTTTTTAGTGGTGAAGAAGCTAAGGAAGGAGTGAAGCTGAGCCCAAGTCAATTACCTGTCCTCCCTTTTGAACTCTCAGGCAGGCAATGTGAACTAGAAAGGATTTTTGAATTGGCTAAGTTTATGGGCAGCCTTGAATTAACTGGTAAGCAGCTCATTCGTGTCACATAAATATACATTGATGCCCTGCTCCCAATACACTGTGGTAAAGCTGGGGAAGTCATGGGTTAGTGGGTTAGACTTCCATCCAAATATTAATAATGTAAATGTAGCTATCTGAGACTCAGAGCATGCCTGCACTGGAGTCCGAGGACCCTACAGATCAATCACACTGGTGTGAGGTCATTATGATGACCTCTAATCTGATTGCTTTTCTTATAAAAGTGAGATCTTGAGACAGAAGGATGTAGACATGGAGCTACAGGGAAAATATCATATTACTTTCATTTCTTATGATAAAACACTAGGACCATAAGCAACTTGGGAAGGGAAGGGTTTAATTGTCTTATGCTACCACATCCCAGTGCATTATAGGAGGTCAGTACAGGAGCTCAAAGCAGGAACCTAGAGACAAGAAATGAAGCAGAGACCCTGGAGAAGTTCTGCTTACTAGCTTTCTTATACAGCTCAGGACCATTGTCCCTGGGATGGCACCGCCTGCGTGGGCTGAACACCCCCCCCCACATCAGTAATTACTCAAGAAAATGCCCCACAGACATGCACATGGGCCAATATGATGGGGTGATCAATTGAGACTCTCTCTCCCCCCTGGTGAGTACACTTCATGCCAGGCTGTCCCCCAAACAAAACAAAACCAAAACCAAACAGCAGAAGCATGAAGACTTCTCCAAACTAAGGAGAGAAACCTGGTGTGCAGCCTTCCCTTGGAGTACACTCAACCAACTCACCTGATCTTGGTCTTCAACCTACAGAGCAGTGAGATCATGAACTCTCCTGTGTGTGGCCTGTTGTTACTGTGGTTTCAGGAAACTAATCTATGAGATGAACAAAAGGTACAGGTTTCATCAAGCCACAGATTACAACTTAAAGGGTCGACAGAAGTAAAGCAGATCAACAGAACATGGGAAACAGATTGACAGGAGAGGAAGGGCTCTGAAAAGACACAATCCAACTTTGCCTCCCACACTGAGCTATGGAGGGCAAGCTGCTGCCAATCACGTAAAGAAAGGCACTCACCTGGTGCAGGCTGTGTGTGTGTGTGTGTGTGTGTGTGTGTGTG
This sequence comes from Rhynchomys soricoides, assembly GCA_019843965.1. Lineage (NCBI taxonomy): Eukaryota > Metazoa > Chordata > Mammalia > Rodentia > Muridae > Rhynchomys > Rhynchomys soricoides. Next base: position 2,765,219 of record JADRCH010000163.1, read on the forward strand.
TGTGTGAGATTCCAAATAAGACCTCGCTCAGATACTACCCCCTACGTCCCATGGAATACTCCCTACATCCCATGGAATAGTTAAGACACCAGCCCCACTGAGCGTTGGAACGTTTTAAAGGAAGGGATAGAAATACCAGTTCTTGATCCGTTTCAAACGGAGTGGCAGAAAACACTCCAGGGTTCACTTCAGAGACTCCTGCCCTGGCAGGCAGGTATCCAGTTGATTTAATTTGCTTCTCGTTTTGTTTCTTCTCTTATAAACTTCCTATCATTTTCCTTCGACAGCTGAAGGGGCTCTTGTGTCTTCTCTTGGTAGTCATGACCTTTCTCTATTAAACTGATCATCCAGGGATAAGAAATTCTGAGCCTTAAAATAAAATGTGGTGACATTTAAAGCAAGATCCAAGTTCTTAGGGAATTTTCACATTCTGGGGGAGGGATAATTGCATTAAGAAGTTAGACCTGAGTTGAATTTGTTGTCTGGCAACCTGACAGGCTCTTTCTTCCCCTTTCCCTGTAGCTTTATTTGGCAGCCCAGACGTGGAAGAGCAGGCACCGTCCCTTTAGAAGGTTTCAGAAGCCATCCTGCTTTTCTAGTTGAAGATCACAGTGTTGATAGTTGATTCAGTTGGCATATGAGTCACCTTAGATGCAGCCTTCCTAAAATTCAACACCCCAAATCTCGGGTGCTCACATTTCAGATGATTGATCTTCAGAATCTGGGAAATGTGTCAAATGGTTTTGGTGAGCCAAAATGCTTGCTTTTGTTTTGATTTTCTGCAAACTGCCTGAGAATGGCTAAAGTTTGGAGCCACTGATGGTCTCTTTTCCTGGGGTGTTACTGAGTCTGGTTTGTTGGTAACTCTGAGCTGTCTAGACATAGGTATCTGTCTGGATTGCATCCAAGGTCATGCTGGGCAAGTCAGCCAAGTTGGAATAAATGAACACTCCCTCAGTCCAAACTCTGAGATCCCAGCTGAGCAGCTAGGTAGACAGGGGAGCTCCATTCCATGCCCTTTCACGTTTCTCTACCCAGACCTTTCTGCTCTGTCTCACAGGCCGGAATGTGCTACTAGTGTGTCTGCTTCATTAGCAACAGCTCTCTCTAGTCCCCCATTTGTTGTCTGTCATCTGCCTTTAAATCTGGAAACATATATACATTTGAACTTGGTTTTACATTTTTTCATTTAGATTTTATGAGTGATATTTTTACACCTGTTTCTGGGAGCCCATCACTCTGAAAAACACATCTAGAGATGAGTCTTGTGCTTTTAGCCCTTGCTGTCTTGTGTCCCAACATCTGTGTCACCAGTCTCAAGGCAAGCTCGAGATCTTTCTGAAACTCAGGTGGTACATTTTAAGAATAGACTGGTAGGTGCCTGGGGTCCAGGACCCCTGCACATTGGTAGAATGTGTAAAGAAGATGGTGTTGTGGTGTCAGACTCTTGTCTAAAGCAAGGTCTCCAGCTGTATGAGTACTGTATGAGTACTTTAGGCAGCAATGAATGACTGCATGAATTGGAGGAAGAGGAGGAGGAGGAAGAGGAGGAAGAAGAGAGAGAGAGAGAGAGAGGTGGGGTGTCTGGTATTAAAGTAAAGTAAACAAAAAACTTGAGAACAGTATTTAACAGGATGCTGCGATGTCAATTTGATTGGGTACAAGCAGCTCCTGGGTTTTCAGGTTTTCCAGTGTGAGAGTAGCCATTGTTGGATCACACAGACCATATTGTGTAAGATAATCAAATACAAGTCCTTTAAATATGCATCTATTCTGTCCATTCTGTTCTTGAGGATTCTAATACTGATGCCAAAAGTCAACAATAGTCAAGATAACCAATATTTTTATTACAATATTTTGTATGTGTAATCAGTGTGTGTACATGATATGTGTGTATGATGTGCATGGTCACACATGCAGGCACACACATGCCGCCGAGTGCTGTGGAAGTCAGCACAAGATGTCTGTCCTTGCCTCTCTCATATTTTGAGGAATTTACACTATTTTAGTTATAATCTTTTAAAAAAGAACTAAATTAAATAAAAATACAAGATAGTGAGAATATCAGAAATGTGTTGATTTTCCCCTTTTTTCAACATTCCATATAGTTCAGCACATGGTCAGCCCTGTCTTCATGTTAATTTAATTTAATTTAAAAAAAAATGCATTCAAATGATGAAGACTGAAATCATTGACCTCCCTTACTGTAACTTCGAATTCTCCTTCAACTGTGAATAGATCACTCACTTTCTATATTATTGGCTCTCCAGACACAAGTCAGACAGACACTTCTGTGATATGCTGCTTATCCTTTGCCTTTTTATTGTGCTCTGTGAGGGCCACTTCCCATAATGCCCTTCTGTGGCATTTACCTTGCCAGGGGAGACAACTACAGTAGCCCTTACCACAGGCTCACTTTCCTTGGATCCCATTATCTTTGATCAACTGCTGTCCACTAATATTACATGGGAATTCTTAAAAATAACACTAAGATATTTTGAGACAAAGACCACATTCTTACAGTTTATAAATGTGGTTATAATTGCCCTCTTTTATTTGTAGTAATAATTGTTAATTTCTTACGGCACTTGATTTATAAATTAAACTTTATCATAGGTTTGTATGTATAAGAAAGACCCCAGTGTCTGTTGGTACTGCACATGGTTTCAGAAGTCCACTGGAGATCTCTGGGATGCCCCTGAGGACAAAAAAGACTGTTGCATATTGTTTTTCTTGAACTAATATTATTTTATCAGCTTAAATGCAGTGTTTGGTTTTCAGCAGTATTTTTAAGACCTTCTGATTCAAGCATTGCTCCACCATTGAAGTCTTATAAAGCCTCAAACTTGACAAGTCTCCACACAAACTCATCACCGCCACTGCTCTGAGCCTCCAACACAAAGCCATCAGTAGTCACGCAGGAATCCCGTGGAAGCCTGAGATCTGACCTGACTCCCCTGCTCGTTTTCTCTCTCACATCCCTTTCAACTCACTTGCCAACTTCATCCCCTTCCTGTTCCCACTGGTGCTTTCCCTCGGGTATCGTCTCTGCTTTCTTCTGAAAGGCCAGGGCCTCCTTACTTCCTACCTCAGGCAGCCCGCTGCCCTGCAGGCTGAAGGACACCTTGAAAAGACAAGTTGGAAACCTCACCCCCCACTGGCTAACTGTCTCTTTTCATAGTTAGAGCGGTTGCTTATCAAATGTCCCCCTGTGTCTGATCATACTTCAGAGCAACAGAAGAGACACTGGGGTGATACCTCCGTAAATGGGGAGGAGTACTCTTAATAACTGGTTTGTACCTACTGTCTAAGGCTAACTACAGTTAAACTATCTTCAGAACTAGTATTATGATGTCTCAGATATAGTCAAAGGCCATAAGAATCCAATAGTTAGACGGCCAGAAGTCCAGTTATGGTAGCCTCATCTATTACCTACTGGATCATCAGTTTCTAGATACTCTTCCTTATTTACTATTGATAAACTGGCATGGCTTATTAAGAGGGCACAGGATCTACTGCTTGAGGAAAGAAGAGGAATGACTTGCTATGCCATGCTCAGCTCTCTATAGGAAATTTTAAGAGTTTGATGATGGTTGAAGTTTGGTGCCACTGCTTTTCAGTACACCGTGTCATGCTGTAGATGAAGAACCATACCTCACCTCTCCAAAAGGAACCACGTTTCACCTGCATCGCAGTATTTTATGAGTCCTGAGGGATACATATGGGACAAGGTAGGTTCTAAGAAGCATATTTAAGCATCAGAACCATGCCCAACATTTCTCTGCCCATTTGCATGACAAATGGCCCGTAGACATCAGTTGGTGTGAGCGAGAGTTTCAGAGCTGGTTAGTATAGACTGGGTACCTGAACTCAGGGAAGAAGCCTGGAGCCTTACCCATAGTAAACACCTCACAGATCTTTGTATAAATGAATATGAGGGCCATAAAAAAGTTGGCCACAGCAAAATTTTCTGAGCTGTCCTCCATGAAAAATTAATCCCCAGTCAGATTCATAATGAACCCAGAGTGTTTCTGGTAGTGATAGTCCACATTGCATCATGTAACTTAATTGCAGCCTGTGGTCTGAACCCAGCACACATGCACTCTGCCCCACATACACATGCCACAGGAGCACAAGCCACACCACTAATGAATGCTGCCTCAGACGCGCTGGCAGAGATCCCAGACTATTGCATGCTATGAAACAGAGCATGTTAGTCCTCTTTGTCCGAAGTTCTCTGCTCTTCTATGAACACACAATTTAATCTCGGAGAACAAAGACTTTAGCATCTCCTTACACTCCCTCCTCAGCATTTAAGTATCTAATTAGTATATTTTTGGACCGTAGTGTGTTAGAATGCTTGATTTTAAAATTGTTGTCAAGTTGGTGACTTGAATTTCATTTAAAAATTACTCAGTATATTTAGTTTGGGATTAGATCAGAATCACCAACAATTTTGAAATGACCCTAAAACACACACACACACACACAAAATCATTTTCATCATTGATGATCATTAAAAATCAAAATGATAGTCAACTCTGAAAAGTATTGCAGATGTTGTGTGTAAATGATAAGATTATATGTACACCTAGGGATTGTTTTAAAATAAATGTCCTTATGATAGTTACTAGGGAATATTTTATTTGTGGATCTATTTTGTGTATGTATATACCTGGGGTCAAGTGCAAATTTCTCACTAGAAAGGAGTCTCAAGTGGAAAATCTTTAAGCATGCTACTTTAACCGTCCATAAGTGTATGTCTCGCCATCTCGGCCCACAGACCTGAGACCTGGCTTAAGGTTTACTTATGTGGTTGGGGTTGGGAAACTTCCTTAGGGGATTAAGGAAGTGATTTGGCATGATGATGGGGACCTATTCCCAGTGATAGGGAAATTGCATTGCAGGAGGTAGAGCCATGTATATATATATATATATTACATATGTTTTGGGAGAGGAGATCCGGTTAATTTGGTTCTAAATTGCATCTCAATATCTACCACAGTTGTTGGCACATAATAGGTACTTAGTGTGTATCTGATGAATTAATGGGTAGGAACCTTATACCCAAGCTGTAAACCTAGATCTTTTCATTTAAGTAAGATTTATCTTGATCACAGTTCAAATACTGACATAAATTCCTACACTGTCTTCATTACAGCTGATCGTCAGTGAGTGCCTTTGACTCTGTACCAATCAGTGCAGGTTACTGTAATTAAATTTCCCCTGTGAAAGAAGCATACTGCTTTATGAAGACCATAAAACACACAGAAAATGTCAGAAGTAGAAAAAGTGTCCAAGATCAGGACAATAAATCTTTGATGAACCTGCAAGTTCAGAGAGTAAGATATTCTAGATTACTGAATTTCAGTTAAGGAGATAAACAGGAAGTCCTGTGTTTCCATTCACAACAAATCTCTACTGTCTTGTCCTAGACGAGCAAATATGAGGCATGCCATTGATGTTGAGGGTACCACTGAGCGACATGGTCTTTCTTCTACTCGCCGTGTCTTCAGTATCTATGAAAGTCTCTAACTGAAGGATATAGTTGGATGTGGTCTGTCATGCCAGGGGAGGGCTTGAGTACAATCAGTACACGTACTAGAAACACAAAATGTGAGAAAGCACAGAGACAGGCAGAATGCCCTGTTGTGAAGTAGCTATTATGTGATATTAGGTCAGCCTAATATTTCAACTCCTAAAACATCCTTGTTGCTTTGTTTTTCATTCAGTGCCATGGTTTATCCATGGTTTGACTATGTCCCTAAGGTTTCATATATTGGAAGGTTGGTCTTCAGGAATGGCAGGGTTGGGACATGGTTGGTTGGGTTGCTGAGAACATGTCCCTCAGATGAGACTAATGACATTCTTATGGGATCCCAGTTTAATTTTTCTAGAATGGATTGCTATACAAGATTGGTCACTTTATACCCTTTGGCTTCCCATATGGCCTTGTGATCTCTACCTCTCATATGTGTCCCCTCCATGATGTCATCAGCCATGATATAATGAAGCCAAGTCAGCTATTACCAAAGGCTAATTGGTGGTGCTGCACAAGCTTGGAGTTTCTGTTTTTAAAAGTGTGAGTTAAGTCCACCTTTCTTGGGCTGGCAGATGGCTCAGAGGGCAAAAGCATTTGATACTCAAGCCCCCAAACCAGAATTCAACCTCCATAACCCATGTTGTAAGAAGAGAAGTGACAGAGATGAGTTGATCCCTGACTGGGGCCCCATGACTGGGCAAGAAGCAAACACAAGGTGACTACCAGTCTGGTGTCATGGGGCCCAGACAGGGAGCTAGCCTGCGATGACCACAAGTCTGATGTTCTCCAGGCAAAGTCATACAGATCATGCCCAAGATGGTCTCTGCCCAGTGCCAAACTGCATGGGTGGGACATAGCACTCCTGAGACCACTCCCGAGACAGCCCCAGAGACACTAGGCACCACTAAGAGAAGCAAGTAAGTAACTGAAAAATGGAAGAGAGTGATAAGCAAAAGGGTGTGTGCACAATGAAAAGAGGCAGAACTGGTGACGTGAGGGTTGTGAGGAACAGCCCACTGTCAGTAAGCTGGTGATGCCATCTAAGGCCATGGTTAGGTCCTGGTCTGTGCTTCCACTGAGAGACATGTCTGCTCTGTGGGCCTGAAGAAGTAGAGTCTGTTACTATGAGATGCTGTGCAGGGCCATGTTGATGTCTGAGGGCTGTGCAGAACTGGCCACATCTCTCATCATAGAAGAGCTGGCCCTGAGGGCATGAGAGCAAGAGAGCTGACACTGCCTCTCATCAGCTGCAGAACTTGAGATAACAGCCCCTCCCCCACATTGCCCAGAAAGCACAGTAGAGCTGGCCAAGATTGTGGGAGTTTCTGGTGAGCAGGCCTCAATAGGAGAGATGTCCACACCACTTGTCTGCCATTTGGTAGCGTGGATAAGGGGAAGATGCTTCCCCAGTGTGGCAGAACCCAGAGGCCTCAAACAGATAAACAGTCAAGCAAAGAAATGTAGACAAAGGGTGTACTGTGGAATATACAATGACACACTACAGCTTTCACAACGAGATTTTTTTTGTCTTTGGGGGGATAGGTTGAAGGGGGAAAAGGAAGAGGAGATGAGTGGGATTGGGGTGCCTGATATTAAAAATCACAAAGAATCAATAAAAGTTTTTTTTTTTTTAAAAAAGATGATAACTGACTCTAAAAAGTCCACATGCATGAGCGCGCGCGCACACACACACACACACCCACACACACACACACCTCTCATATATACAGAATTCAAACTATTAAAAGTAAATATACGCAGTTTTTGTTTATAAATTAGATGACTTAGTATTTTCCAATAGAGGCAAACTGGCATTCTGTCAGGGAAATACAGACAAATCTGTTGGATACAGTCTTAACTTACAAGATGATGGCACTCTGGGGGGCCAGGGTTCTGGGTGATGGGCAGAATCTAGGGTCAAGCCTCATCAAGGGTGGAGTCAGCAGCTCTGAGTTTTGGATAAGGGCTCTAGCCTCCAATTGGAAATAGATTCATGAAAGCTTCCACACATAGAATTTTGTAGCTTTAGCAATGTCCTACTGACAAGATTCGGCCAGGTATGTGCGTGGGTCCTGGGTATATCATATCACATGACTCTTCAACTTTGTCACATTCCTTCCTTCCTCAAGTGTCTGTCCCCTTACCTGAGATCTGGAAAAGATAATACCTTTAATAAGCTCATCTGTGCCTCCCCTGAGCGCCCTGTGAGTAGCAATAGCATTGTCCTGAGGCACTGTTGGTTTTGTTCCAACTCATTTACCTTTTCTGTAATTCCATATTCTCTCATTTTCGAAGAGAATAGTATGTTCCCAGTGGCCATATCACAACTCCTGAAATGTCACTCTGAGACACACATTTCTGATTCTCATGTGTATGAAATCAGGGCAAATGAAGAGGAGGAAGTAAAGGAGAAATTGCAGGATTCGCTTTGGGGCGCACTTTTGATATTAAGAATGTGAAAGCTGAACTTGGTTTTTCGAAAATTTGTTTTGGGAAGGATGCAAATGGTTGAATCTAGCATGCTCTTAATTCATTAGAGGGAGTATTTTGAACGAGGTTCCTCATATTGAAATTGAGAAAGGAAAGCTTAAAAGTATATTTTAAAACATACTTTGGGTTATCTCAAACACTGGTGGCTCCATATCAGATTCTGAGTGGAGAGGAACACCTCCGGGCTCCAGAAACCTTCTGTGAACATGTCCTATGTCTGGATTTCTAATACCAATCTGCCCTGATCTTACTACTCATAGTTTCCTCTTTGTTTTGAAGGAAGACCCTCTGTGCATGGACCAAGGGGTCAATTCCAAGGTTGTACCTTAGACTATGGGAATATAGGTGCTCTAGTTCCTGTGCACTGTCATATTCCAGGCTAAGCATGTGCCCAAGAATCAAGGGAGTGATTTAAGAACATGGCATACAACTAAGTTCAGTTGATCTGAAACCAATTATGGGATTTTAAAATTTTCAACAGATCAGAGAGTAATGAAGGAGATTTCAAAGTCAGGTCCTTGCTGCTCATGCAGAGTGCTTGATGTGTGTAGGTACCCAGCAGACTCTCATGAGCTGGCCCAAGAGGGTCTTTTTCCTGCCATTGCCCTAATCTGTGTACTTCAGGGTCCCTCTGATTCTGTGAGCATGTCTGGTCCTCTTCCTCACATCTACCCTCTGCTTCCATTGGTAATAAACGTTGTTCTGCTTGCCCTTGCTGTCTCCTTTCACATTGCTGCAAAGTGAAGCCGGGAAGAGAAGATGGGTCACCTTTTCTTTCTCTCAGAGCAGTTCTACATGTTTTTAGATTACACCAAGCCAGGGATTTGATGTAGGCAGTGAAGAAACTGAATCCACTTAAGGCTGGAGGCTAGAGAGAGCATTGATTAGGAAAATCTCTAGAATCCAGAGGTTTTTTATGCTTCACCTATCTCTGAGAATCTCTGCCCCTAAAGAGGTAAAGACTCCGGGCCACCAGTATGGCTCTTTTCATTGGCTTTAATTACTTTTACTCTTTTTTTCTCTCCTTTTGCTGAACAAACTCTCCATAGAGGTTATTCAAGTTAAGGCTTTAAAGTATGTGCAAAGTGCTGAGTTACTGAGCTTACAAAATGACCAGTACTCATGTGACAGGAGCCGGCCCCCAGATGGACTGTATCATAAACCTACATTTGTATCAAATGAATAAGCTCCCTGCAGAAGAGAGTAGGAGGAGGTACCACAGAGGAGAAAGTATTGGTCATCTTTTGCTTGCTTAATGGTTCTTGGCTGCATCTTATTCCGAACCCTATCACTCTTGGATGCTATCGTTTCTGAGAATAAGGTGGAGTGATGCGTAGAAGGAGATGAGGTCGGGATGGGATCCAAGGGCCATTCTTTTGAAGTCTCTCTGGCTGAATTAGTTCTGGGATCACGCTGGGGAATATAATAACTGACGTGAAGAACTTTCCCATCTAACATAAACAAACTTAATTGGAAACGGTGGAGACACTATCCTGGGCCAGATTCTGGACCAGGTGCACGGGATATGGAGACGAAAGATGAGCAGTGTCTGTTCTCAGGAACTCGGATGTCTGTGATAGCTTCCAAGTGTGGATGTAATAAATTCATGTGATAAATCACTTCATACTAGGGGTGGTATGTGGCTTGAAGGAGGTGACATAAAATAGCTGTGTCATTCTAGGCACCACACACTCTTTAACTCTGAGTACAACTGCAGCCTGCCACCCGTTGGTCCTGGAGGTTAGCCAATGAATGGTCTTCAGAGTATTGGAGACAAGACAACAAAAGTAGCAGGTGTGAGAAGACAAGAGCAAAGCAAAAGGAAAAGGTAATGCAGACTGAACAGCCAGAGATTCAGAAAAGTGCAATGGATGGACTGGGGAAATCCTGGGTGGCCTTTTTTCTTTTAATCATCATCTAGGCTTTAGATCATTCTAGGGCAAAATAGAAAGAATAAAGACAATGTCGCTTTTTGTTGCTTGCCTGTCTAAAGTTATAACCATTGTTTTGATAAAAATAATTTATTTTAGAACTGTCTTCTTGATTTAAATTGTATGGCAGCACACATACAATTGGCAGAATAAAGAGTTGAGGACTGAGTATCCCCCTCCCCCTGGATGCATCCACCTCATCTGGAGTGTCTAAAAACCAAGAGCAGCTGACAGAATGAGATATTAGTCACCTATTCCTTTCTGGAGTTCCCTTGCCTTCGGACACACTAAGGCATTTGGCAGATGCTAAATACTTCCATGTTCTTTTTTGTGGAGTCTAAAGAAGGCACAACAGGAGAATCTAAAACAAAATGTCCCTCGTACTCTACACGTGTAATACATTTGGGAGTTTGGGTTCAGGAAAGCTGGCCTGAGGAGAGAGGGCCAGACCTGAGTTTAGGCAGCTAAGCAGAAAGAGGGCAGGACAAAGCATGCATGAGTCATAATCTCCCTTTGGAGTTAAAAGCAACCCCTGTCTTCTTCAATGACATCATTCACCAGCCAGCTAGCAGGCAACTCAGAAAAGAGCTCCCCAATCAACTGAGAGGAAATCATCTTTGGTTTGTAAAAAGAAGCAAGTAATAATGGTTCTCTACCATTTTCCAAAGCTACACATCTACCCTGGTAGTACAAAGGTCCAAGAAATTGGTCACTGCTTTTGGAGGCTGAAAAAGCCGAATGCCCTCTCTCTGGTGACCCAATAGAGGCCCGAGGGAAGTGCTGGTCTTTGGGGAACAGACACTGTGCTGTTTTCTGAGACTGTACAGTGGCCTTCCACAGCCTTATTCTACCTTCATGGCCATGGCTGGCCTCACTGAAAGCTGAGGCAGCACCCAGTTACCCAGGAGCAGTGTCTTTTACGGCTGCCCTCTTACTGTAACTAGAGACTAAACAGTGCCCCTCAAAGCCACCATTCACATCTTAAAGTCCTAACCCCCAGCTTGAATCAGTATGGAGAAGGTAAAGAGGTAACTGAGGTCATAAGAGTCATAAGAGTAGATCCCATAGTGTCCTTGTAAGTGTCCTCAAGAATAAAAAGAAACATCTTTGAAGAGGGCTGTTCCCTCCCCAATAACCTCCATGTGAAGCTACAGTAAGAAGTTGGCTGTCATAAGCCAGAGAGAGTCTTCAGCAGAATCTGAGAGCTGACACTTTGATCCAAGACTTTCTAGCCTTCACAACTATGAGAAAGACATTTTTATAGTTAAACTACAATATAGCTAAAAGCACCCAGTCTTTAGCATTTCATTGTAGTGGCAAGTAGATTGCGTGAATGCTTGGTCTTCAGCTTATAGCCCTGTTTAGGTAGGATTAGGACATATGGCCTTGCTGGAGAAGATGTGTCCCTGGGCATGGGCTTTGAACCAAAAGCCCAAAAAAAACCACTTCTGTCTTAGTTACTTTTCTATTGAGGTGTAGAGACACCCAGATCAAGGGAACTTATAAAAGCAAGCGTGTAATTTGGGGCTCACAATTCCAGAGGGTAGTAGTATCCTTGGCTATCAGAGGGGAAATATGGCAGCAGGCAGGCATGCGTGGCTCTGGAGCAGTAGCTGAGAGCTTATATCTTGAGACAATAACCATGAGTCAGAGATAGCTAAGTAGGAATGGCTTGATCTTTTGAAACCCCAAAGCCCATCTCCAGTGACATGGCTCTCCAACAAGATTGCACCTTTTAATCCTTCCCCAAAACAGTTCCACCAACCGGGAGGCCCAAGGATTCAACATCTGAAACTATGGGATCATGCAAACCACCATACCTCCCTTCTATAACTTGCCTTGGTCATGGAGTTTTATCACAGCAATAAAATAGTAACTAATATAATGTGTACATGTTTTTTATGTATGTGGAGATGTATAAGCATGTGCTCATGCATGAGGAAGCCAGAGGCTAATGTCAGTATCTTCTTAGTCAATGTCCATTTCATTTATTGAGACAAATATGTACCTCAGGTAGGTGTAGAACAGGAAGCTAGTAAGTCGAAGATCTCATATTGATATGCCAGGTCCGCTGAGCTCAAAAACCAGGCTGTACATGTTTACTCTGCCCTTCGGATGAGCTAGTTGCATCGGGTGGCTTTTCTTTACTTCTTTCTAGAACACTTCACTTTTTCCTAAGATCTCAAAGTCACTTAATTACCTGGGGTGGGAGGACTATTAGGAGATTCATCAAGAGTCAACGTTTGTATCATTCCAGTTTTGAAAGAGTAAAGAGAACACAAAAGAAAATGTATTGTTTGTGTCATATTACCTTGAGTTTGGAAGGTTGACCCTCAGTGCCAATAATAGCCACTCCGAATAGTAGGATGATGGGCGCTTTGTATTTCATAGATTTTGGATACTTTTCATGTTCTATTCTCAGCTCTTATAAGCATAAGCACAATTTTCAACCTTGAAAAGCTTGAGTTGTCTTCCTCTTGCAGCACTTACTAGTGTGCTCAGTGTCTGCACAAGGGAGCCTGGAGGGCTTCCATACAAAAACATGGGCACTAAGGTTGAGGCCCTGGAGACCACAGAAACAAATGGCAGGAGGTGACCCTGTGTGATCCCATTACAGACAGCTGGTGTGGGGAAGGGGGTGATAACACTGGTTCAGTTCCAGGCCTAACTGGAGAACATGGAAATGATAACCGTATGGAGCTCCTGTGGAGACTGGAGATGGTCTGTAGTCAGAGCACCCATGGCTCTAGTGACCCTTGCCTCTATCTCTCAGGTTCAGGAGAAAGAACACTTCTGGGACCTCCAGAGAAATCCAGAGACTCAAAGCATCTCAGTAACAAGTGATAGAGTGATCTCCAGAAGCACAGCCGTAATCTCCATGGGTCTGCCTTTGTCCTAGAGCACAGGAGCGAAAGGCACAGTCCAGGACTGAGTGCTGAAGAGTGTGTGGCCGAGATGGGTGGCGTGCTCTCTGGTTTTCTTGGCAATAAAGCTCTGTTCTTTTCTTATGTCTTCTGAAGTGCCATTTTTGGCAAAAGCACACAGGAGAAATACTATATGTTGAGGAAAAGGAAATGGGAGTGTTTCCACTGCCCGCCCCGTCCCCAGATTCATAATGAAAAGTATGAACAGTAGAGAGCTAGGATTTCTTTATAGGAAAACCATGGTGAATGAAAGCTGCTTTTACGTGTGAGAATGTGCTGCAGGAGACCTTGCTAATTAGAAAGGCAAAGAGCTATTGTGTTCTCTCCAGGGGAACCTCCAAGGCAGGTGGTGACCTCAAAACAGTAGTATTTCTAGAAGGTTCCCAGCTTGCAGACAAGGCTCCCTCCCAAGTTGATGCTGGAGAGGTGTCTGAAGGATGATGTAGTCTGCAGACGCTTAATCCTATGCTCATTCGTCTGCATTTGCCTGTAGATTGTGTAACTCTTAGGAGAGAGCCTGCTGTGCTTGCTGGCTTGCTCCTTCAGCAATGCCTGAGCGTCCACTGATGTGAGCAACTGTACTGTACATGGAGGAGACATAGAAACATACTTTACCTGTGCTCCTTATGTGGAATAGTGGTCTGAGTGGTGGCTGCCAAAGATCTGTCCTAGAACCTTCATGTGTGACCTAATTTAGAAAAAAAAGTCTCCATAGGAGGCTTCTTGTAAGGAGATCATTTTAGATTTCTATAAATCCAGTGGCAAAGATATTTGTGTGAGATATGTCCATAAGAAACAGAATAGAAGATGATGTGGCCTCAGAGGCAGATGGGAGAGAGATTAACACAGGACAGAGCGAGGGATGCTGCAGCTTCCAGCAGCTAGAAAAGACAAGGACCTGCTCTAGAACCTTCAAAGTGAGGGTGGCTGTTCTCACAATAGGGACTTATAATTTTTGCTTCAAATTAAAGAGTGAATGTATTTGTTTATTTTTAAACCATTTAATCTGTGGTAGATTGTTATGACAGGAAACTAAAGCACACATACATAACTACACAGATGTAGCTTCATATGTGAGAGATGTCAGATACGTCAGTGTACAAGGCAGACAAGAATGTGTGTAATCATATGGAACAGACGGGTCTCCAGGGAGGACAGACACTACAAACCACACTGAAGCAGGGGTAAGGGCTACTTTAGGGGAAGGGCAGGGAGCTTCTGAGTCAGAGCCGCTGAAGCTGAGACTAAAGGATAAGATAATCTACAATTGAGTGAGCACTTGTAAATGATGTGTTAGGTGCTTCATATACTACCGGATTTAACCCTTTCAGGTATGCACACCACTATCTCCATTTTTTCAGACTAAAAAAAAAAAATCTGAAGAACAAAACAAAACAAAACCAAAAACAAAAACAAAAAACAAAAAGCACCTGAGCCTTGGAGAATGGGTTATTCCAAGTTTCAACCTAGCAGGTTTTTTGCACTGGATCCAGACCTGACCTGATTCTGAAACCCCACTCTTCACATCTGTGTCTTCTCTTCTTTAGGTTGTAGGATGCCAAAGAGCAGCATAGAGCTTGGTGTTCTGGGTAGAGATGCCCATCCTGGGCTTGGCACATGTGATGTATATAGTAACCTTGTAAGGATGGCTCCACTGAAGTTCAACTTTTTCCACACCTTTTTTTTTTTTTTCATATTTTGACCATGTTTTTCTCCTCTCTCAATTCCTTCCTGCTCCGTACAAACTCCATGCCCATCCAACTTCATGGTCTCTTTCACTTTCAAAACAAAAATTACAAAATAAACAAAACACCCAATAAGAGAAAAAATATCAAACAAAACAAAACAAAATAAAAAGCCCAGAAACAAGACAAAACTTAAAAAAAAAAAAAAAACCCACACAAACAAAAGAACAGACAAAACACTGAGTTTGCTTTGTGTTGGCCCAATCTGTCCTGCAGGTTGGACCTGTCCTGCAGCATGGCTGATATACCCAGTGACATTCCACTGAATAAAACTGATTTGCCATTTGCTAGGTATCAACTGCAAAGAGATTCTTGGTTAGGGTTAGGAATTCGCACTCACTTCTCTCTCTCTGTGTTGGGTCCCTGTGGCTTGGACCTATAAAAATCTTGTGTGTGCTGCTACAGTCTCTATGAATTCATATGTGCATCAGTTTTGTTGCGTATGGAAGATACTGTTTCCTTGAAGTCATCCACCACCTCTGGCTCTGCCTCCTCTTCTGCACATTGTCCAGTTGTGGGTCTCTGTGTTAATTCCCATCTACTTCAAGAAGAAGCTTTTCCAATGAGGATCAAGTGAGGCACTGATGCATAGGAGACATTTTATTGTTATATTTTAGCAAAATAATATTATTAGAATTTCCCCTAGGTCTATGACATATATAGTCTCAGGTTCTTGGCCAATTTAGCAATGTTATGTGGGGGTTCCATCTCACAAGTTATTGGTTACTACCATGACATTTGTGTCACTATTGTCCCAGTATATCTTGCAGACAGGTTACTGTTGTAGGTCTCAGGGTTTGTAGCTGTGTGATATTGATGATTACCTTTCTCATCCAGTAGCATGCAGAGTACCTTCCAGCACTAAGAACATTAGCCAGTAGGGGTGAAGCTTCTAGTTACATACCAGCTTGACTTCTTTGTAGTCAGTGACTTACGAAAAGGGTTAGCTACCGAACCTTACCATCAGGTTATGGAAAACAACCAATACCCTTGGCAATAGCCTGTGATGTTGAGGGTAATTTATATTTGGGGGCTAATCATTCAACAAGACATAACCTATTCTTAGTGCTGGAGGTTTTACTGAGTAGTATAAGATGTCTAGTTTGGACATTGTATCCCTCATTATGTGGCAACTCTACCCAAGTTGCATATTTTATTGCATATATATATATATATATATATATATATATGCAATGATATATATATGTGTGTGTATGTATATATACATGAAGTTTCTACAGTGGTAGGTTTCCATACAGTTTTTCAAAAGGTCTTTAGTGTTAGCTGTTCCTCACCAAATTCCTCCTTTCATTTTTGTAAAAGAAAAGCTTATAACCAAAAAAATATGTCTTTTGTAAATCAAGTCTTCTAAAGATGACACTGATACAAGTATGTGGAGGTGATCCCAGTAAACACTGGTAGGATGTAAACAAGGGTGGAAGGCCATCCAGGTTAAGGGTTCAGAGTCAAGAAGTCTACCAGTGTGGTACCTGCAAGCTAATCCTACTGAGCAAGTGTAGGAGCTAGGGTAGGGCTTGCATGGAGTTGGATGTATTCAGCCTTATGAGTACATTTCCACACCAATATCTGTGAGCTTTGTGTTGAGTGATGCTCATGGTGATCATATTTCCCTCATGCCTTGACCTACACAGTAATGGTTAAGGTCTTCTGACAGAGTCTGTGGACATATTTCCTCAAGAGTGTATAGTCTGGCTGAAGAAATTGGTTAGAACAGGTGATTAGGAGCATGTATCTATCATCTAGGTCCCTGGTTCTATAGCAGCATATGGAGAAGGAAGCTTGAGAATTTTCCTACACATTCCATACTTCAGAACTAGACAGGCTGTTATCCGGAATGACTGAGTCTCCCTACTCAGATCACAATTCAGTCAAAAGCTGTTCATCATTGAATGACTGAATTACTCTCTCTTGTCTCTCTTTTCTCTTTTATGTTATGCAGTTGAGTTGATTATGGCTTGAGCCTTCATCTATTTCAGCTGAGATGTCACAAAGAAAGCAAGAGCAATGCTGAAGACAGAGGTGAGTCCAAAATGTCTAGATAAGGAGAGGACTTCTACGTGTGGAAGTCATCACAGTTTTTGGTGGCACAAACTAGGCATTGGGGAAACCATGCCAAATCTTTCTTTTGGGAATACAAAGCTTAGGAGAAGCCAAAGCTAAGCATTTACAGCACATCTTACCTATGGGAAGAGCCTGTGGGAGCAGTCACTTCGTCCCTCATAAAACTGCATATGATGCTGAGTCTTCTTTGTGTCAAGAATGGGGACTAAATCCTCTCAATGGAGAAGGGGAGGTGGAGAGACCACAGTGAGGGGAAAAGAATCATTTACCCTTTCTCAGTGGCACAGAAGAAAACAAAGCCCCAGGCAAATGAATTGTCTGAGGAAGGAGGAAGGGAAATATTTTCTTTGCCAACCCAAAGTCATAAAAGGCAGACCATTTTCAGTAGTCGCTGTGGAATGTCCAAAGAGTGAGGGGCAGCAGCATCCTCCCTAGGGATGAAATTAAAGAAAACCCAAATCTGTAGAAGCAGCAACAATCACAAGGAGCTTCAGAAGTTGGTGCTCAACCTGGAGGCCAGAGGTCCCCACAATATGTCAAATGCCAGAACTGTCAGATGTCAAAATATTGTCCAGTGGCCTTAGCAGGTCTGAGGCAAACCATTACACTGAGGAGCTGGGCATACTTACAGACTCAGTAAAGACTGTGTAAAAACAGGGGGTAACAGGAACTCCCTGGGATAATGAGAACGAACCGGCTGAAGAGGTACTGCTTTCACCTGGTGAGAAGGTGTTTAGGACCAAACAACATTTAAAAATAGTATAAAGTATAATCTAAGAAAATGTGAAGGTATTAAGGAGAGAATCGCATCTGAGAAGAGAGATCTTGAGGAAAGAGGATAAGCCATGTCTCAGGGACAAGGTGGGAAGGAAGTGTCACTGCTAGCCTGGAGCTGGAGGGATAGGAGATCACTGTGGGAAAGACCTATGCTCTAGTCTGCTCTTTGTTGCTGTGAGAAAATATTCCAACCCAAAGCAACCTGGGGAGGAATGTGTTTATTTAACTTATACTTTCAGATCATAATCTACCTTGAGAGAAGTCAAAATAGGAAATCAAGAAGGAACTCAAGGCAAAAACGTGGAAGAAATCCTGCTTACTGGCTCAGCTAGCTTTCTGTCATAGCCCAGTCCCACCTGCCTCCGGATAGTGTGGCCCCACAGTGGGCTAGGTCTGCCAAGATCAATAATCAATAAAGCAATGTTTTCCTGACATGGTCATAGACTAATCTGATTGAAGAAAGTCTTTACTGAGGCTTTCTCTTCCCAGGTGATTCCAGGTTGTCTCAATCTAGCAAGAAATATTAACCAGGACGAACTGCATTGTCCTTCCACCGAGGCCAACAGATGTATCCACAAGGTTCTGGAGCACAGGAACTGTCCCAAGTTCTCTGGTGTGTGCCCCAAGTGTGTGAGAGAGGTAGGTAGTATCCCCAGAGGCGAAAGCCCAAAAGGAGAGACATGGACGTGGACTCTGATGGATTGTTTCCATTGAAAAGCAAGACTATATGCTGTCCACTATGCCTGGGGATTTGGAGAGGCAGCTTCAACAAGGCCCTGACTTTACAGCATAGTATACAGAAAATAGAAGACAATGTTAGTGTAGTAACACGGCTGAGTAGTAGGCAACACCATTTTCTTGCTGTTTCTTTTTCAATATTTTTTTTTTAAAAAAATAAAAGATCAAAATCATTTGCATTTTAAATTCTAGCCTGTAACAGGCACATAGACTGGCATAATGTAGTTGTGATTCTCCTCATACAGAAAGTTCATATGTGTGCCCCATGCCTCACTTGGAACAGAATTGAAAATCTTTTCGAGAGAAGGGCTCATATGCATAAGTACAAAACCTTATTCATTAATAATAAACCCAATGGAGACTTTTAATCATCTTTTAAAGAGCTGCCATTTCAAAGAAGCCCAGTGGAACCAAAGCCTTTATTATTTAAGAGATGTCTTTATGCCAAGACTGTTGATATCACACTTTGAAAGTGAATTAATGATGGGATTGCATAAGCCAGACAAATAAAGCAATGTCAGGGACAGTCCCTCACTGGGAAATGGTGTGCACAGTGGTATTAAATGGGATTTCTGTCTCAACCCCACATGTTGCAGCTCTGAACTCTGGTTCCCCTTTCATATCTTGGGTTGCCCTTCCAAGAAGAAGCAGAGAGTTACTCATAACACTAACTTTCATGGTATATCTTTATTTATTTATTTATTAATTTATGTATGGTGTGTGTGTGTGTGTGTGTCTCTGTGTATGTGTGTGTGTGTGTGTGTGTGTGTGTGTGTGTGTGTGTGTACACATGCATGCACCCAACATGCTAAA
Organism: Rhynchomys soricoides; assembly: GCA_019843965.1. Classification (NCBI taxonomy): domain Eukaryota; kingdom Metazoa; phylum Chordata; class Mammalia; order Rodentia; family Muridae; genus Rhynchomys; species Rhynchomys soricoides. The sequence continues at coordinate 2,784,261 of JADRCH010000163.1, forward strand.
AATGTAGAGGTCAGAGGACAACTTGTTGGAATGAGCTCTCTCTTCTACCACGTGGGGCTTGGGGGATCTAACTCAAGATCTACTCACTGGCTTACAACAAGTCATTATTACCAGTCCCATTCTCAGGCTGATTTTCTAATAGGATTGACTGAGAGCTACTCGCCTAACACCCATGACTATGACAGGCAGCAATAGGTGTCTAGGATGGGCATAGATCCTGCATTTTACCTGAAACAACAGCAACAAAGTAATGGATACAGAATGTTCTTAATCAGGAGAGTTTTAAACCTCAATAGACCCTAATTCCTGGGCTTGCTGTAGCAGCCTAGTCTAAATCACTGAGTGAGGCTGATCTCTTGGAAGCAGAGTGCATGCTTTCCAAGCCAGTGCTGGCTCCCTTGGAGCTCAGGGTATCCTGGTGCAGCACAGTGGCCAGAAAACAGGGCCAACAGTCCACTGGTGCCCAACAGTCTAATGTTCACGTTGGAAAAGTTGTCTCAAGCCATCTAGTTCAAAGAAGCCTTTCTCAGCTCTGAACCCTTGGATTTGGCTGATCTCACTGACTTTGGTCTATGTCTGGGAGCTCTACTTTAGTTCTCTTACCCCTTTATCAGGATGATTGGCCAACAAAGTGGGATGGCAGAACATTTGAGCAAGAAACATGCGCACTCTCTTGTTTGCAAATAGACATTGGGAGGCAAGAAGAGAGAGACCTGTCTAAGAGCTTATCCACACTGCTCTGGAGTTGGTAGCTGACATCAAGCCACCCAAGGGCCCACATTCTGCCTGCTCCTATCAGTCCTGTTTAGGAGTTGGCAGTGCCATCCATTCCTAAATGAGAGAGCGAGAGAAGACATGGGATCTGCCATGTGAAAACTTGTAAAAATGCCTTCTATTCTCCTCATTCCTTCAAACCCACACACACACACACACACACACACACACACACACACACAAATAGAATGGGTATTTAACTACCTTTCTGTTAATTCATTATTGTAAGTGTTCTCACGTACTCTTTACCTGGTGAAAATGTGGCTCAGATTTTTAGAAATAACAATGAGTATTTACTGAGTATTTGCCAAGCATGCAGCTCTCTTCTGTGAACAGAAGACCAAGCAGTAAGGCCTTGCTTGGAACTTTTATAGATAAAGATACTGAGGATTGAGCAAGGCTCAGCTGGAAAGAGCATCTGTCTACGGTTAATAGCAATGTCTAAATGGAGATGAAGGCCAGGAGGTAGTGGGTAGTAAGGATGAACTTTGCCTGCTTTGAAGTTCTTTACAGAAAAGATTCTGAATCATCTAGGTATATGGGTCTCTCTAAAGCCTCGCACTCCATGTCTTTGAAGACTTGCCTTCTGCACTCTCTCCTGGCCCCATGGTGCCAGCACATCCTCATTGTAGTGAGCACATGAATTTCCTCAGGCTTTTGTTAAGCTACAGGTCCTTACACAGTAGAGAAAAGTGAGGTCTAACTCCACTTATTTAGACCACAATTCTTGAAGCTGCTGGTCAAGGACTACACTGAATAACTAATTTCATGACATAGCATTCCATGAACCTGCTGAGTATTTGTATCATTTGTTAATAGGCACAGCCATTTACCACTCACTAGGCACCAGGCCCTTTTCTGGGTAGGTCTTGTGCCTAGGAAAAAGCCCTTAGGTAAATAATATCATCATTGCCTTTCATGAATTAATAAAACCAGATCCGGGGTAAATAATGTTCTCAAGACTAGATGAATGCAATAGAGTGAACCCAGTACTGAAGCACCTGAACTCTTAGCCATTATGCAGGAGGGATGGGTGGATCAGAACCATGTGGGAACACAGTAGCAATTCAGTCTCAGGCCCTGATGGAGCTCACAGAATCAGAATCTACATTTACAGAAATCTTGGGTAATCCCTGTGTTTGTAAAAATGTAAACCAGCTCTCAAAAGCACTGGAACTCCATATTTTCACAAGCCAGTTTTTCAAAATAGGAGGTCTTGAATTATAATTTTTAATTACATTATTCCCTTCAAGGACTGTTTTCCTTTTTGTAATATTCTCAAGTCTTCACCCTAGAAGTTTGACCCTAAAGGCACTTTTGCTAGGTTGCCAGGGAAAGTTTTGGTGGGGCAGAAACAATCCACGCAAAATAAAATTGTTATTGACTAAAACTGCAAGTGCTAAAGCATGTCATAAATGAAATAGAGGGTCGTGTCACACGGGTCATATTGGATCCTGCAAGAATTGGCTCAGGAAAATAGGCTCTGTAGAAATATAATCAGTGTGAAATAAAACTGTCAACAGTTCAAACTTGTACATGGCAAAATTCAAAGGATGATAGAAGAATCAAAACATTAATTTAAAAAAAAGAAAAAAACCAGCCAAACAGGAATTGAAGACAGTGAACTTATCAGGAATAGTGTCCTTTAAAGAGATGCTCACAAAGTAGAGGCTCCTCAGAAGCTACTTCCAGACAGAACTAGTGTGAGTAACAGGACGGAAGTCATGTGAGGGCAGGAACCAGTTCCCCAGCTGGGCCACTGCTCTATCTTCAGCCCGGAGAACAATGCCTTCTGGCATGTAACAGCAGCTTAGATAGAACTATGTTGCACAAGATCTTAACCTTTACAGAGAAAATAATCTGATAGCTAAATTAGAAACAAAATGAAATGGAAAAATATTGAAGCTTGCTTCTGCATCTGTGAAACAGATTTTGAAATGAGTAAAATGACTTTAATAGGCTTTGATCCATAACAACCCCCCCTCCTTTCTCCAAGAAAAGCTATTGGAGATGTTGATCAGGGTGATTGGATTTAGATTAAAATTCTTAAATCTGAGTCCATGAGGGCTAAAATGAAAGGAGCAAGTAGCCTGCTTCATCAACGGTAAAGTCAAATTAACTGCTAAAACAATATCTTTCCTTCTTCTAGCAGCAAGTCCTAATTCTCCTTCATGCTAGGCTGAAATTTGACAGCTTGAATTGGGCATAAGCTGATCCAACGCAGGATTTTGTTTTTTACACTCTTATTATCTTTAATCCAAGCAGGTGATGACTCCATCGCATGGTCTATTGAAAGCCACCAAAGCTGAAAGCCTGATACTCACAGTGAAACTTTCCAACTTCTGCTGGAATTTCTGATAATTTTGTTAGAGTACAGTTAGGTGAAACCCAAGTTAGCAAACCATTTACTGCGTTGACAATATACATTATTGGTCTGGAGAGATGGCTCGAGGGTTAAGAGCACTGACAACATACGTAATTAGACAGAATATAGAAAATAAATATTAAATATTATATCATCAATTACAGGGAAAATTGCCCCTAAAATAAGTCATAGGGTAGTATTGTCTTATTTACCTTCCATATTGTTTTCAGTTGTTATTGGTGTGTGTGTGTGTGTGTGTGTGTGTGTGTGTGTGTACACATGCATGCCGGCTGGATCCCCTAGAGCTGCAGTCACTGGCAGTCATGAATTGCCCAACCTTGGTACTGGGAAGTGAGCTCTGGTCCTCTGCAAGAGTAACATGGACTCTAAACTTCCAAGCTGAAAGTTATCTTTTATTTATATCATTAAAAACTGTTTAAAAATCATCTAAAACATTTAGGTAAGAAATGCTCAATATAAAGTAAAACTGTTCACAGTAAAACTATATGGCAGCATTAGTCTTGATTCATTTTGATGCAAAAATTCAAACTTCTTTTTAGAGCTTAGTTCTCAATGAGCAAACTTTGAAAATTGTTCTTGAAGGAGATTTTTTTAAGTATTATAACAAAATTTATATTTAGAATACTTACAATTTATAATATTTTATACAGAACAAGACTCTTTGATTAATTCAAACATTATTCTATAATGTTATGTTCCAGAAAAAGACAATCAGGTCAAAACAAAAAAAAGGAAACCTGGAAAAGTTTTAGCTGCCTTGTTTAGAGTATGATCTCTAAAATTCTTTCGTAATAAAGACTCAGCTGTGTGGTCCAATCCATCCAGTGAACAGTTATCAGACATCCATGTGACCCTGTCTATAGAGAGTGTATAGTGAACAGGATGCAGCCGTCCCGAAAGGGCATCATGCTCTAGATGAACTTGTTCCTTGCTTAAATATTCATTTGTATAGTCCACATATCCACTGGGTCAAAATCATGTCTTCTATGTTTCTTAATTAACTTTAAGGAGTGGGTGGGTGGCGGGGTAGACCTAGACCTACATCTTATGATCCTTTAAAGGGTTTAAAATTTTTAACTTGGAATTTAAAACTTTTAAAATATTATCTATAAAGACATGGATAAACATCAAAAAGCCATATCTTAAAAATGGTCATTAAACTAATCTATAACTGAGAAAATTTACCAAATATCCCTAAATATAGAGTATTAGGGCACATTTAACTGTGTTTCATCCTCTTGATGGCCACTAGATATTTTCCATGTTCATTTTCTCTGATCATTTATATTTGCATGGATAAATGTTTCCCCAGACACCCTAGTAGGTCTAGAAGTTGGCTCTTTGTGTGTATCTTTGTGATGTTGCCTTGAGTGACAGAGCCTTGGAAATGCAGTCTTCTCCTGCTGCTGCAGGATACCAGATGCCAGAGTTCCATCAAAGGCTCAGGTCAAAGCAAGAGTCAGGATCAAATGTGCTTTGGTGTCAGTTTGATGTGCTGAGAGCTTACGACTGGAGGACATAGGACGAGACAAGGTGGGAAATGGAGGTACAACCCCAGGAAAGCACTGAACACCCTTTCTTTCCTGTGTTCATTCACTCAACGAGTATTTGTTGAGTAGCCACTGTACCCCAAATATTGTTTTAGTTGCTAAAGATTCATCCCTCTTGGTTTGTGTGAGAGAGGGGGAATGTAAGTGTGTACTGGGGATTGAACTCAGGGGTCGATTTCTCTCTCTCTCTCTCTCTCTCTCTCTCTCTCTGTGTGTGTGTGTGTGTGTGAGAGAGAGAGAGAGAGAGAGAGAGAGAGAGAGAGAGAGAGAGAGAGGTCTTCTGAGACCAGAAAATCCCTTGGAGCTGAAGTTATACGAGGTTGTTAACTGGTGGATGATGATGCTGGGAACTGGACTCTGGTCCTGCGGTGCTTTGAATGGCTGAGCCATCATCTCTCTAGCCTCTTCATTGTTTACTTTTCTTTCTTCTGTTCTTCTGATTATCACTTGCTCCCTTTCTCCGTGCTCCATTTCATTTCAGTCATCCTCCCCCCTCTCCCCTCAACATCATTCCAAACCCTGTCCAGACTTAATCTGCTCTGTGCTGGCTTCTGGCATCTGTTTTCTGTTCCCACTTCCGTTTGGCCTTTCATTTTGGGACACAGACATAAAGCAAGACAGACCTTCGTTTTTCAAAGTGTCCTTTCCATGTTCCATATGCCATGTGCCACGTATTTATGCAAAGCAATTCTCCTCAACTTTTTTATATTTTTAATAACATATAGGGTTGAATTATAACAAAAAGAGGGTTTTTTGTTTTTGTTTTTGTTTTTTTTTGTGGGGACAAGGTCTCACTATATAGACTATACTGATCTTCCTACTTGCTTTAGCCATCTTAATTTTGAGGTTGCAGGCATATGGCGCCATTTCTGGCTTATCACAAAACCTTTGCTTAGGAAGTAGATTTCTGTGGTCACTGAATTCTCAGTTCAACCAAAATGGTTTGTGTTTGTGTGGGGTGCTAAAGCTAGGGAAATAGAAGACTTAGTTTTTCTGTGGTGGAGCTCATGACCCAGCAAGAGACCTCATGCGGAGGGCAGATCATCTCAACAGAAGCCACCAAGTGTCCTGCTGGAGACTAGCAGTGTCCCTTACCCAACCTGGGAAGCCAAGAATAACAGCATTCCAGTCTCAATAGAAGCTGAAGGCACAGTATGAATCTGAACCTTTAATTAAAAGCTAGTTTAGGAAGCTTAGGACTTCTCCTCTGGTTTAAAATTTGTCAGTACTTGAGAGTTGTTTCTGATTCCTTAACATATCAAGGGCATTATTTATCAAAGGAATTATAAAAATATGTATCATGACTGAGGTCAGCATTATGAAGACTTGCATATGTAATGCTCCCCAGTGTATTCTACTACAAGATCATGCATAGATAAAAGATTAAACTCAAAATGCAAAAGTCCGATGATGGAACACTGTGTGTTCAATGGCTTCAGCTTCCACGCTGCAGCTCATCTGTAACAGATGACCTCGTGGAGCAGTTGTATAATGTCAACGAAAATTATCTCAGAAGATTATAAAATCTTCTTGCATTTCCAGCTACTTAAGTGTTCGAGGTTGGATTTGTTTTGCAAACTTAACAACCCAAAAGAGCATACCAAGGATACTGAATATGGAAGCAGAGAGTGAACTGTATCTGTTGTTATTAAGGCAGACATTCAATTTGAAGCCACACAAAGCAATTGCACTATTTTTTTCTTTTTTTGAAAATACAGTTACTTTTAATTAAAATGCATTAGTTTAATATAATGTCTAACTCTAAAACTAAGGGATTACTATTTTAGAAAATTCTCAATTTTGTAGTCAAGTATGGTAAATGTTCTCTTTACCCTATACACAAACCAGGCTTTACATTCTTGACGATTTTTATGAATGTAAATGGGTCTCTATACCACTAGACTAGGCTAAAAACTTACAGTGGAGTGATTTGGGGCTTTACTAGTAAGTCTTGAGGAAGTCCCATTGACATTTTTTTTTTTTTTAAATTTAAATTCCCTCTTTCTTATGGAAACTCTGCCTCTGCACATTGTCAAATACAAACTGTTTGAATCACAGTCCACTATCCCATCCCAGCTGAAGTCCATTTTCTTTGATGAGAACATTTGCATCTCTGTGATGTTGCTTTTAGTAATAACATGTTCAGACATTTATAGAGTATCCTGTGGGTAAGGCATCCTTCTAGAGGTTGAGGATCGGATGATAATAAAAACTGTCTTATCTCTGCTCTGTGGAGATTACAGTTTGCCAAACAAAAGCCATGGACAGTATTTACTTCATGCCAGGATTAGAACATTTTACACATGGTGTCTCTCCTTCATCTCTCAGTCATACTTTGAAGATAATTTGAATATCTTGTTTTACTGTGCAAAGAAACTAGGACCCAGAGAATTGAAGAAATCTGACTGTACTCACTGTGGTGGATGCTCTGCGTTCCTTCTCAAGATCCCCTCTTGTTATCTTCAGTACAGTACAAATGCAAACTGTTTGAATCACAGTCCACTATCCCATCCCAACTGAAGTCCATCTTCCTTGATGAGAACATTTGCATCTCTGTGATGTTTGTATTTGTACAGTACTGTGACTGGCTTCCAATACAGGCTATATATTGTGTGGCTGTACATAGAATTATCCTGTGAACCAGAATATGCCCCAGTGTTCAACCCTGGACTACTCCCTTTTAGCTGATGACTAACTTATGAACAACTCAGCTTTCTTTGCTTCTAGATAAACCCTAGGGTATAAGCACACATCATAGCTACTAAAGCCTAGAACTCAGCCGGTTATGGTGGCACACACTTAGAGTCTAACTCTTAGGGTGGAAACAGGAGGGTCAGAAGTTCAAGGCCAGCTTTGAGTATATAGTTTGTTCATGGACAGTCTAGCTACATGAGACTGTACCTCAGGTATGAACGAAACTAAAAGGAAAAAAAGAAGAAAAAAGGAAAAATATTGAAATCACACCTCCTTGAAACTTTCCCTTCCCCACTGATCTTTAAGTGTGCTGTTTCTCCCAGGGTCCTTTGGTGATAAATTACTAACTTCAGTCCTTGGGACATAGCATCCTTTTGGAGCAGTCGCCTATCTGTGTGTCAGAAGTTAGGAAGTGACTGTACCATACACACTTTTAGCCAGTACACTCAACTGAACACCCTCTTCATTGGTTTTAAGTTTGTTGCCCCCCGGTAGAGGTTTGACATAACCACATATTTTGTTTTGACAAATGCATCTCCTTTCATTTACTCTTGAAACATATTACTCTTTACTCTGCTGGCGGGAGTCCTGTGCAAAGAAGAAGGTAAATATGAGGTATTTCTAAATCCAGTCCACTGAACATGAGTGTGTGTATAGGTGTATATCAGTTTCTTGCTTCCATCCACGCCAAGTGATAAAAGAAATATTTAGTAAATGTATCTTTTCTACAAGCTATGGTAGTAGTGGACCAGTTGAGGGAGGAATGGTAGGCTGGCAACAGCCTTTCATGGATGGCTTCCATGGCCAGCCACAGTAGATAGAATTTCCTAAGCTGTCCTCACCTCTGGAGAGGAGAAACAGTCGCATGCTATCATGTGTTGGTCACATCCCACCATGCTTGGCTCTGCCTTTAGGCACAGTGTTGAACGTACAAGCTGATACCCCCTAATCCCCTGACCACCCCCTGATTTGGTTTCCTTAAGCCTCATGGATGAATGTAACCACAGGTCTCAACTGTTGTTTAGAGTCATGCATTTTTCCAGGTCTTGAGGTTTTGTTGTCAGATTCAGGGTAGGCACAGGAACACATGTCCCCAGACAGTTTTAATGTCAAAGAATTTGCTGTGAAAGGACCCATCTCCGTTACCACAGAACTGTTGATTTTTGAATTAACAAAGGATAAGGTAGTCCACAGGGAAAGTTTGGCTTGCAACCCTAGAATTTAAATATGTATGAAAAGGGTGGACTTAAAAATATCGTGGACTAGTTCAATTCTTGGAGCACCTGGAGCTTTTGTGGGGGCAGGGTAGTTAATCTGCCAGTGCCTTTGGAAGGAACCGTTTGTGCATAAGAAAACTCATTGGACATATGTGCTGAGTTGGTATGTACAATGTGCTTTTTAGAGTGCCTTGATTCCACCCTTATCATTTTATTTTATTTTATTTCTCTCCTATACAACAAAGGTGCCTTATTATCTTAACCCTTCACATACAGGCATCAGGATACAGTCCACATTTTGATTTACGAAGAAAGAGTCCTCAGTACCAGGCTTGGGAAATCTGGGTTGGATGATTTATACCTTAGCCTGCAATATTTCTTTTATTTTCCCTGCTAGCAGATCTATTATATTTCAAAAAGAGAACAACATATATGTAGAGAGTCTATAAATCCTGTAGTTCTACTCTGAAATTTTCTTAGGAGAAAAGAGAACAGGAGAGGGATGGAGCTCATTGGGGACCAGATTACAATGCAGGAGAACAGGTCACAGGCTAGAAATGTCTTTTGGTTTCCTTCCTTACCCTACCTGCTCTCATCTAAAGTACAGACTGTTAAACATCTCCGGGAAGCAGAGGAACCAGTGATCAGCTGGGTCTTAGGAGAAGCCCAAGCTTCTCTACTTTTGGTAGAGAAGCCAACAAAGTTCTTTAACATTTGCCCTCAAAGGAAAAACTGGAAAATATTGGCATTGCTAATCGATTTGTTAATTTGAGCATGTGAAGTCTTTTAGAGCCAGTACTAGTGTTAATTAAGGCACTGATATAATTTTAAGTACATTCCATTCTATTCCTGATTTGATCTTCCTCTCTCCCTTCCTTCATTTCCTTCACATCCATCTGGAAGAGAGTATGCTGTTATGTTAGACTTTCCATCGCCATGACAAATGCCTATGGGAACACTTTAAAGGAAGAAGGATTATTTTGGTTCATTGTTTCAGTTCATGGTTGGTAAGCTCTGTTTCTGTGAGCTTCTGGTGAGGCAGAACATCATGAGGAGATGTCAGGGTAAGGCATAGCTTTTTACAACATGGTGGCCAGGAAGGACAGAGAGAGGGAGAAGGAAGGGTGCTGGAGTAATGGAAGAGGGAAAGGGAAGATGTGTGGAAGGAAAGGAGGCATGGGATAAGATATGGCCCCAAGAACATTCCCTAAAAGATCTCTCCTTCCAGCAAGACTATACCATCATCATGAATCTACAAAAGAGTTAAATGTTGCTTAGACCAGGGACTTTATACTCAATCACGCCTTTAGAATTTGATTCACCAGTCTGAGGCCAAGCTTTAATTCATGGTGCTTTGTACATGGACTCTTCAAATCCAAATCATAACCACTACGTTCTGAACACCCACGAACATACTGTGGAACTCTCTTTAGGACATCGACTTTCTGTGCAGTGCATTAATATTTATATAAAGATAATTCAAGAAGATGAGATGTGCTTTTTAGTCTCACATCTCCCAGAGACTAACAGTCATGACAGTCTCTCCCAAGTTCATATCAAAACCCAAGACAAAAAGAAGAATGTCACTAGAAAGTGGACCAAGATAGACAGTCACCAAGGAAATGAATCTTGGGGCCAGGGCAAATAGAAGGGGTCCAAAGGCAATGTTTGTGACAAGTTCTATACACTTCCTGGGAGAGTGAAGCTCTTTATGAGGAAAGCTGCAAGGAGGCTCCCAGCTCCAAGGTCATTGCCACAGCTCTTGTCTCTGGGAAACTGAAGATTTGGGGTCCCTCATATTATAAAGAATTCACCAAACTGGTTCTTGGGTACAGCACTCAAGAAATTTACTCCAGGGACACAGAGGCGGCTGTGTGTGTGCACGTGTATGTATTTGGGGCAATGTTTGGTAAGAACATCTGAACAGTTCCCATTAGCTATATATTTGGAAAACTAGAACTTTACTAAGTGGGGGTAGAGAATGGGGAACTTGCAGACTCAAATCAATTCAGGGTTTGTATTACCCATAAAAAACCTGTCACCTCCAGAAGGCAGAGCTCTGTCTCTGCTAAGGGATTAAAGTGATATGGGAACTGGGGTCTGCTGGGTTGGCCAGCTTGGCCAAATGAAAGGTGGGTAAGCTTGTGGTTCCTCCTGTAGCCTCTCTGTTTCCCAGTGAAGGTCTTGTTTTCCTTTTCTCTCCTCTGACAGAATATCTTCCTATGCTCTTCAGCTCACCCAGTTACAATGATGTAGCCAACATTGCATTTAATACAACACATTACAGTTTTTCTATGGTTAAGTCTATGTTTCTATGTTTAATTACAAGAGAAAAGATTCTCTCTCAAAGATATTGGGGGCTTCCAGAAGTATTGAAGACATAGAAGGGAAATTTCTTGAGGAGATTTTACCAAGAGAAACATTATTTGAAAGTGCTTAAGCTAACAAAACTGAGTTTAGGACATCTGCTCTTGGCCTATTCTCATTAACCACCACGTCCCTGGAGACTGGTTTTCCTCCTAATATGGTGAAATATGCCAAAAGCAAGTAAATTCTCCTGTGGGTTTGAAGGATTTAACTGAGTCACATGGAAAGTTACCAGATTTTCCAAATGATTTATGTGGTAGGTTCTATTTGGATGAACTTCTTGCTGTCTCACAGAAAGAAAGTAAAACATTCAATACATACTCATCAAGTTGTTCCAGGGGCCTTGCCTTGACGAAGACACACTTTTAAAAAAGGTTAGTTTAGAAATGTTTAAAAAAAAAAAAGTCATGTTTTTATAGGGAGAGTTATCACATTGCCAATTTTTTTTGTTGGAACTATAAATAAAGTTCCTTTCTTGTTAGTGAGTCATTTAATTGCTCATAAATAAGAAAAAGGTGTGTATGTGTGGTCTTAATCTAAGTGTTAACACATTGGGTAGAAATGTGATGTCCCCTAAATTTACAGCGGACACTTTAAACAGATAAGTTTCAAGGTCTGGATACCACATGGGGATGCTGGGATACAGGCACATTCCCTTGTTCTTCCAGATAGCTAAAGAATCTCTTAAAAGCTAGTGCATAGATCCACTTACAGTGGTATCATTTCCATTATCCAAAACATATAAATTAAAAGAACTGAATTCTCTTGGGCTCTGTTCACATTCTAGTAACCCTTTAAAAAGTCGGCAGAAACACACTTGTCATCCAACACTTCCTTACTGTTCAGTGCAGGCATCCAGATAACGTCTGGGATTTTTCAAGGACTGCAGCGTAATCTATAGTGAGAGAATTAGAAAAGTAATCTAGAACTGAAGCCTTGTTTCTTTTTCTAAAACAAAACCAAGCAATTTATTTGACCTTAGAGTATGTTTATTAAAATACTTTAAAATAAACATCTCCAACTTGGATTTATACTAGGTTGTAAAAGATGTTCTTAATGTAAAGATCTGTTAATATAATTAAAAGACATAAGGAAATATATCTTTATGAAAGAGAAGAGGCATGCGACAAAATTTTCTACACCTATAAGAAAAGGCATCTTTAACCAGAGAGGTTAAATTATCAAAGAATGTTTCATTATAATAAGAAAACATGGATTTCTGAGTTCTAGGCCAGCCTGGTCTACAAAGTGAGTTCCAGGATAGCCAAGGCTATACAGAGAAACCCTGTCTCGAAAAACAACAACAAAAAAAAATAAAAAAGAAAAAGAAAAAAAGAAAAAAGAAAGAAAACAAGGGCTTGCTTTCCAAAAGGATGGAATCAGAGGGGTACAAAGGCATTGGTCCTCCTAGAGTCTGCATCCTGTGTTTGGGGTTATGTGAGAATGCTGTGGGATACCCCTGGACCTACCTCTACTCTGGTCTTGGCCTTATGCAGTGAAAATCAGCAACTGTTCAGAAAGTCCCACTGGGAACAGAGAGAAAATGAGCCAGAATTCCAGACACTCCAGGTCTAGAACATCATTATGGTTCGGTTATGGCCGAGGTGTATTTATAGACACCTGAGCAGAGAATGAAGTGTCTGTGCAGGATATAATTCCTTTTATTAGTGATCTTTAATCCAACCCATCAGGATGATCTTTGCTTTTAAGTGGTTTATGGGAAGGACCAACAGGAAATGGCTCTGCCGGGAGCCTTTCAGAATTGGAAATAGTATTAAATTGGATCCTCAACTCCCAAATAAACATAGTATACACCAAAACGCATGACATTGTTCAAGCCAAAGATGCAAAGAAGGAAATGTTGATTATTTGGGGAAGAAATGGTGGAGGTGGGGACAAAGAAAGACCAGATGTTCAATTTTCAACATCAGTGTTAGTGAAGCCAAGAATATACTGCTGACCCAGGCATGATAAACTGTGCAGGAATTTCCAGCGATCCCAAACCCAGCTGAGCGAAATAGGGAGAAAAACAGTATTAAAATAATTAAGTCAGACTATAAGTATAATTTTCTTATCTCGGACTCATACTTCAAAATGCATATCTACATAAAGAGAGATTATTTTGGTTCCTATGGAAACCAGTTTTAAACCCAGGGAATTCTTTAACGGTTACCAAAAGGAACCCCTTTGTTTTTATGTGCTAGGCCAATGCAGATTTGAGTCAATAGACAGTCTGACATGGGCCATGATGCTCTCTCAAGTCCAACACATGTAGCAGAAGACTTCATCCTGTTGCTAGTTAGGGGGCAGAGTTGCTCATCTTCCAAACGTTCATAGGCTTAGTGCTTTGATTTGTTTTTCTCTTTGAACCCATTTCACAGATGTGTTGTTATTACCAGACTCATATGGCTTTATTAATACCCTTGTCTGAATGATCTCTGCTCATAACCGGGCATCTTGTAGGCTTGCCCCTTAAGGGCACCCTTGGAAAATTTGTACTCTGTCCTCTTTGGCCTGAGCTTGAAACTGCCAAACTAAAGAGAAATGGCGTTTGTCAAAGCATGAGCCCAATTGACATGCTATTAAATTGGATTATGTAATGGTTGGAAGTCATATTCTGAGAGCATCTGTAATCTGTGCACCCCACGAATGATCTTTTTTCTTACCAATTCATATTTGAATAAAGCCATGGCTAACAACATTTCTGTGTTTCCAAGAAATCCATTGTGCTAAGAGCTGAGAGCGCAGGCTCTGGTTCTCTTCCTCCTCATCACAAAGGCTGGTAGGAGCACTGTGGTGCTCACCCACATGAAGCTTTCACTGTCTTAGTCCATCACACCCCAGGAGTCATCCTTAAGTTTAAGCTAGGTTTTAAAATTACACCCCAAATAAGTACACTTTCTTTTCTGTCAGAATGTACAGTCCGTTTCTAAATAAGCGAGTCTTCTAGCAGCCCTCCTTGAAACTAAGGTGTCTAAAACTGATGAGCTAAGTAAAAAACTCAGTGATCATACAGAACTATATAACAGAAACATAGTGAGTGATCTTCAATCAGAGTCTTTCATTCATGTGGTCAGGGGGGTATTGGGAGAGTGGCTTACATGGTGAAGTGTTTATTATGTAAGCAAGAAGAACTGAATTTAAATGTCTGTGACCTAGGGGTAGGTAGAGTGGCTGAGACAGGCAGTTTCCAGGGCTCATTGGCCAGCTAGTCTAGCTGAAACAGCAAGCTCCAGGTTCATGGAGAGAGCTTGTCTCAAAATATAGGGGTGGGGGGGCTGGCATAATGGCTCAAAAAGGAAAGGTGCTTGCCACTGACCCTGATGACTGGACTTTAATCCTAGGAAGTTACATGGTAGAAGAGAACTGACTCCTGGTGTCCCCTGACCTCCATGCCTGTGCTGTGGAATGCTAGCACTGGCATGAAACACACACACACACACACACACACACACACACACACACACACTGCCCCCCCCATCACACACACAAACTATGGTCTGATACCTTTATCAAAAAAAGTAATATTGCTTGTTCTATTATCTGTTATTGACTTTAAAATATTTGGAGGTGGACTTCAAAGTGATGAGGCCTTTTATGAATTCACTCCTATACCCTAAGGTGGGCTGCTTATTAATTGAAGTCACTCAGTTGGGAATGATTACTTGATATAGGAATGACTCTAATCAAGTGTCTGTAGGACATTATTCAAGATGTAGGAGGAAGCTACAATTCTCTTACCTGAGGCTAAGACAGAATAAGTCATTTGACTTATGAATAGAGATCTTACTACCAAAAGTAGGATATAAAAAACCATGACTTCTGTTTTGCTAGAAAACCAGCTCTTATCTTTTAGGCTGGGTAGCTTTGATGAAACAAGATCCACATTGTGGAGATCATATGGCAAGTCACTGAAGGCAGCCAGCGCCAGAACAAGACTAAGACCTTCAGTCCAACAACCTACGAAGAACTGGACCTCGCCAAGAAACACCCAATTAAGGGAAGGAACTCATGCTGCCTGAGCTGAGCTGTGATAACGCCAGACCCAGCTGGCCCCTTGTTTGCAACATGTAAAAGACTTTTGAAGCAGAAGACATACGTAAGTCTTGTTTGAATTTTGGCCCACTGAAGTTGGGAGATAAAGTGGGAGATAAAGGCTGTTCTAAGTTATTATGTTTTTGGGGTAATTTGTTGTGCAATAGTAGCTGACTAATATACTAGGGTACAGGGATTAGTTGTCATTGATAGCCATTGCTTTAGCTAGCTTCCAACTTATAATTTAGACCATTTGAGAATTATCCCTCAGTAAAATTATTTTAACATATGTATGAGAGCATCTGTTGACAAGAATAAGTGTTAAGAGAAACACAGTGCAGAGGTGTGGCTATAGAGTACCTTAGCTTGGAACATGAGATGCCTAAGAGGCAAGTTCAGGCTTCACTGTTGTCTCAAATGGTCTCTGAGCTTGGACTTATGCTTGGTCTTAGATTTGGCCACAATATACAAGAATTATGGCTAACTCAGGCTAACTATGATTTACTGTTGGAGCTCTGTGACCTTCTTGAACATAAATCCTTCCCACAAGTTACTTGTAGAACAGTCTGGAAGATAGTGAGATTCTTCCCTGATTATCACACAAGTGGATTCTGTGACATTTTTGTATGTGTGTATAGGTATGGGAGTAATTGTTTATCCATGAGACAGACTTTGGCCAAAGACTTGCTTACATTGTGACAACACAGTTTGCTATTGAGGGAATTGGGCTCTCGTATCTTTCAGCCATCTTCTAAGAGAAGCTAGGGGTATCAACCTAAAAGAACTGGACAGTGTGAAGAACAGAGTTGACTTGGGCCATTCTGCAACCAGACTGATGAGCCAGGAGGCTAATCTATCAGAGAATTGAATGATTCCTCTATAGGATAAAGAGGACCTAGAGTAACCTCTGGCTATTGTCTTTATCATGACAAATAGATTGGCCCTTTACCTGGGCTATTAATCAAAGCAACCTCAGTACATGCGGGTACTGGCCATTCTCTTACCCAGAAAACTTTCATGGTCTTCTTCCTTCAAGAATTAACTAACTTTCCAGTCCTGCATACAGGGCTTTCATAACTCTGCTTTCTACTCACCATTGTTAATCAAATTAGAACATTTCTAAAAAAAAAATGGCTCTTTCCTTGATTCCCTACATATGATCATCAAATCCATCATCCATCTGAATGATCTTTGCATGCATAGTTTTGGCAGTGTTTAGCATATATGAAGTCTTTGGATTCAAAGAAAGATGAAGTATGACTTCCCCTTATAAGAAGGTTGTCATTGCGTATGTGAGTTGACAATATCAACAGTTCAGTGTGATTTGGTAACTGAGTGACGTGGTTAGTTTCAAGTACATTAAGCATGGCCAATTGTGCACCTTCCTATTAAATCATAGGCTTTTCCCCCCTCCACTGTTTACCCCGTGTATCCCATGTTGTATGGCATGCAATAGAAATGACACACTATCATTTCTGAGACTAGTGATCTTGTGTATGATGTCTAAATAGCTCCACATAAAGATGCTCATGTGACTAATTGATAAATGAAAGGTCCTGGAGAATGAAGATGTCCTGGTAGACTGCCCAGGCAGCAACAGCATCTTAGCTTACAGCAAGTGTTACTTCCATCTTAAACTAACCCAGGGCTAGGAGCTAGGTGACTAGGGGCTGACTTCGTACTCTTCCCCTCCTTCCCTGCAATTATTCAAACCAGGCAGCCCTAATGTGTTTACTCTGTCTTGTTAGGTCTTCATGGAAGTCCCAACGAAGACTTTGGCATAAGCCTTCCCTCCACTCTTATTCCTTTCCTTTGACTATAACCTACCCCTTACCCGTGTGGCTCTGCTTTGCATACTGTGTCTCTGAAATGACAATCGTTAACGGTCATTAGCCTTTATGTACTGTCTTTCAGTCACCTTCCATGAAGACACATTTCAGAACAAGCACCAACTAGTTGGTTCGTTAGCTTCAGTCAAGCCTTCAGATGATATCAGCTACCCGAATGAGCTCAGAAAGGCTGGCAGAACTTCCTGGCTGAGTCCATCCTCAATAATGAAGTCATGAGAAAAATAGATGTCTGTTTTATAGGCACAGAACTGTGCTTCCCCTGGAAAATTGAGGGTTTCCCAGAGCACACCCTTCCAGACTATCAGGCTCTGACTCAGGAGAGCTGTGCCACAACTCTAGTTTAGAGACTCAACCGGAATCATTCCGGTCCAGTCTTTAGGGATAGAAAGGAATTCTATCCAATGCAAGGCCACAGTTTCTCTTTCTGCAAAGAAATTATGTCTCTGTTTCCACCTTCATTTCAACATTTCCTTGTTTTATATGAGGTGATACTTTGTTGATGTCTGATTTGAATGGGTTGCAACATCTATTTGTTTGTAGATTAAACTAAATCTTTAACATGTATTCATATTAGTCATACTTTTACTGGATCCTGAAAATTATCTCAGCTGGGTTTTAAATTTTTGTTTATTTTTTTCTAGGAGTCCAACCTTGATCTTTCGTCCGTACTCTACCACTAATTCATACCTGAGCCCTCTTCTCTTTTTCTTATTCTTCTTTTACCTTCTCCACCTCTTTCTTTTTGTACCAGAAATTGAAGCCATGTCCTCTTTAATATTAAGCCATCCCTCTAGCACTGAGATAAGTGCTTACCTCTTTTTATTTATTTATTTTTTTAAATTTTAAAACAGGATCACACTAAGTTAAACCAGGCTGGTTTTGAATTCTTTTTACTTTTGGTTTTAAGAAAGGTCTCACTAAGTTGACTAGGCTAGGCTTGAATTCAATCTGTAGTCCAGAAAGGCTTGGGGCTTATTGTACTACTACTCAGTGTCCCCAGTAACCAAGATTCCACCCTGTGCCGCCAGGGCTAGCTACAATACTTGATAAAAGCCTGTTTTGAGATACAGCAGCAGGTGAGTGAAGGGAGTAAGAGCTAAATCAACCACTCACATCCTATTGCTCTGCATCTCTTTTCTCCTCACATTAATATAAATTGCCACTTTGTTGCTTAAACTAGTATTTATAAAGGAAACAATGACAGCATGTCCCTATAACATTCTACCCAATAAGAGTATCACATTAATGGGGATGAGGCTACCAGCTTTTCTCACTGGTTTGCTTGTGTACAACCAGATATCACAATGCACCAGCTGCATAAGCTTGCATTTTTATAAATGCCCCAAGCTTCATTTTTGTTAATGGAACCATGCATAAGATTATAGTTAGCACTGAGTAACATTATGTAGTGGATGCCTTTGATGGCCCAAGTGACATCCACTTCATCACTCCCAAACAGAGCCCTGGTTAATGTAGGGATCTACATTGTTTCCAGCTCCAAAGCTGGATCAGAAGCAGTGTGCAGCACTGCATGATCTTTCTCAGGATAAATAGACTCATCAGGACAGGCCGTGATGTCAATTTCCATTCCAGGTTGTAATGAAGTGTTCCCCTCCCCCAACCAGACACACACATTTTAAAATTATTGTTATTTTCTTTCTTCCTCATTGGGTGAATCAAGAAGCACATGAACACCAATTGCTGCAGGTAGCCATCTTGTAAACAAGAAGCGAAACAACTTTGGGACAGATTCCGTGGATGGGAGAGAGTTAGAAGCCCAGAAGGACCAAGGCTTCTGCATGCCCAGAGCCAAGCCCTGCTGTTGAGCACTTGTATTCTCGGTTCTGTGAATGTGAGGAGACACCCTCCTCTTAGCTTGGACTGAGGGTTCTGAGTTCTGGCCAGGGAGAACGGGAAGGGCCAGTGTATTTCCCGTACATTATGGAAGGAATACGCAGTTTTATCATGTGACCCGATTGGATGATTGTTCCCCTGAAAACCAAAACTCAAGTGTGATTGGGACATTGGCCTTAATATGCATTGCCTGTAGCCATAATTTATTCCTGTCAAAGTCAGTTTTTTTTCCCTGCCAAACTGTTGAAATCATAAGGTTCAAGAGTTTGGCAAAGAAATATTTCCCTTTAGAGATAACAATTTTTAACTGTGATTTCTGCCCATTAAGTTATTTTTAAAAAGGAAAGAAAGAAAGAAACAACGCAGGAGGAAAAGGGAAGGAAGGAAAAAGAAATATCAATAGTTGAAATGCTGCTTCTAGCTGCAGTGTGGTCTTTAAATATCTGCCCTTACCACTACACAGTAATGTCTGTAACTCAGGGCATCCTTGTGGAATGTGAGAACAGAGTTGAAATCATTTTATTTCTGGCTAAAATTTGGTGTCTTAGTTAGGTTGCTGTGATAAAACACCGTGACCAAAAGCTGCTTGGAGAGCATCTTGCAGTTTGTAGTCTTTCAGGAAAGTCAGAGCAGGAAGTCAAGATAGGAACTTGGAGGCAGGAACTGAAGCAGAGATCATGGTGGAGCACTGCTTCCCAGCTTTCTCTCCATGACTCATGAAGCCTGGTTTCTTATCTAACCAAGGACAGCCTTCCCAGAGGTGGCACTGCCCACAGTGGAAGGGGCTTCCCCACATTAACAATTAACAAAGGGAATGCCTCCACATGCCTGCAGGCTTCTCTGATGGAGGCCAGTTCCTCAGTTGAGGTTTCCTCTTCCCAAACAACTGTAGTTTCTGCCAATTTGACAAAACACCAACCAGTATTTGGTACTTGGTATTACATCTAAACGTCCAAGCATTCTTCTGAGCACAGTTTTGCTAAGATGAGGACAACATGTACACACACACACACACACACACACACACACACACCTACACATACACGTATGCACACACATGAGTATGCATAAACATGCTCACATAGGATTTTTGTTTTTGAGAACACAAGGTCACAAGCCTCACAGAAGATGAAGGAAGCTCACTCAACAAAACAACTAGATTTTTAAGACATGAGGCCCGACAAGGGAATCCATCCAAATTGACACCCCCTTTTTACTCTGGAGTTTTTATGGTTTTTGTTTTTTTTTAAATAAAGAGGCTAACTGGCAAATATTTAAAGCTTGGAAATGTGGCAAAAGTTGATGTTTTATATATGAAGTCACAGGACAGACGATTGTGTGCTTTTATATGACAATCTGTTCTATCTCCTTGGGAGACTTGCAGACCCACTCTGACTTGGCATGAACATTCAAGCAGAGCTTTGGTATGTTCCAGTAGTATACAAGAAAAAACTCTGAGGTTAATTGTCAGCTTGGTTTCTAAACTCTGTCTTTCATTCTTCATCAGTATTGGGCACAATCCTATGTTCTGCTTAAGGTTAAATGTAAAAATCCAGTCTGCTGGTACAATTCATTAAAGGGCAATTTGCCTATGATAGCTACTTAACGTGTCTGCAGTATATTTTCACCATCGACAAAATCAATGGAGATGATCGATAAAAAGAATAATCACAAATTTCCTGACAGCTCCACAGTGGCAGCAGTTGGGAAGCTTGGGCGAAGGGTTTGCTGGGCAGTGCTGATCTCTTGCCATCAGAAGCTGCTCTAAACAGGTTATACCATAGCCCTATGGCTCCCTGGAGGGCCTGCAGCTCCTTTCCTGGTCATGCACTGACCTTGATCTCTTCCCCCTTCCTGTCTGGCTCTTGTCCTTCTCTGAGAAGAGACCAGTTATGGTGAGTCTTAAGCCTATTCTGATTTTTACTCTTAACTCCAACTGAGAAGCTTCAGAAGCAGAGCCACTAAGTGCTCACTTAAGCCAAGGGAGCTTTCAACGCATGCTTCCACCAGAACAAACCAAGTCTTCAGTTCCCGGGTTTTCCACATTGCCTGCTTCTCTTTGTTTACACTGTCTACATTAAACAGAGTTGAGCCATCTTAACATAATCAGTTACTGAGGGCAGGTGAGTGTAGATCCAGGCTTCTGATGGTTGACTCTGTCCGCTTGGACTACTTTACAGGCTTCCAGTTACTTGAGAAGATCTATTCTTAAATATTGAGAATGCTGTGATTGTAGCTGATCAGTTAGTGGCATTATTGTTATCTCTATTGGCAAGGTGACAGTGGTAGACACTCGCTGAGTGTCAATATTTTGTTTTGACTCTCCCATTTCTGACCACCAAGTCCAAATGCCTAATCTCTCATGCCAATTTTCTAACTTTATGGGGGTTCCATAAAAATATAGATTTCTTTTCTTCGCACCTTGAGTTTCCACCCAGGAGCTTCAGGTTGAGGTTCAAGGAGTCTTTTTGTTCTTTTATCACCAGTCAAGCTCAGTTCTGTCCAAATTCTACTCTTTTCCTGCCACTTTGGGCTTACAGTGCTTCAGCACCCTCTCTTACCTCACCCGGATGCCCAGTGAACTCTCAGATCCTGGGCATCTGAACATAAGAGCAAGAGACCCTAGCTCTTGGGATGAGACCTTGAAAAGTAAGGACACTTGGTGTGAGGAGTGCCATAGCCTCTTCTCCCCTCTTGAGCAACATTGTTTGATTTGCCAAAATGGACTTCTTGGGTGGCTGAAACCTCCAGCTTTATTTGCTTAGCCAATGGACCAGCTCATTACTAGGATGTCAAATCCCTGTAAAACTGCAAAATGATGGTCATGAGCTTTTGCTTCTGGGAACATGCATGGGGGGGGGGGGATGAAGGAAATGGAGCACAGATTATTTTTACTGCAAGAGAAGTCAATATAGTTCTCCATCATTCATATTTCTCTGGCTTTGTCGCTGAGACACAGAATCTAAGTGTAATAGCGTAGGAAGCCATGAAGCCAAATTTTTGAATTTTCCCCAAGAATTTCATTTTTAATAATATATATAAAAAAATAATCACCAAGTCCATGAGTTCCATAAAAATAAATGAATGTTTTCCCTCTTGAACCAATAAAGCAAATGAAAACTGTAGGTCATCCAGGTCATATGAATGACTTGGAGACTAAATTGCTATGTGCTTCGCTGATGGGGGAAACTGAGGAAGCACCCAGTCCATGTCCAGATGTGGCTGTGGAATGGTACCTGCCAGCTCTTCTAATGTCTAAAGCAGCTCTCTGGAGGACTGGAGCAAAGCCCAGAGCCTGGAGCGCAGCAACTCCC
The DNA here is from genome assembly GCA_019843965.1 of Rhynchomys soricoides. NCBI lineage: Eukaryota > Metazoa > Chordata > Mammalia > Rodentia > Muridae > Rhynchomys > Rhynchomys soricoides. The sequence goes on from JADRCH010000163.1 coordinate 2,806,302, forward strand.
AGCTCCGCCCACAGGTCCAGCTTCTTTTCCAGCTGGCTTCTCTTGTCCCCGAGGACCTGTGGTCCTTCAGAAGGTCATGGTGTTGCATCCCTTTGCTCATGACTTCTTCCTCGCTGACACACTGGCCAGCTCCTTTCCACACACCAATCGCCCATTCATCCGTTGCTCTCTAGTGACCACAGGCTGCCACGGCTCCTCCCAGGCTCCATTCTTCAGCTCTCCGGTTGCACTTTCACATCCAGACATTTATGTGTGGTTGGTATTCATGGATGAGGCCAGCTCCCACCAAAACAAAACAACAGAGAATATTTTAAAAGCTGGGTCCTGTTTAACTCATCTTTACTTTCCTGGGATGGATCGATCACACTGCCAGGCATAGAATAAATGCTCATTAAATGCTTGTGGAAGGGAAGTGGATAAACCAGTGTGGACCTGGAGCCCTGTAAGAAAAACTAAAAACAAGAGGACGATGAAGCCTTGAACCCCTTTTTCTCTCTTCAGGAAGCTGTAGGGAGGGACCCAGGGAAGAGGCCCAGGTAGCTTTCGGGCCAGTCTTTCCCAGGGGCCATATCTCAGCCTGAGGAATGTAAACACTGGAACTAGAGTTCAGATTCCTTTCAGTGATAAATAACTTTTCCTTCCATTAAAATCAGGAGGAAGGAAAACACACTCAGTCATTTTGGGAAAGTGATTTGTGCTATGTTACCAGAGAGCATGTTTGTGGCTGTCATGGGTATCTGGGCAAAGGCTCTACCCAGAGGGCCCAGATCACTTAGGTCCTATCCCTATTGGAAGGAGAAAATTTTAAGCCTTTTCTCACTTGGAGAGGAAGAATACCACCTGGCAACCACTGTCCCCGAACTCCCAGCTCTGTCCTGAATGAGAAAACCCAGGCTTCGACCACAGTGCCCCTCGGTGCTTTAGGACAAAGGCTGGGAATTAAATCTCTGTTCTATGGCTATGCAGGTGTCAGTCTCCCCACAGGGGGCTGGAGCCCAGCCTTCTTGACTTATCTACCCGGGACTCTGTGAAAAAGGACTTCTCCATCCCTAATGGGCTGTCACACTGGCTTTCTTCAGATTAGGTAGATGTGTGATCTCTAAGCACCTCCTCCTTACAAAAGGTCTGGAGATTGGGGCTTTTGTGGTGGGAGTGTAGGAAGCTCGGAATGTTTATTGACGGGGGGGGGGGGGGGGGGAGCTTTATAAGATGGAGCTGGGAGACAGTATTACATTTGCAGTTTGTTTTTCCTTAGACACGGCATATGTGGTATCAATGAAGAAAAGAATGGGACCAAGGAAGAGTTGAGATGGGAGAGGGTACAGAGTGAGTCTTCACAAGAGCCTGGTCTGCTTCGGAGTATAGCTTTATGCATATAATCTCATTTAATCAGTGAAAAAAGTCCTGAGACTTGTGTTACTACCAAATGTTTGCACAGAAGTAAAAGTCAAGTTACAATGAACTAAGCATAGAGAGATTCCCCAAGGTGTGCAGTAGGTATGGGACCAGGAGGCCAGTATGCTGTGGGAAGGTAGTTAATAAAACAATGTCCTGGTTTATTAGAACCCTTTGAAACCAAGGCAGCGCCATATTTCCTGTGCGGTTTTCTGCCAGACAGTATCCTATTTAATCTTTGTAAAATTTCCGTAGGAAACGTCTTGGGGAAACTGAGATTTAAAGAAGCCATAGGTCGTGTCCAGAGGTGAGAATTTGTGGAGCTAGAACTCAAACCTGGGGTGGCTAGACACATAATCACTGTTGGTCCTGAAAACGTTCTGATAGACCGTGGGGGTGGAGGGGTTGGGGGACTTGGAGGTTGGGGTGGGGCCTAGCAACAGGAGGAAGGAGCTTCTGCTGGCTACAGAGCTTCCAGAGAAAACAAAGAATGAGGCTGTCTACTCTGGCAAGTATACTATTAGGATAATGAAGCCCTCACAGAGAGGCCAAGTTAGGTAAGGCAGAAACTACAGGGCTTCCCAGGATGAGGAAGGGGCTGGGAAAGAGAGAGGGCAGGCCTGGGCACAGAGGAAGCACTTCCTGTTGGTGCTTGGCATGCTTCACATCTCATTTCCACCTTCTTCCCAGATGCTGAGGTAAGTGCAGGCTCCCAGCCTGCAGAGTAGTTCTCGGGCTTCTCAGCTGTGGAGTAAGCAGAGGCTGTTTAGAATCACATGGGTTTCTCTGTTGCTGTGTGCAATGACAGGTGCAAGTGTGCAAGTGACTGCAGGTTTCTGAGAAATCTTCAGAAAATCAATTCGCTTGTCAGCCTAGTTCATGGGTCTCCTGTCTTCTAAACTTGGAGATTCCATGTAGGAATTCTGAATACTGCAGCACATCATGCTATAAGAAAGCCCAGGTCACACACAAAGATGTGCTTTCTGTTCAACAGCCCCAAATGAGGTCCCAACCCAAAGACATCAGTAATAACCACAGGCATGAGAGAAGACATTTTTGAATGCCTCTAGACCACAGTGCTATAACAGAAGACACTCATGCCTGTCCTTGTATCTTCACAGGGGACACTCTAGACATCTTGAGGCAGCTGCAGGCTAAGCTATTGTACATTATCAAAATTCCCTATGGTGCAGATTCCATGATCATAATAAATTGGTTGTTCTGGGTTGCTATGCATCAATAGTTACTAGGATCCAGGCTAAATTCTTACTTTTCAGTAACATGGGTTGGAAACACAGGCTGCAGGTCTCCACAGACTTCTTGGGTTGATCCCATTGGTATCCTTTGAGACAGAACTTCTGGCAACGCTGATGATGAACCAGCTACCTTATCAATGCCTACCCTAACTCAGCTCCTAGGTTCTAATCTGTCCCCTTTCTATCCTTCATTTGTAGCTGACAGCCTTACCTCACCCCCCCCTTCATTTCCCATTTGGATGGCAAAAGCCTTTCAGTCCTCTTAGCCTCCAGGGCACAGGTTTCCTGTGAGCTCTCTGGAGCCACTTATGTAGTTAGCCAGACCCCTGGGAGCAACTCTGGGGTCCTTCAGTCTGGCCTTTTGTGAAAGTGACCCAGTATGAAACAGCCTTAGCAGATACCTACTGCTGGAATTTCAGGCTGTTAAAATGCTTCAAAGAGCTAGGTAAACTCATTTCTCCTATACTCTTCCTGGTAGGAAGTCTTTCCTTCTTGGGGTGAGTTCATTATGGTAACCCAGTGCTAATTCACTTTTAGCAACCAAGTAAGCCCACAAGTAAAGATGAAAGGTAAGAGACTAAATTAGGCTCCACTTGTTCTTTTATTTTGTCTTCTGAATTGACCCTGAAATTTAGCATCTATCCAGCATGCTGTGCAAGTGAGATTTCAGCTCAGCCTTTCTCAGAGTCTCCTCTACTTACTAGTTAGCGCCCTCCTGTAACCTTCCGTTCCTTCCGTTTTCCTTATCTGCAGGATGCAGATCACAATTTCTACCCAGGGTTAAGATGGAATAAGACAACATTTGTAGCCAAGTTGGACAGAAGTTTGTCTAGCTGAAAGATAGGGTTTAAGATCTTATGATATTTTCTTACTATTTATGCTTACCTTTCAGCAAATCCTCTTGACTCCACCTATCAAGTAAAGCTCCATCCACCCAGTCCTTACCATGCTGCTGCCAATCACCCAGTGTACTGGTTGTTTTTTGTCCATTTGATACAAATTAGCATCATCTGGGAAGAGAAAAATCTCAACTGAGGAATTTCCTCCATAGAAGGCATGGCCATTGGGGCATTTCCTTAATAATTAATTATTAATATGGAAAGTTCCAGCTGACTGTGGGCCACACCACCCCTGGGCAGATGGTCCTGGGTTGTGTAAGAAAGCAGGCTAAGCAAGTCATAAGATACAAGTCAGTAAACAGAGTTCCTTCATGATCTTTGCCTGCCTCTGCCTTGACTTTCCTCCGTGATGAGCTGTTACCTGGAAGTGTAAGATGAAATAAACCCATTGCTTCCCAAGTTGCCCTTGGTCATGGTGTTTGTCTTAGTAACAGAAAGTAAACTAGAACAGCTGGTGTTCTCTAATCTGGTCTCCGGTTTCATCCTGGAGGCCTCTTGTCTCTTCATGCAAAAGCAGAAATAACCTTGTCTCATTCTCTTCTAGGTCTTGTTGAGCCAAAAGGCTCCTAAGAACCATGGGTAGACCATCAGTTTCAGGACACAATATACAGACAGTCTCTTCTCTGACTTACAAACGATTATGACATATTTTTTGACTCCGGAATCTGGGGACTCAGAGCTTGGGCCCTGGCAACAGTAATAAATTAGGTTTGGCCATTTGTCCTTAATAAGCCAATTAAAGAGACGAGCTGTAGTGACAAACAGAGAGAGAGAGAGAGAGAGAGAGAGAGAGAGAATAAATTCCTTGAAGCCAAACTGGGAAGAGGAATAAATAAAAAGATCAGTGACCCCCAAACCCCAAATTCACCTTCGGATTTAAATAGAGGGAAAAAATATACATAACCAAGCAGTCTTGTTCAAGGTATGGTCTTTCCCATTACTGACCCATCATTAATTTGGTTCCAATCTATGTAGTCTAACAGATTGTCAGAACTGTGGAGTATGTTCCTGGGAGGTATTCCTCCTCTGCCTGGCACCAAGCTTCAATTACAGGGAAAGTCTGGGGAAATCCAATTAATTGGGGGTCTACTGTCTCAACTGACTAATAGCTGAAGGGTGGGTCACAAGTGTCATTCCTGAAAATACCTTTGTTTCTTGTAGAACACAGTTATAATGGTGAAGAAACAACGCACATTCAGTAGAAATTTTATACAATAAAATTTGAACTTCTCCAGGCAAGCTGACTGCAGTAAGATCTTCCCTCTGACACTCATTCAGCCGTGTGATCATGAAGGACACAAGAGCATGCACTCTTGCAGCACGCTGTGCACAGGTCAGTAAATTACACAAAGTGGTTAAGACTCTGTTATAAACTAGGTTTTGTGTTAGGTGACTAAATGTACCTTCAGTTTAGTGTTTTTAGTGTATGATAGGTTTAAACAAGAGATGACCTCATTGGAAATCAAAGGACAGCTGTATAATTTGTAAAGCCCAGTGCAAAATTAAAGTGTGAGGTGGGACCTTTGATAAAATTCATTCAGATTACCAAGATGCAACAGGACAAGAGAAAACCAAGAATGAGATCTTCTGAGTCAAGTACCCTGTGGGACACCCAAACACCCATACGCCACGATGCTGCCCTGATCACGTTCAGACGCTGCTTGTTTCTTGTAAGCCATGAAAACCCATCTTAGGAGGGTTTAGGAGAGTGATGAAGTCACTGTTGTGTCATCTTTGCCGAGACCCATGGTCTGACCATGATCAGTGACCTGGTTACAGCCTTCAAACACAGACCCAGAGTCCAGATGTCACCAGGTAATTTAGATAATGATGATAACTACTGCTAGAATCTACTAAGGAATTGCTGGGGTAGTTAGCTCCTCTTTGGAGGACTTATTTCCTTCATCTTCAAAAGAAAGACCCTACTGTTCAACCATTACTTTGAATGTTAGGCAGACTCTAAGACCCTCTTGTGATTTGAGTTTTGCTGCAGTTAGGCATCATGAGAAGCAAGCTCTTGGCTGCTTCTGTTTTATTTACTCCCCCACCCCTGAAAAACAAAGAGAAAACTTTTGTGTGTGTTCATATACACAAAAGGTCTGTGTTAACATCAATTTTAAAGATGGCTTGGTCTCCTGCTTTGAATACGGTTTGCATAACTGAGGCCAAACCTAGCTTCTCCCATGAATAATCATTTAAAAACTAAATTGCAACAGTCACAGTGGGTTGGGGAAATATGTAATAAAAATGCATTGCTTAAACATGAAAGTTATCTCCAGTCTTCTACAAAATTCCAAAGAAGATAGGATTTGACCACACAAGCTGTGAAAGTATTAAACGATGCTAGCAGAAATATCAACTCAGTGTTTCAATGGCAATTTATCATTGAGCGAATGGATTCAAACATCTTTCCTACAAGATTTCAAAGCATTTTTGCAAAGATAACTGAAATAAATATCATCGACTACTGGAAAAGTTCTGGGTACACTTAAATTTTAAATGAGAGTGTTTGCTCTTCTGTAGACCAGAAGCAACTCACACACGAGAACACTTGACCACTCATACTTCAAGGTAAAGTTTTCTCCACTCCTGTTTTGGACTTTGATAGGGAGCATTAATATTTCAAGGTAGCCTTGTAGTAATGACTGACTTGTAGTGATCACTTCCGTGCCTGTTAAGTTCAGGGCATCTGTTTAATGGGGAGTAAACTCTCACAAATACTGGCTCCTGACATTAACATAAGAATTCTGTATTGAGCCAAATGTATTTTGGAATCATAGATACTCACTTCTTCCTCTTTATAGGACATCCAGGAGGTTCAGTTTTGTCTCTGGGTCTATGAATGTTCTCACAAAAACAAGACCAGTTTTCATGATGATTCAGACATTGCCTGGAGGAGGAGGCAGCATACTCTACAACGGTATGCTCAGGAATCCAGCAAAGATGTTTTTCTGGGTTATCATCGTGGCCTTTGTGCTGGTTCCTCCACACAGCTCAGTGACATGTGTCAAGCTCCTGTCCTGTACAGGCCGAGTCTCTTTTCTGATCCCTGGATCTCCTTAGCCTCAGCTCCCTTTCTGATCTGCCCATTCCTTCCCCACATGCCTGGCTTAGAGTTACTAGGACAGCATTTAAGTCTCTTTGGTTGGTATTTTCCAACTCAGAAGGTCACCTGGGTGTCCTCATACCCCAGTTCAGGTTATGGTGGCAGACAGGGGGGTAGAGTTTTTATGCCTGAGATGTGTTTGACAAATTCTTTAAATCCCTCGTATTAGAGTCTTGCCAAGTTTAGAAATAAACTTAAACATCCATCGTTTTTGTAATAGAAAATACCTTAGAAGGACAAGAAAATAGAAGGGGACTAGGAAAGAGAAGGGGTCAGTGGAAGGAGGAGAGGATAATGGGCAACCCTGACCAAAGACCGCTCTATAGGTATAAAAGAATGAAAGGAAAAAACACCTTTAGGCTAAAATAAACATATAAAGATCATAAAATAACAATTAATTAGGTTGAGTAAGGACCTTGACAATATCCAGAAATTAGTACTTACAAATATGGCAGACTCATGGGATGTTTATGTAGGATTACACCTTAGATGTCTGTCTTTTTACTCCATACCTCATGACCAGGAAATTCTTCCTCCACATGCTCAATACCTGTAGCGAGACTTCATACATGAGTGTGCATGCTTGCATGTGTGCACATATGAACCCACACACATTCATGAAATGAGATGGCAGTGAGGTAGCGCATATGTATCAATAAGAGGCCCAGACAGTTTTTCTCATAGTACTTTCTCCATGTGGAGAGCATCCCTGTCTCTACAGCCCACTCTTACCCCTCAGCTCTGAACAGTCATCTCTTGGGCCAGGAGATGGGCTCTGCATGTGTGAGGAATAGGCTGTGGTTGTGGGCTCTAAAGATCCAAATTCTGTGTTCTGAGCCCTTCTTGGTAGGTGATCAGGGCAGGCTGCTTTTCCAGAGAAGTTCCGTTTGCATGGAGCAGTGTGAGTGGAGGGGTCAGGAGAAAATGGTCATAGAGCAGCTAATGTGTCTGAGACAGACAAGTGCCCTCACTCATTTACACTTGAATATGATTCCATTGCCTGTCTCCTGGGGTTCCTAGGCCCTGTACATACTTATCTGCCATGCATTAAGGTCAAAGAGTGCTGTCCCTGAATCATGGGGCCTGGAATCTTAGGTGAGCTGGCTGAGTTTTTCTGTGTGGTATTTGTGGCTCTGAGTAAGTAACTTGCAGTTGAAAAGGCCCAGAAGTGTCTCTGTTGCCTTAAGTGATAGGGTCCTATGGAGAGTTAGGATTTAGACACACTCTAGGTCAGTCCAGCCTCATCCAGTTTTCTGCTGTGATGAAAATGTTCTATACATTGTCCAAAACACGTGCTTGTTAAGGACTTGAGATGCAGGTAGAGTGAACGAGAAGAGAATTTTCAATAGCTCAATAGCTGTGTATGGCTATATGTTGTGGGTTTCAGACAGCATTGGACTGGGAGGGGAAACCAGAAAACGGTCCTTGAAGCAGGGAATCACCAGGCAGACATAGGGAGCAGCTGGGCCCAGACCTCAGTAAAGGGACAGAGAGTGGAGACAATGTGGTAATGATGACAGTTTTAAAAGTTTAACAGTCATTACTTTTTTAGGCAATTCAAGTGATTGGTGGGGACCAATCACTGTGTTGCTTGGCTACAGAGCCCTTAGTCCAGCAATGATTGGAAGAGCAGAGTTTCCGATCTGACCAGAACGAGGCTAAAAAGGTAAACAGTGGGAAACATCACTACAGAAACTATTAGGACACCCACCCCCCCACCCCCCAAAAGGTACCACGTGTCCACTGACCTTTGCTCGCCTTGCCTCTTACTTCTTTTTGGCTTTTAATTTTGAGATTATAATTTAATCAATTTAATTTCTCCCTTCCCTTTCCCACCCCAAGCTTTTATACATGTCTCTCCTTGCTCGCTTCTTGAGAGGAAACACCAAGCCAAGAATCAAGTTGCCTGCGTTTGAACCCTGGTTGCTCTCTGGCATCAGGCATCGATGTCTATGCTGCGTACATCCTGACCCATCTTAAAGGTCTTCATATGCTAAGGCATCCAGAATGCCCAAGGCTCCAAGGCAGTTACCGTAGGAGTGACTGTTAATGTTGTTTTCCCACAGTCGGGGCGCCCAGAATGTCAGCGAGGCAGCAGGACTATCCACAGACTTCCTACAGTATTAGAGTGTTGGACCAGGACTTGGTCAGAGATGTTCTTTGCTAAACTCAGCCCCACTCCCAGAAAGAGAAAAACAAAAACAAAGAAAACAAAATTCATACAAGCCCAAATAGAAGGGAAAGTGTGTTTTTGTTTTTTAAAACTTTGTTTTATTTTTAATTATGTGTACTTGTATGGCATATGAACAAGAGTGTGGGTGCCCTTGAAGACGAGAAGTTTTGGGTTAGCCCTGGGCCTGGAGCTACAGGCAGATGAGAGTGCCTGGCATGGTTTGCTGGGTACTAGGGTACTGTGGAAGAGAGAGCACTCTTAGCCGCTGAGCGTCTCTGTCTCTCAGCCCGGGAAATGAAGCCTTGTCAAGTACTGGAAGGTGCAGTTTTCTTATGCATCGGGGTAAACTGCACTTTCAGGCAGGTGTAGCAGCATCTTCCTAGTCCTTGGCTCAACAGGAGCAGCCAGAGTTTGGCTGAGACCCCGGCTCTGCACTCAGGAGGTCCCCGTGCTGCCACCTACAGGCCGTGAGGGGAAAAGCGCGTCACTCTTCTGTCCTAGGGCTCTGTGAGGTGGCAGCCTGCCTGTCCCAGCCACAATGCACCTCTGAAGGGGTTTGCATACTGTCCCTAAGCGCAACAATGAGGAACAAACTAGTTTCTAACCATTATTTCTAACGGGGGGATAGGTAGATAGGTATTGAAAAAGCAAAGGAGTCAACAACGGAATGTGTGCCTCACAGGTCACCACCGTGCTAGGCGAGTGGTTTTATTTAATGTATTTAAACCACACAAAAGATGTCAATATTACTGTCTTCACTTCAAAGCAGGACTACAATTGTGTAGAATCAGGTCACTCCAAGTCTGATATTCATATATGTAACGACACTTAAAAGGACTTAAATGATTTCTGCATCTCTTCCCGGTGTGAGAAAGCATGGTGCAGGAGGGAGAGAGAGTGTTCACCTGCAGGGGGTTGAGGTGGCCCCCTTTATCTTTAAAGCCCACACACCTCAGATGAAGGCTTTATATAGCAGAGCACTTCACCTTTCTACGAGCATCTCGTTCTTCCTCCGCCACTGCCGGAATCTATGCCCTTCTGTAGAATGAGGCATCTGTAGGAACCTGCCAGAACTCAATGGGTTCTAGCAAGTGGTTTCTGACTCAGTGGGTCTGGATAAAGTCTGGGACTCTGCAGGGGCAATCTTACTGCTGCTGGTTACCCAGGGGAGGACTCTGAGTTTCAAGGAACTGGAAGATCTATGCCTTACTCTGATTCATCACAAGAAGTTTTAATTGCTTGTATAATTTCTAGGCTATCATTTCTTAATGTATTATGGATCAAAAAGCTACATATATTTCTTACCTGTTAGAGCACAGAACTGAACAGACTATTCTGTTCTTTCGAACAGGCTGGACAACAAGGTATCATCTTTATGAGACTCTAACCTATAGGAATACTGACTTCAGAGAATAATTTAGGCATCATTAAAACTATTTTCCAAACAGTAATGGAAAGTCATGACTTAATACATATATATAAAAAAAGTATCGAAATGAACAATTTCAGTTTTTGTTTTTTAAACCCACTCCTTTGCTCTCTAGGGAAATAAGAGAGCAGTGGCCCAGTGACCCACTTTAAAACTAATAAGCACATTCTCACACCACCCAGAGCTGGGGTGGGGGTGGGGCGAGGTGGGGTCCCCATTAATGCTAACACTTATCAGGAGCTCCTGAGGTGAAAGGGCAATGAGTAACACTTTCTCAGGTGATACAAGTGCCTGTCCTATGCCCAAGGGGCAAGTTATTTCTAGCAGGAAAGAGCAAAGTGACCTATAAATAGACTGCCATTTACTTGTTTGTTTTGTCTGGGGTCCATTTAATTGCATCTGTTAGTAGGCAAGGGCTAATGTCCAGCCATTATGTCCATCAGAAACCTCTCTGGGGATGAGAAATGCAATAGAACTGGATTCTTCCTTCGGAATTGATTTTTTCCCCCTCCCACATCAATTACAATGTTCAGTAAAGGTGTTTGGGTCTCTCCAATTCCTTCCTGTTTCAACAATAAAAAACACATATATTTAAAAGCTTTATAATATACCCAAGACAGTGTCGTGTCTTAAAGGAGAGCAGTAGAAATGGTGCAAGTCACATGAGAATCAAATGAACAGGCCTGGGCTAAACAGGGATGCAGTGCCTTCACATGATAGTAGCTTTCCCATGTGCGAGGTTTTACTTCCTCTGATGGCTCTTCGATGGATTGCTAGGTTTGCCCATTGAAGAGTTTCCTGAGTTGGGGAGATGAAGGTAGGCTCTAGGGTGAGGAGAAGGCTGCTGACACCTGTATCCTGTGATCTGAGGACCAGCAAGACCAGCCCTCTCTGGCCTTCCCTCCCTTAAAGTTCCTGCTTTAATGCCTAAGGTTTTCTATGCTCAGCTTTTAGCATTTAGACCGGGGCTTTGTCTCCATCAGGATCTTATAGGAATATATTGCAACAATGTATTCATCACATACTGCTACTGTATAGCACAATTATTAGCGTAGGTCCTATATTAATGCTATATTAATTTTATAGACCTGTGGTGCCAATGACACCTGGCTGGCCAACAGTTGTTCAGCTTCCACTCTGAAGCCAACTGCAAAAAGAGAGGAGAATGTAGCTTCTCCACAGCTAAAGTTTTAAAAACCTAGGGGAGAAGCTGATGCCTGCTCATACTGGGGTGATGAACGTACAGAGACAGGAGCTGAAGACTGGCTTCGCTCGGACCACATCGGTTTCCCATTTGCTAAAGTGTGCAGACAGACTGGCGAGTTTTAGGATCAGCCAGTCCTCAGTGAAACCACATTTTGAGTGATATTTCCCAAAGAGGATGTTTGTCTTCTGGAAGATCATGTCCACCACAGCTCTGGGCAAGTTGTCTAATTTATTTGACCTTTAGATAGTTTGAATAATGAAAGAGTTGAGTTAGATGCTTTCTAAGGGTCCTTTCATACCTCAAAGTCTCTCGTTTTGTTGTTGGTTTATATATATAATTTTAGAAATCCATTTTGCATCCAAGCAAAAAGAAGCGAAACCATGTTGCCATCCTATTTGATGGGGAAACAGGCTCATAAAACAAATCTAGTCATCTTAAGACTTTAGAACATTGAGGTAAAAGAATTAGGATGGGATAGCACATCAGTGGGACACTTTAGAATTCCCCTTTGGTGTGTCTCACATTAGTGAAATCGGGTCCATTCAGTAATCAGCACTGGCCAGCCCAATTGGTACAAGCTACTATCAATTAGCCTAGGGCTGATGAAATAGCTTTGATGGCTTACGTGCTGGTGATTCGAGATTTATATTCTTTTACTGCCTTCTGATTGATAGTAGGACTGTTAATGAATATGGTTATTAACTTTCTAATGAGAGATTACTGGAAAGTGCAGCTCAGGGAAGGAAATGAATTCTCATTGAAGAAGACCGATTTTTGGCAGAGAATATCAGGAGATAAAACCCAGCAGGAATTGTTTCTTACCTTCACAGATGCTTGATCCCCAGAGGGGACAGTGGTCAAGTACGTCACTTTTTAAGATTTCTCTAAATACATATTTATACCACACAATCAATGAAGCCTAGAAAGCCCATGTTTTATTTTTAATAAGACTTATGTTAATTGTAAGTTCTAGGCATCTATAACTATCTCCAAGGTCTCGTTTGAGTAACTTATCAGTGTAGTACAGAACAATTGAGGTCCAAAGGGGAAACCAATCTTTGATTAAGAAATAAAAGGCTGCATAACTCAGAAGTCTTCAAATACATGTCAATGAATAAATTTGTTCTTCACAAATAAATATAAATATTAAAATGATCACTGGAGAATTTCTTAAAGCAGTATAAAGCTGGAAATTAAAGATTGTTCAGAAGAGCTATATCAACATTAATAACATTACATGGTTATTAAGAAGTAACTGTAACAAATAAAACCAGCAAAACCTCCATATATGTGCTTGTGCTCAGGAGACGGACTGCCTGGCTTCTTAATTCTTGTGTGACCTTGGACAACGTTCTTATCTTTTGTGTTAAATCTTACTCAGATATAAAGTGGCAAGATTATAGTATCTGTCTTGTATGCTTGTTTAGTGGATTTAATAAAGGGATGTAAAAACACCCACACATACAGACACACAGATACATACAGACACACACAGAGAGAGAGAGAGAGAGAGAGAGAGAGAGAGAGAGAGAGAGAGACCAAAGTATAAAAATAAAACTCTCCTTATCATTTTCTATCCCTAATTTTTGGCTAACATCTATGTTAATTTGATAACAAAGAAAATATTATATAAGGCTTTTTATTTAAAAGTTGAAAAATTAAGCTGGGCAGTGGTGGTTCACACCTTTAATTCTAGCATTCTGGAAGCAGAGGCAGGTGAATCTTTCAGTTATAGGGCAGCCAGGGTTACAGAGATAAACCCTATCTCAAACAAAACAAAATAAAACAAGACAAAAATAAAGTTTAAAAATTCTAAATTTGTGGTAAAATGCACATAGTCCAAATCCACATTCATGTTAGTGGGGTTAAGTACATTAGTTATTACATTGCTGTGGAAATAATCCCTACAAGCCTTTTATACACACACAGAGAGAGAGAGAGAGAGAGAGAGAGAGAGAGAGAGAGAGAGAAACAGAGAGAGACACAGAGACAGAGAGAGAGAGAATGTGTGTGTGCACGTGTTCACCCATGTGTTTGTGCACAATATGTATGTAAATGTTCATGCCGATGTGGGTGCATGCAAAGGCCAGAAGTTGTGTGTGTGTGTGTGTGTGTGCACAGTATATTTAAATGTCCATGCCCATGTAGGTGCATGCAAAGACCAGAGGTTGACACCAGATATCTTTTATCACTGCCTCCTTATTTTTTGAGGCAAGGTCTCTTGTTGAAACTGGAGCTTACCATTTTATCTAGACTCTCAGCAAGTTTCCACAAACTGCCTGGTCAACTGTGTATAGATGAGTGCAGTCACCCAGTTCTTAATGTGGTTGCTGAGGATCTGAACTTGGGTCCTCATAACTTTTACCCACTGAACCCTCTCCCTAAATACACAACACCTTTCATGTTGCAAAGATAGAAATACGATTTTCTTAATTTTAGAGTACTTTGTTTATTTTATGTATATGAGTGTTTTTCCTCTGGTGTCCATGGAGGTCAGAAAGGGCATTGGATTCCCTGGATCTAGAATTACAAATGGATGTGAGCAACCTTGTGAATGGTGTTTATCAAAACCAGGTTGTCTGAAAGAACAGCTAGTGCTCCTAACTGCTGGGTCATCTCTCTAGCTCCGAAAAGCTAGAATTCTATACCCATTAACAGTTCCAAGATACTCCCTGCCACAGACTCTTCAGCCTCCATTCTGTGCCCAATTCCATGATTTTGCTCTTACAGGTGCCTCATGGGTGGAGTCAAACAGTAGATGTTATTAGGAAGGTTTTTTTCTAGTTAGAATAATGTCTTGTGTTTTATCCACCTTGTAGCATAAAACAAAATTTTGTTTCTGTTCAGAACCTGTGTAGCATCCAATGGCACGCACACATAGTGTTGTGTACACACCAAGTTGTGTATATACACTGTGTCATGCGCACACTGTGTTGTACACACTATGTTTTGTTTATCATTCATCCCTTGCTGGACATTGTGTTACTATCGCCTCTTGGCATTTATAAAAAACAATACCAGCATGGCATTGCAAATATCAAGACTATTTATTTAAAATAAAGAGCATCAGTTTGGGGAGATGACACACTGGGTAAGAGGATTTGAGAGCAAGTATGATGACTTAATTTCACATTCCAGCACTCAAATCAAAAGCCAGGGATGACCTTGTGTGACTGTGACCTTAGTGGGAAGGACAGAGTCAGATGGATCACTGGAGCTGATTGCAAGCCTAGATGAAAGATGCTGAGGTGCAGGGGTACCAAGGAGCCCTATATCAGGAGAAATTAGTGATTGGGAAGGACTTTTGCTGTCTGGCCTCCGCACACATGCCCATGGGTGGCTCATTTGTATGTGTGTTTGTATGCACACACAAATGCAAATAAAATGCACTTAGAGTTTTTAAAAATTCCATGAAGTATACAAGGAAGTCATACAAAACACATATACAGGGATGACTGGAGGTTGGGTCTAGATTTGTTCTTTGGCTCTTTGAGGTTCAAAAATAAATAAATAGATAATATCTTAACGAGCTATTCTTTGTCTTTGACATTTCAAATATTTCAGAAGATTCTAGGTTTCAATATATTTTATGAGGGAAAACCTTCCCAACTAATTAACAGGGAATGGAACATGGTAAATATGCATTTCCTTTCTTTTGGGTAAGCTAGGGGCCAAACCTACATTACATTTCATAGTATCAGTGTCTAATCTTCTTCTTGTCTATACTATGTCCCTTGGGCTTTTTCCCTCTCAACAGAAGATGGTTGTTGAAGTCCCTAATACGTATTATAGATGGATTCCAGCTATCAGCAGGAAGGAAAGACAGACGAACATGTCTGTCCTTTAATGTCACTTTATATTGCTGTCTCATTGGTTAGAAGTTAATCATGAGAGCAGTATAAATTAGGATGATTAGTATGGCTATATGAAAAACTGGAAAAAAAAAGTGATCTTTACTGTTCATAACTCAGAATCACTGCTCAAATTACAGGTTCTGTATTAAGGAAGAAGGGACGAGAAGAAATTGAAAACTGGCTGAGAGTGATGGCCTGAGCCTGCGCACGTGAAGGAGCAATCTGGTGGCACACATCTGCAGTTGGCAATGTTGGACTGATTCTCTCTGTCTATAGCCAAAAGTGGCTGGAGATGGGTTTTTCTCTCCTCTGTTGATGTTTACTACAAGTGAGACTGACAGGATGTAGTTAGTGAAGCCCAGACCAACAGGAGAAAGGTATTAGTTTGGTATCCTCATTCTCTGGGTTGGTCTGCAGTCTCTTGTCAATTCCTTACTTCTTTAAGATGGAGCTACAGTTTTTGTTGTCAATACAGCTTGCAAAGTAAGTTCCAGGCAAAAAGTAGAGTAGGAGGACCCCTTCTCAAAGCCAGTCCCTGACAGTGTGTCATGGAAATATTTTAGGGGTTAAAAAATACAAGTCTTCCTATGACGCTGACTTTATTTTGTTTGCCAAACTGGTAAATGTGTGACCTTTAATGGCACTGATTTAGTGCATAGGCATTTCAGGGAGCAGGCACTGTGTGTCCCAGCACATCTTTCTGCGTCATTTATAATGAGGCTCCGTTCTGCTGGAGGCAAAGGTGAACACGGGGATTGAAATGGGTCAGGGCCAGGTGGTGAACTAACAGTATTTATTACGGCATTGGTTCAAGTGGAAATAAACCAAGTGAACAAAGCAATGGCTTTGTTACTTCGGGGCAATCAGTGTTTTTGAAACTCTTGGTATTTATCAGTCTTTTCCTAAAGCATTGCTTTGTATTCGGACAGGCTGTGAAGGATGCAGCTCTGAGGGTTACAAGGTGTGGGGAGAACGCTTCTGTGCAAAAGGATCAGGCGAATGACCAAATAATTCAGTTTTAATCATCCTCTTGTCGTGATCCTCACTGCCTCCATCTTTAAAAAAAAAATTTCAAAGCTTCTGACATTTGAGAGTGACGGGAAATCCTACAGGACAACTCATGGCTTCTGTGGGTCCCAGGTACTCTGAAAGATGATAAACCAAGCACTCCAGTAGGCAACCTGGAAGTCAGCACAGTCCCTAAACACTGGTAGTCTGGTGACTTAAGGATAAATTCACCGTTCCACTAGGGACCTCAGTCAAGGGAGTGTCCACGATTTTTACGGTGTCATACAACTCATATGTACGGGCCGGGTTCAGTTTCCTAAAGATCTGAGTAACTATTGTGTCAGCTCCATAACTTTAACTTGCATTGTATCTAAAACATCCCATGGCTTTTTCCTGTAATTCCCATGACTCATAATCTAAGAAGGCAGAGCACCTGTAATGGGAAGTGCCATGCTCACCAGCCGGCAGAAGCCTACTAATGGGCTCCACCACTATCGTGCCCTGTGGCCTTGGCATGCCACATCTTAGATCTTAGCCTGCCTCCTGTGTGTCAGGCAACTGCTCTGCCACTGAGTTACTTTCACAGCCTAGACATTTCACTTTCAAGGTAAAGCAGGAGTCCGTTATATGATCTCTGAGAGCTTCAGTGCTTAAAACAGAACAGAACAGACCAGAACCTTGCCAATATCATTTTCAATTTTATCCTAGCAAGAATCAGATGGCTATCAATAAAAAGGTTGAGAAATAATAAATTTGTGAGCACAATCCATGCTGCCATTCCAGACCCTTTCAGAGATGTAAAAATGATACTTTCCAGTGTTACCAAATATCCAGACTGTTGACCATACCTGCAAAAATAATCTCTCTTTTGAAGAAATGTACTTTGGGCTGTTTATGTTCTCCACAGTCTCCAAGTTTTCCTCATCAGATTAGGGCCTTCGTGGGACAATCCTTCACCTTTCTCAATTTGGCCAGGCGGACGCCATCCATGAGTGTAACCCTCCGACACTTGTGACAACTAGTGTTTGCTCTCACAGTCTCTTCTGTTCATCTTGGAGAGGTCTGATTTCTCTGCTGTGGAGAAGCCGAGCTGATATCTGGAAGCAGCTTGAAGCTTCTGAGTTGCATGTTCAGTGAATTTTTCACTGGGAATTGAGACTGTAATTTGAGAGGTGTGATAACACCTTAAGATGTGTCTTCTTTTACATGTGGCCAAGTTATACGTGCTTATTTTATGGAGCAAGAAATGAGACTTTGTAGATCTGGGCCTAGGCTAGGCCCTGAGTTTGGGCTCCATTGCCCCTTTACCCATAAACGATGTCAAAAGTCAAGTCAAACATCCCTACTCTACCTCTTATTTATTTACTTTTCTCCTTTGGATTCCAGCCAAGACTATCTGGGACTTGGATAGGTACCACAATGCCATTTAGTTTAAATATTGAAGCAAAATTATGACTTTTAGTGGAAGAGGCTGTTCCCTTCCTTTTCCCTCCTCCTCCTCCTCCTCCTCCTCCTCCTCCTCCTCCTCCTCCTCCTCCTCCTCCTCCTTTCTTCATTGCCCTTCCTCTTCCCCATGACTCTCTTCTTGTTTGACCCTGGACTATCTCAGCTTGGCTTAGGTAGGGACCAGTTGGTAGCTGGGAGAGCTTGCTACTCAGGAGTAGCAACAATACCAATAGTTGCATGGGGGTTGGGGGAGGTCCCGATGAACCTTGGGGAGAGGCCTCTCTGAAGTGGAGGCCATTGTGAGCTGGCATACCAGAAGAGCTGAGTTTCGAGGCTTCTGTCCACCTTCTCACTCACAACTTCAAGGCTGGTGAAAAGGTTTCTGGCTTTCCCTAAGTGTTGGGCCCAGCCACCCATGGTAGAAATACAACACACATTGAATCTCCATCCCCTAAAATTAGTCATGCACACTGAGGAGACAGGCCAGGGAAGCGAGTTGGAGGGACAGGCTTGTTCTTCAGGTGTCTTGCAGTTCTGTAGTGCACATGTAGCCGGGTCTATAGACATCTGGGGAACACTGGGTCTCCTAGGGTCTCGGTCATTCATGTTCCTTACCTGAACCACTATGAGATCTAGAGACCTCATAGAAGGAGAATCGTGTTAGATAGCAGAGACAGTGTTCCTACTGATTGTACTTTTCTGTGGCAATAATTCTTTTTTTTAACTTTTAGTTTTATTTTCTAACGAGCTCTGATGGGAAGCAAAACTCTCTCTTTCTCTGTCTCTCTCTGTCTCTCTGTCTCTCTCTCTCTCTCTCTCTCTCTCTCTCTCTGTGTGTGTGTGTGTGTGTGTGTGTGTGTGTGTGTGTGTGCAGTTTAACATTTCTGTAGGCTCAGGGAATCAGCAAAACATTCAACACTTTGACTTTCAAGGCTCTAGCCATGGGGTTATTTGGGGGGAAACATGTAGTCACATTGTCTCTTGTCTGTTTTAATTTAAATTTTACACAAAATCTGTTTTGAGAGGGAAATGGAGCATGCTAAGCTAATGACAGCTTTCCTTTCTCCCACTTGTCCACGTCATTGGGGATGTCCTTATTGGGTTGGGATGTTGGCCATGATGCACTCACTAAAAGAACCCTTCAAATTGCTGGAAAATTAAAACAAATGAGCATGCGGATGACGGTGTGTGTGTGTGTGTGTGTGTGTGTGTGTGTGTGTTATGTGGTGAAGTTAAAGGAGTGTGTCAGAGGACTGAGTGTCAAAGGAGTTTCTCACTACAGCTACAAATGCTGCCTGAAACTGGTCAGAGACTAGGGAAAAACTAGGCTTGTCGAGCTTGTTAGAGATTAGAGTTTGGATCCGCAAGGAGCTTCAGAGACAACATGAGATGGGCACCTGCCGGCTGTTTTTCGGGTGGGAGCTTGTGCTCACAGTAGGGTCCAAAGATGGCTAGCTTACCATTGATTCCAAGCACCCTTCACCATCACCTGGCGCCTTCACAATGTAGTTATAAAAATTCTCCTTTCTAGATTAGCATCCCTTTTGAGAAGAACCAGCCACTGCTTGGCGGGTGTGTGTGTGGGAGGGAGGGGGGCTCAGCGGGTACCGGGTGGCTGGGTGAGGGGATCAAAGGCTGAGACTGGGGGACACCAGGACCGCCCAAGCAAGAAGCACTGCAGGGTAGCGGCTGCCACCGCATGCCCAGCTGGGCGGCCGTCGCGGAGGCGGCCCGGGTGGAGATTAGCTGTGGCAGTCCTCCCCTGGCCGGCGAGTGAATGAATGATTAGTCTAACGCAGCTCCCTGTCCCGGGCAGCTCCGGCTGGGAAGGGCGGAGTCTGAGCCACAGATCCTCGCTTTACGGGAGAAAGGCTCTGGCCGTGGTGCGTGCATTAGCCGACCCTTTCTGTCGCTCCGAGTTCTGTCCTCCCTAATGTCAGGCCCGCAGAGGCATAAGCACAGGAACCTGATCCCCTAGGCCACTCACCCCTCTGTCCCCTCAACCCTTGAGTCCCCTGCCTTTGCCCGAGGGAGTGGAGTCAAAGGGCTGTGAAAAGTTGAGGGGACCCTCCTGCATTCGGTCCGTGGCTCCTTCCGAAGCTGGGGCATCGGGAGGCGCCGGGTCTTCTGCTCCCGGCGCTAGCGGGTAGTGGCATCCCGGCTGGGGGCGGCTCCTCTGCGCTGGAGGAGGCGGTGCGCCGGGCGCTGGAGACGCGCCTTCCAGGCTCCGGCAGCGCCCCGGGGCCGGTGGCCGCGGCTGGGCTAGACCGCCTGGCTGGGCGTTCGCGTGCGCCACTGTCGCTCCTGAGCCGGCATAGTTCCGGCGCCGGGATCGGAGTCCCTCGTGCGACCCTGCGGATTCCGCACAGAGCCCAGTGCGCCCCTGTGTCCCGCACGGAGCAAGCTCGCGGGCCGGACACCGAGCCTGGTGGCCCGGGCGGAGCTGCGCGTGCGGGAGCCGGAGCCCAGCAGGGCTCCAGAGCGGCGAGCGCACTCAGCAGCCGCCGCCGCCGCTCCCCAGATCCCACCGCTCCGCCACCCCTCCTCCCGGCCCTGCTCTGGTGCGGAGGGGCTGACGGCTAACACGCTGCGAGCAACTCCCTTAGAAAAAAGCCGCCGCATTGGCCGAGGCTGGCCGCAGGACCCCTCCTCCCCGGGCGCCCCCACTCCTCCCCCGTCGCTCCGGGCGCCCGCCTCCCTCAGCCGACTGTCTCCCGGCACGCCGGCCCACAGCCCTTTTGACTGCGAGCAGCGACCGCCGAGCAGAGGCGGCGACGCGGGACCTGCAGTCGCCCGGGATTCCCTCCAGGTGACGATGCTCTGGTTCTCCGGCGTCAGGGCTCTGGCTGAGCGTCCTTGCCGACGCTCGCCTGGGATTACCTGCTGCGTCTTGCTGCTGCTCAATTGCTCCGGGGTCCCCATGTCTCTGGCTTCCTCCTTCCTGACAGGTAGGGGGATGGGGGCGGGAGGGACCAGTCCTCCGAGATGCTGGGGTGGTTTCCTGGGAGAAGAGGCACTGGCAGACTCGGGGATGAGAGGGCGAGGAGCGCGCACCTTGCCTGCCCCTCGCGGGCGGTGGGGATGTGGAGAAGCCTAGAGAAAAGGGATGGGAAGGCTGTGAAGAGGTAGAGAGATGGGGGGCTAAGAGACTGCTACCTTTGACAGAGTGATAACAGGCATCTTGCTATATGAAGTTGGGAATTCCTTGAGTTATATTTAATCTTTTCCCCAATCCTTGTTTTAATCTTAACAACTCCTGTGCAATTAAGGAAAAGACCGCGCCGTTTCCCGCACATCCTCTTTTCTCACTCCATAGGATTCCAATAAATCCACTGTGCTGGGCAGCATTTTTAAAACATGGCTTTCCAGACCTTGAATGTAAAGAAACGATCGTGTTTTTAAAGGTTACTAATAGCATGATATGACAATTATACGTTTCAGGCAGGTGAAAACCTAGGCTTCTATTTTGAAGGACATGCTTTACTGACATCTGGTGCAGAAAAGAGAATATTTCTAAGAGGAAAGAGATTTCTTTTCAAAAAGTGATTGCATTTCAACCCACAACAGTTGGCAGATCCACCTGAAAGGCCCGTTCTTTGACACAGTCCTGAATTTCGTTCAAATTTAAAATTCTCTCTAATGTCTAGTTTGGTGTGTGAGTCCGTGTGCAGTTGAAATGTCTTCCAGAGCACCCGTGGTGTTAAATATGTGCTTAAACCAACTGAAAACAGAAAACCTATCTATAGACTGAAGTATTGACTTTAAAAAAACCGTGTTACATAGAACTATTTAAAATAGGTTTGGGGAGATTTGTTTGTGGTGCATTTGAAAAACTATATATTTCCAATTATTAGCTTAAGAAGTGGTTTTTATAATAGTGCCACTAAGCAAGATTTAAATTTAAAAGTATTTTCATCTTTATTTCAGGGTCTGTTGCAAAATGTGAAAATGAAGGGGAAGTCCTCCAAATTCCATTTATCACGGACAACCCTTGCATAATGTGTGTGTGCTCGGTAAGTGTACGGGTCAGGTAATGTAAACTTAACTGCTGTCACGGGCAATGGACATTTGTCAGACATGACAGAATAGCTGTCTTAAAATTGGTTTGATCATTTCCAAATCGCACATTGCTTATACATTGAATTCAGTTGCATTTCTTAGTTTTGTGGATTCGGACAATTTCTAATATCTCATCAGGCTGAGAATTCTTATCTTTGACATCACTGATGTACAAATGAACTTGAGATGGACTTTGTACAAGATTGTTTTTCAAGATTGAAAGCTGCAGTTTGGAATGCCTGCTGCTACAATGAAGTCATAGATATCACGACCATTCAACTTTCTCCATTGGTTCTATCTTCCCAGCTCAGCAGGGAAGTGCTGAATAACATTCAGATACAGAGGTCAAGAATAAGATATGGGAGAAGGGAGGGGAAGTCTGCCATAAAGAACAAGATGCCATCTTGGATTGAGTTCTTGAATTTCTTGGCCTGCTGTGGCTTATGCTCTGTAAAATAAGCCCTTTTTTTCCTGATTAGGAAGCACAGGTCAGGAAGAAGTATCCCTCCTTAATGGAGAGTGACACTTGGCTGTGAGATGCTGAGTACTGGCAGTGACTAGTAGATTCAAACAGATCGTTTGTTTCAAGTTCTTTTAGTTGAAGCTACTGATAATTCTGACAAATAGCCCCTTGGAGAAGATGAAGTTATACTGAAAAGACTTTCTGAGTGACATACGGCTCTACAAAGAGTGATGTTTGTGCTGAGGAGTGATCTACATGCCACTTACTTTTTGCAAACCTTGGTTAAAATCCCGCATCATAAAATCCAGCTGGAAGTGCTTTAAAGCCTTCCAGGGCAGATTCCTGAAGGGATGGGTGGATGATGGCTTGTTATCCCAATCAGCATACAGAACTGCAGGGTATCTATCTATCTCTATTCAGACAAAAGCCACACTATCTATGTGTAAAGAACTCAGACTCCTTAGGCCTAAGAGCTGAGATCAACATTAAGAAGTGATAAATGAGCCCATGCTTGCATCAAATGATTATCAGGCTCTGGACTAAAGAAATCGACAGAAGCAAATAAAAATGCTTTCCATTGGCTGAGACGTTAAGCATTATAGTCTACCAAAAGTGCTCCTTTGTGTCTGTGAGCTGCTATGTTAACCACCTTTACTAAAGAAATTGTTGGAAAGAAGTTCTGAGTTTAGAATTTGGCTTAGTTACAGATTCACAAGTGTGGTGTGTGGATGTTGTCTTCTCCTTCCTTTACCCGTAAGGTGTGAATAAGTAGCTTTATTTTATTCTTAACATTTTAGCAGAAATTATCCCAAGTGATATTTAAATATGCTGAGAGCTCTGCATGTGCATGGTTATTTTTCTCTTTGGTGAAGTTTAAATGTGTATTTTGAATTTTGTGCAGCATTACCAAGTAATATTGTGAAATGCTCCCCACATAGCATTTTCCCTGTCTAGTATTCCTAGCCCCATGGTAGGGAGTGCCTCTCTTTCAATGTGGAGACTTAGTAATACGGAAATTGATATCTGAGTTATTTGTTATACACAGTCTACAAGTATTACGTTCTTAAGGGCAGGAAGAACATTTAGAGGTTTCCATAAAGGACAAGTCTGTCAAGCCTGTCAGTCTTTCCTTGGGATCCTGGTTGTGGCTCTCACTCATTCTTTCAAACTCCACCCTTAGCTGAATCTCTCAGTGTTATCTGACCATGACCTTGGCAGGCCTTTAGAATGATGAGCCCACAAAGTGAGCATTTCTCTCTGTATCCACCCTTGTAAGTTTCTAGGGGACCTGTAGTACCCCATGAATTTCTTGCTGCATACCAGCAAGAAACATACCAGGAGGCAGCTTGGTAGTTTCACACTTAGGTTAGAGAAGAGATATGTTTAGTAAATTGATAGTATTTACAAGCAAACCTTCCCAAAACACTGTTTATTCTCCAAGCAGTTTTCTAAGCCTGCATTATTTAAGTCGATCCCCATAAAAATCCTTTGAGGGCTTTCAGCTCTTTTTGAAGATGAACTCTGAAAAATTAAGCAGCTTGTGAAGGTCATACTTTATCTGCCCACTAGTTAGTGTTTTATTTATGAAAAATGACCGTGCTGGCTGACACTTGGGTCAGAGACAGACAGGGCTGTTAGTCTGTCTCTGGAGCACACAGTCACAACTAGGAGAGATGGGTTACTTTTAAGCTAAGGAATGAGAAAGCAGAGAAAAGAGAAAGCCTGTTGAAGTTTCTGTACCTTCAGGCCTTCCTTGAATGATTTTGTTTTGTTCCTCTAAGCAATTCAGAGCTCAGTTAGTTAGAGGTTGTTAGTCACACTGCATGAAAGGAAAAACCTTTATGATTTCAGCAGGGAGCATTGGGCTTGGGTGAGGTTTGCATATGAATATTGGAAGATACTCAGTAGTTTAACTCAATTTTGGATTAGGGACATAGGGATATTTAGTTTGGGCTGGTCCAGCTTTTTTGGAATAAGTAGTTAAGATGTAAGCGCATATCTTATTTCATAACATGTATTTAAAAAAAAATAACCTTCAATGTATGCTTAAAAAAGAAGAAAGGAGTCAAAGTTGGAGGGAGTCAGAGGCACAAAGTCCTGCGAGAAATTACAGTGTCAGAACCTGAAAAACTCCAGGGAATCTACGCAGCCTGATTTAACTTTTAAGGTTCTGAGGGGTTGGGACATAGACTGCACAAACATACTTCCGTAGAGACTCTGAGGACAGCAGTGAGTGCAGTAGCCATAGTGATCAGAAATGCATCATTTCAGCCTCATTTATAAGTTAGTTGCATAGGCCCTAGCATCCTGCCAGGACAAAGAACAACCAGCGGAATCTCTTCTGAAAGTGGGTGGGCCCTGTGTCTTTAGAGGGGATGTGCCAAGTGAGGCCAGGTACTGGGCCCTGGGATCTAGACAGGCAATTTACATTCAAGAAAGTATGTGCTTTATTGTTCAGTGAGAAAGCACAGCAGATGTTCTACCTTCTGACCATTAATGAGACTGAGGAGCCTCATGCTGTTTGGTTTCATGATATCTCCCCTGCTCGAGCCAGTTTCCCAACAATGCCCAGGACAACACATGCACGACTGTCCTGCAACTCTATGCCCCATGGTCACCTCCAAACCCACCAGGTACAGGAGGAGAGGTGCCCACTTTCCTCCATCTTCTCCCACCTCTCTGCAGCTGAGGAAGTGGTGGGAGCCAGTGAGTTCCGCCCAGCACTGGAAACCTGAGATAACTTTGGAGGTTGGGACACCGAAAGCCAGAAGTCAGGGCTTAGTTTGGCGTACATTTTGTTCAGCAAAAAACATTATTCCTGAGGTTGAAATTTCCTCTTTTAAATCCAGAGGTGCAATGCAGAAATGTGCCGTCCCTCATAAAAAACCATGCGAATTCCCTGTTACAAGAAGTGGGCCCCACCTATCTTGGAGCTGACTGAACAGCTTAACAGAGCGGACCTTGTCTGCTGCCCTCTACTTTCGTAATCACAAAAATCCTCTATCGCCCGGGAGCGGCTCCAGCCTCTCAACTGCCTTTGCCTTCGGAGTTTTAGCTCTACAAAACCCTTATGTTTCCTATGGCTCGCACTGCGGCTTCCTGGAGTAGGGACAGCACCTCTTAGAGCTCATACTAGGCCTGGGTTGCAGCAGGATTTGAATCCTGTACTAGCCAGTGTGTGCCGCGATGTACAGTAGCCTTTGAGGAAGAGATGTTGGGCTTACTATGTGCTTGTACATATAGACCTGGAGACTTTTCTCAGAAAATGTCTCCTTTCATTTCAGAAGTGATCCAGTTTATTTATGTATATTTATTGTTGTTGCCTTTTAGGTAATGTTGGCTGACTGCCCTTCGTTACAACAGTTACTTAGATGGTTGTGTTGGCATGGTTTTGAAGCCGAACTGGATGTGAAATCAATGTACAGTCCAGTTAGGCAATCGGCTTCTACTAGTGGATCACCTCAGAGAGTCATGTCCACCACTTGGGGGCTCTGTGTGGGGATGAGTCAGAATGGATTTTGACTTGGTAGCTCAAACCTGTCTTGGAGTTTGGAGATCCTTTCAAGGTTAGATGGGACTGTTGGTTGTCATCTTCTCGTTTGGGGAAAGGGGTTTAGTTTAAGAATCCAAGGAGCCTGGCTTCAAGTCTCATTGATGGCAACAGTGAGATAGTTATGTCCGCCTCACCAAGTCTGTTTCCTCACAGTGTCTAGCCTGTACAATTACTGTGAGATTCAATGGTGTGGAACATAGAATGTTTAGCTTAGGGCTTAGACTGTAGGAATTCCCCTGAGATCGATCATTCATTCATTCATTCATTCTTTCTTTCTTTCCTGCTATTACTGTGTTGATGTTATTCTTTAAATTATTATTTCTGTATATAAAATAGTTTATAGAGGTATGTGAGAATAAAATACAAAAAAACAAAAAGAAAACAAAAGCTGACAGGGAAGAGATACAGTGGTGATGTCAAATCCACCCTTCTCTGTGAACCAACTCGATGGCCTAGGGAGGTTTCTACCGTTCCTCCTTGGGCTGGCTGGTCATGGCTGCTCCTTATTGGTCCAGTGTTCTGTGGGCCCTGGTGTGAGTTTTCCCCTTGCTCTCTATTAAATATTAAGAAAAACTTTCCACAGGAGCAGGGCCTCCTTTCTTGTAGGGCATTTACACCCCATGCCTGTAGGGTCACCTCCACTTGTACTTTTATTGGCAGAGATAGGGTTGAGCTGCAGCATTCTGTACTTCTGGAAAAACTGCCTAGTGGTCTGGCATCAAGGGGATTTTCCTGGCCCGCCTTGTGGAAGTCTCGACCCAGCTCCAGACCTAAGCGCACGCGCCTTTGCTGCTCACTTACTCATTGCTCCCCGTCCCAGCCCCAGGCCCCCTGAATGCAGCTTGGCCTTTACCTTGTGCATCAATAACAGCCCACATTTCAAGGAAAGAGAATAATGCTGAAGATAGAATGTGTGCCTCAGTCTACCCTGAATGAGAATGGGAGAATAGAAGACAGCCAGGCAGGGGCCAGGAAAAATAAAACCAGTTAATAAATGTCCGTTGGGTAAGTAGAGGGTCTCACCTCTTCACCATCTTTGTGGCACTCTGTATGGCTGATGGTATGCAGACCCTTTGTGATTAAAGCGAACTAGTGTGGCAGCCTCTCAGCCTCTCCTGTATGGAGGTCAGGGGTGCTCAATACCCTTAGTGCAGATCATCAAGTGACCTGGGTGTGTGTTTGGAGACCTGTTGATTCCTAGTTCTAATTTTATAGAACATTGCTCGAGGCGCTAGGAGGAGCAGGCTATAAATTCAGTCACACGACACTTTCTTCCTCTATACGTCTACCTGTTTTCATTTCGTTTCATTACTTCCAGCTTGATCCATGTTTAAGTCATTATGCTGGTTGGATGCCTTGAGGAGACCAAGCGCAATGAGACAGAGGCATAGACGTATAATAAGGATTTCTGAGCTGGGATCTGGTGGTCCATTAGGCCCATGATTTCACCTACTTGGGAGGTTGAGGCAGGAAGGTCCTAAGTTTAAGGTTACTATGAGTGACTTAGTGATATGAGACCTTCAAAGCAAAACAAAACAAACGCATTTTTTAAAGAGTATATAACTCAGTGTTAGAGTAGGTGCCTAGGATGTGTGGGATTCTAAGTTCAATACCTGGTACAATAAAATCATAAACGGAAAACAATAAAAACATACAGAAGAAACACAAAACCAGAAAGGTTTACAAGAATGATAGAAAGCCTTCATGAGAGACTCCAACCCACTTAGGTTATAGACAAAACTGCATGACAGCATTGAGACCTTGGTGGAAGTGGGGGCAGGGAGCGTGATCTAGGCAAAGCAGAAGAAAGAGGAGTGTGTGCCTGAGTTGTGTGAAGAACTAGTCCAAGGCTCCTGAGGCTCTGATGGAACGGGAGGTAAGAGCTCTAAAGGAGCCAGCCTGGGAGCTCGATGTCATAATGAGGAAAATTGTCCCATGCATGTTACTGGGGTCAGAAAGAGTCATTTAACATTCTTTTAAGCCACATGAAACAATAAGATGTGCTGTTTAAATGCCTCTAGGATCTCTTGTGGCAGATGTTTAGAGTGGAGAGACCAGAGTTTGGAAAACAGACTGCAGACATGTAGTGTGGTCAGGTGGCAACAAGCATCCTGCAGCAGGGAGTGTAGTGGGGATGCAATCGAGGGGTGGGGTGGTAGGTCAGTGTTTGGAAGATTGCTAGGAACAGTGTCCTGCAAGGTAACAAATGGAGTGTAGTTCCCGGTGAATGGCATACAGGGTGTCACTGCTACATGGCCACCGTGCCAACATTTAGCACTGCTGCTAGGAAGGAGAGTGGTTTACTCTCAAATGCCCCATTGAGACCCTCTTTCGGTGCCAGTCCCTTCTCACGATTGCAGAGATACAATTCTCTATTTTACTGCGTCACTCATTGAGCAAATTGTTCACCACAGCAATGTGTACAACTGCAGTTGCCATCGAAGGCCAGGGTGTTGAATCCCTCGGAGTTGGAGTGTCAGACAGATATGAGACATTTCATGGTTGCTGGGAATTGAACTCTGGCCCTCTGGAAAAGCAGCAAGGACTCCTAACCACTGAGCTATCTATCTGCCCAGTGGTAGCTCACCTTTAAAAGGTTTCACTGATGTGCTAAGACCCCGGAACCGTCTACTGCAAAGAGGCATTTTGAAAACGCACTATAGGTTCTTAAAATGTGCATGTGGATCTGTAGAGAGATAAGGGATGGGTGGAGCATAGCAAGCTGATTAACTGTCTTCATAGAAATCAACCACAGGGCTATATAAGTGGGATTCGAGTGAAGATCTTTAAATCTGAGTCTGCAAACTTCACAAGGAGGGCAATCTTGTCAGAAAGATGCATAAGGGATCCCTAGTGAAACAGATTTTATAGTTATGGGGACACCAAGAGAACACGGAAGGCAGATGAAGACCCGTGTGGCAAAACACCAAAGAAAGCATCACTGTTGATTTAAGGGGAATTATGAAGTAGGAACTTTGTTCTCGTCACTTCTGAGTGTCTGAAACAAGAAATGGTTCTCACCTTCCCGATAGCTGCTGTGCATTTGCACAGGATTGAATTGATCATACGTGGGACTGGCCTGGAACCCTGTTGTCAATCATCCAAAGTCAAGATTGCCATGGGGATTTTGAAAAAATAATGCAAAGATCACAAAGTTTTCCAGCTTTGATTTTTTAAAAAAAGATCTTAGCAAATGTGAATACATAAATACCACATGAAAATTTAAAAGGTACCAAGACAAAACTAATTTCATGGGCAGAAGTAATATACCTTTTAAGCGTGTTTTTGGAATGTTTTTATGGTTAAATGCAGAATGGATCAGGCCACACGGAGGCATATTTCTTTTATTAGGAATAGGAACAACAATATAAAAGAGTCTGAGTAATATTAAAACTTACTATTATAAACATTTAACTTTGCTCTATTAAACTGTTAATGGTGCTTTAAAAATTATGATATGATTCAATATATTAAAATCTGTCTTCAAGTAAAAATAGGTTCTTTTCTCACAAAAATTTTAATGTCCTTTTTTTTTAACCAGTGGTGCACAGCAGTGGAAGGTGGTTTTATGTGTGTCAGTGTGGGCTCAAGTTTTAGCCAGACTAGTTTGTAGTTATCTGTTACTTAACATCTCTCTGATTCTTACTTGCTGGTCCTGGGCAAGTCATTAAAACCACATGCCTGCAGCTCATTTCAATTTGTGGGGGTGGGATAAATGGTTAACTGTGATGATGTTCGTGAAAGCTCTTTGTAAACAGTGTCAAGGGAATTATTATTAAGGACAAAAATTTTAAAAGTTGGAGCCTCCAAGATGCTTATGTCCTTTAAACAAAGTTGGAGAACATTTGCCTATAACTTATGCATAGCCTCCTGAATATTTTAAATTATACCTAGATTCCTTATACCCTGTGGACATGGAGGGTCAACTATATTATGCCATAAACCAGGTTGACACACAATTTATTGAGTACACCCCTTAGGAATCATAGTATAGTTTTAAACCTGGCCTTTAACGGTTGTGCAGCTTGAGGTAACTTGTGGGTTATTGCTGTATCTTGACAACCTCCTCATCCTGATGAGGAGGGCCAAAGCAGCCCACATCAGAGTGTGAGTTAAAATACGTGAGTTCTCTAAACATGTTCTGAAGTGTGGGAAAGGCTCCCGTGTGGGAGTGTGTGGACCCACTGTCTCAGATCCTCCTAAGAAGTGCTTGGACTGGTAATACATCTGATTGTCAAGGCCTGTGCAATGTGTTTCCTCTGACTTTGCTCAGGGTGGACAAGGGGTCTGGAGGGCAGATAACTTTGGCCCTCTTGGTACAAAGACAGAAAGTTCCAGCATACTGGGAGGTTGGCAAGGTGCCTTGCTTGGTTTCTCATTCTGGAGCTCTCACTTGCTTGATCTGTGTCTAGCTTCAGACAACTAATGAGTGTGGTATGTTTAGTGAGACCAAGTTGTCCTTTGGTGATATTTACTACATCAGGAAAGTGGAAGGAGGGAGGCACAAAGTAAAACTCAGCACTGAGCAGGCCCAGGAGAGACTGAGTGATATTTCTGGTTGACTGTGTTCCCCGGGAGCACAGGGTCTTGTCCTACACAGAGTTTGGACTGTATGAACTCCGTTGAATTTGAGCATGTGGACCCAGCATACACATGCTGCCTTGGCCCTTTCTCTTTTCCTTGGCATGTGTGGCCGTTATGCAAAGCTTGGGTGAATTCCTGCCTTAAGGGATGAGGTTCTTAAGCATAAGGACTTGTCACGATCTTTCCGACAGCCCTATAGCGTCAGTGAGAGGTCCATGACCTTGAGACTTGAGTGGGAGCCGGGCTTGAGCTTCCTGTTTATAGTTTAGGTTAACACTTGGGATGGCTCTCTCCAGAATGGAACTCTACGTTCCAAAACATGACTCTCCCAGAAAGTTTGTCACAAAAGGTCACCCTCTTCTATCAACAATATGCTAAATAATCAGTACAACAACACATCCCCCCACCCCTTAAAAAGCAATGTAGTTACATTTGAAAATAAAGATCTCTTAGACATTAAGAGCTGTTTTTATCATGATGATAGCAATGGCCCCTCTTGTAAGAATATCCTGCTGTCAAGAGCAGAGTGGTTGCTGACAAGGCAGGAGAGGCAGGGCAGGGTGTTTCTTCCACTTCCAAAAGTCACAGTGAAAAATGCCCCCAGTCCTGTGGTTGGCCTTCGAAACCCAGTCACTGCCAGTCCCATTGGTGAAGCTAACTTTGAAATCTTGACACAGGCCTTGGTGTTTATGTTAGCTTTTGGTTGTCAGTTCTCTTGGCTTCTGGAAGCTGATTCTGTTGAAAATTATGTTTTTCTTTGAAGGACAAAGGCCTTATTGTATGTATGTGTCCTGTGGTATAATGAGCTTATAAGTTTTTTAGAATGTTAGGTAATGAGTGGGACTAACCTAGATGTTTGAAATAAGACGTTCATAGATCTGTAAAACAAAGGGCAATTTAAAAGTTTCATGTAGGTAACTTAACAAGAGAAAACGAGTGGATGGAAGAATGTGTCACCTTTACTGGCCACAGCATGTCCCCCCAGTGCACTGCTTTGCTGGAATTACCATGGATTATCTTTTAGAGGACCCTCATGAGTGGTGTTACCTTGAAGCGGAGAGGACCTACTACATAAGTGATGTTACCCCAGAGCTGGTTCGTGGAGGAAAGCAGGATTATTGCGAGCATCATTGTCTAACCTCTAGGAACTCAGGACTGTGGTGAGCATCATGATCTCATCTATGGGAACTTAGGACTATTTTGAGCATCATGGCCTTACCTATAGGAACTCAGGACTGTTGTGAACATCATAATCTAATCTATGGGAACTCAGGACTATTGTGAGCATCACATTCTAACCTATACAAATGCTCATTTCCAAAATAACTTGTGTATTCTTGGTCAAATAAATAGATTTGGCTAGATGATTCCTTGTGGTTGCTTGTGTTACAAGCACAGATTGAGCATTGTAACTAGGCAATCACTTGGCCTCTCCAATCCAGCTGTTGGCCTTTGGGGGTGAGGGTGACCACAGAAGGGCTGCTCCAGGAAAAAAACACCTGGGCCCAAAGAAAGGACTCACACAAACCAGAAAATCCGAAGCTGCTCTTCCATTTCTTTAGGCCTCAATGAGATGCCATTAGCATCTTTAGCTTGACATTTTCTTGAACTGTGTCCTAAAAAGCATTTGAAGCTCATCTTCTGAGGTTCTTTGGGGGTTTAATGTGTGAGTTACAGAGTTAATATATCAACTTCGTAAACTCTGCCATCTTCCTTCTTCTCCATGTTTGTTCTTAAAACATGTTAGTAAAAAAAATGCTGGGGAATTTACTTTCTATTTTACAAGCAATTTAACTACCGTTTGTACGGACATGTGAGAATCAGTCTCTCCTGCCTTAGCATTGCATCAGCCACCTGGATGGGACTCAAAGCTTCTGCATCTGCTACTACCCGCTGCCTGGTATATCCCTGAGTTTCCCTCAAGCTTCGGAGCAAAGCCCACTTGGCCTCTCCTGCTTTCTGCATTCATAGTGTAAAAGCAGAAGCACAGAGACATTCATGGAAGCAGTGGATTGTGGTCTCAAGGGACACTGCTTTTATGAATGAGAGGACATGAAAGATTAAGCAGACATTCTCTCACTTGGGAGCTGCTATGTCAGAATAGTTGAGATCTGCCATGGGCGGTGTTTATGTTCTTGTGGGGAGCTGGGCCTCCTAGGCTTGAGTTGTGGCTATTTCCTGTTTCCACGTACACATGAAACTGTGGTTCTGCTGCTTAGTGGGAGGCAGCAGAGTTAGCTGGAACCCTATTAGCACATTGGTGCACATTAGTGTGTGCTCATAGTGGTGACAGTGGTGTGAGAATCTAATGTCTGGGAGAGATGCCTGGCAGGGAAGGAGTGGGACCTGCCTTCTTTGTGCATCTCCTTGGACTTGGGCTGCTTCTGGGGAGACAGTCCCTTACTTCTGCTGCAGTCTCCTCTTGTCCATCGCATGGACCAACTGGGTACGCCAGACAGCCCCTGGCTTCCTTTTCTTCCTTGGACACAGGGTAATATTTGGGATTCATTGAAAACAGTGCCATCCCTCTATTTCATACTTAGCAAGAACAAAGATATCTTAAGAAAATTTATCTTTGGGTGCTCATTTGTCTGGTCTAGATGTACAGAGCTTCCAAAGCTTGCAGTTAGGAGACTTTTTTATGGTTTTCTCCTAATGGCCAATAGAAAGAACAATTTCCTGTGATCTAACTTAATATATATCTTGAAGATCTTTTACCACTGGAAAAAGATTTATTTTTATTCTTTTAATCATGCGTGTGTATGGGAAGAGTAGGTGCATGTGGATACAGGTTTCTTTACAGGCCAGAAGCATGTGCTCCCACTGAGACTGGAGTTACAGGTGCCGAAAGCTGCTCTAGGTGGAACCCTGGTCCTCTACAAGAGCAGTCAGCGTCCCTAACCACTAAGTCGTCTCTCCAGTTCCAACCCTGAGACTTTTAAAATGCAGATATTTATCCCACCAGGTTATTATTGCAATGTATTTGAGTTCAAGTTGACTTTTGCCTGGATTCATAAACTAAAATCAAATGTGAAGATACAGTGGACTGTTTCCCAGTCTCTGATACAGTAAAGCATCCCGGAGCCTCTGAGCACTCTGCTCCAAATTAATGGGCTCTTTACAACTGCCAGACCCCTCTGAAGGCATCAGGGCAGTAGGGAAGTTAGGAGGAAGCAGCCTCAGCTTTGTGGTACAACACATGCTCCAGCCTCTGCAGGGCATTTGGGAATTGCATTGCAAGACTGAAGACGGAGAATGATCGATGGCTGCTCATTAAATCCACTGCATATTTATTGAGCATTTATGTTAATAATGCCCTAAGGCTCTGCAAGATTGAAGAAACAGTTTTTACATGAACAAAAGGAGATTAAATTATGTTTGGGAAAGTTTT
Source organism: Rhynchomys soricoides (assembly GCA_019843965.1). NCBI lineage: Eukaryota > Metazoa > Chordata > Mammalia > Rodentia > Muridae > Rhynchomys > Rhynchomys soricoides. The sequence goes on from JADRCH010000163.1 coordinate 2,840,125, forward strand.
GAGTGCAGCTATCCTTTATTGCTTTTGAGTTCTTTGAAAGTTGATTAACATGTACAAGCCAGAGATACTAAGTCTGGATGTCATATTTAATTATCCAGAGCAAACTATGCCTCCTTGTCTGATGAGATGCTATGCATTTATGTATGTATGCACAGGTATAGATAATGTAGTATTATAGTTTACAAGCTATTATTCGAGTGACTAAAAATGTGAATGTGTAATGGGACCAGCAATTGTCTGTGTGTTTGAGGGTCCTGAGAAACGGATTTTGAACACCAGAGATAGTTGGCTGTGTTCTGGCCACCAGTAGCCCCTGCCTCTGCCTTCATTACACAAGTCAGTTTTGACTCCCTGTCTTGCTTTACAGTGGTAGGCCATTAACAAGTCCACAGTAAGACCCTTGTCTTTGGTTCTGAGTTCTCCTACCGTGCCCTAGCAGTGGGGCCGATCCCATTCTGACATGCATCAGTACCACTGAGGGGACGTGCATCAGTACCACTGAGGGGACGTGCATCAGTACCACTGAGGGGACGTGCATCAGTACCACTGAGGGGATGCTTAAAAACACCTCCTATCTTTTCCTCAGGACACCAGAGGATGTGGTGTTCTGTTAAAGACTTCTGGTGTTCTTTAATGTAGGGGCTAAATGGAAGCTTAATAAAGAGGAAGAGGTGTAAACATAAATATAAGCTTTTATTTTCATATTTAAGACATGTTCAGGTACAAGTGAGGCTGTGTTATTGTTAAACAGCTCCACAATAGACCATCACTTCTGTGGGGCTTTCCCGTACTTATCTTGTACGTTAATCATGGTTATCGAAGAGTTCGTTTGTCTCTATCAAGTCTCTGGTTTTCCATTTGGAATTAATCATTTCTTCTTCAAAGCCTATACGTAGGAAACCTTGATCATAACTCTCACTGGTGCTTTGTCTGAAGTTTTGAGTTACATGGCTAGCTATCTCTTTTCCTGGGTTATATGCTTGTCCCGGGCACGTATGGTTAGGTCTATTTCTCATGAGTCCCCAAAGACTAATAATGCAGAATAATGCATTGCGAACTTGAAACTTTGAGAGTCAACACCGTGTTTGCAATCTAGGGACATTCTGAACTGAATTTTCCTCAAAGCCACCCTGTGAGCTAGGACAGGGTTTCTCTAGAAAATTTCACAGTTGAGATTATAAGGCACGCAAAAGCAAATCACACTGCAACCACCGAGAGCTGGGACTACAGGTCATGGTCAGAGAATCCTGCTCCAATCCTGGGAAGACTCTGCTGTGAGATCTTCAGAGAATGCTCCCTAGCCACAAGGACTGAGAAGATGCCCCAAGGCTCAGTAGAGGGGCCACCAAATTGATTCCTTAGGGAGTATATGTTTAGCAGTCTCATGGGTCAGTTAGGTAGAACCCTGACTGGCGCCTTTGGGTGGGGCAGACTGGCCCCCTGGGCGGAGGCCAGCCTTTTCATGTGCTGGGTTCCCACGGGGATGTTCTGTTTCCTGTGGTCCTTCCGTGATGGTGAGCAGCTGCACGATGAAGCTGGTGTCCTGTTTGTTTGTTGCTTCTTCAGCATGAGGCAGCTAGATGTAGCAACTTGACCAAACATCCAGGTTTTTATGACTGTCTGGGATCCAGCCACACTTGGAGGATTGAGAAACAAAGTCACTAGGAGTGGAGGGCCAGGTGAGGCAGGGCTTAAAGACCACCTCCACCCCAAATCCCTGAGCTCCTCAGAATAGTAATGAGAAGCTACTTCTTTTGCTTCCAATTCTTTCTGGATGCAGCAGAAATCTTCTCTGATTAGCGCAGATCCTTCTGGTCAATTTTGTTCTATCTCTCTCTCTCTCTCTCTCTCTCTCTCTCTCTCTCTCTCTCTCTTTCTACTTTCCATCTCCCCCTGCCCACCCTTTCCTTTCTCTGCTCAGGTTGAATGTAAAATCAAGCTGACCAATTCTGACTCAAGTCACTATCACTAAAAGTTTGGTCACGTTGATAAACATTTATCAATAAATGTAATGATAATTTAAAAACTATTTAAATTACCCTGACATTCTATTGCTTCAGAGTTCCACTTTATTTTGCCCATCCTTATTATTCTTCAGCGTGCTATTTTATTTTTCTGTTTTTAGCCCAGCATTTGTATGATGCCGTCGCACCCCTAATTTTTATGTCTTGTTTTTTCATGTTTCAGTCTTTAATTCTTAATTGGTGCCAGCAGGCCGAAATGTACACACAGGCATTGGAGGTTGTGGCTGTTCTTCCTGTTCACAGCATGGTGGTGGGATACTGGTGTGGACAGAGGGTGCTGTGTGGAGCTCAGTGACCTTGGCCATGGATGATCTGGGGAAGAGCCAGAGCAGGGGCCAACTTATAATCGCTGGGTAGAGGTCAAGAGGAATGGCTGGGCGGAGCTAATGGGCTTGCTCAGAACACAGTCAAGTGTCCAGGTGGGGTCTCAGTAAACATTTTTCGCTAATGATAGTGTGCTGATATAATTGAGCAAAAAGAATGGCCTGGAGAAAATTTAACAGCCTTCCAGTGTGTGAGAGGGAAGAGTCTGTCGAAAGGACAGAGAAGAGCTGATCCCAAAGTTGCAACATATGCCTAGTTCAGCTTCTCCTCAGAGCCCTGTCTCTCACTGGCTTCTAGAACGAGGCCCAAGTTGCTTGTGGGGTCTTGGCTTCCTTGCTTCCTGGCTGGGGCTGACTGAGAGTGAAGGCTTTTCCTTGGAGCCCTGGATCCTACTGGCTCTGTTGCAGATGAGTATTATGGTTCTAGTTTTGAGCCATATATCTTAGGATCAGAAATTGAAAGCAGGATTTGACTACAGTCTCTGTAAGTTGCAGGGTTTTGGCTTGAGGGCTTTGTAAAGCTGAGATGAAATTTACACTGAGAAAATTTTCTCTCTCAACACTTTCCGTGATTCCTACACGCCTCTGGTACTCTCACGGCCTGTAGTGTTTTCAATGCTCATTTGGCATTTAGTCAGGAAGCTCTAGTGAGTCTGAGCTTTCTTGTTTGGGGACATTAATTCTAAGCCTTTTTCTTGGTATTCTCTGTTCTTCTGGCCAATCAGAATATCCCTAAACTCAAATCTGTTCCCTCACAAACAACAGCTGGGGGTGTGGTGACTACAGTAGGGAAAAAGATGTGACCTGTAGTTGTCAAGATGGCCTCTCTGATGAGTGTTCGGCTGCAAAACAGTCCTGTGCTATCTTAGTTTCTTGGTAGTTGGGGTCCTGGTAGGTGCTTAGAGGTGGTTTGTGGTAGTCACTGAATTAACACTGTCATCCCAATCAAAGGTTACATATCATTGGGATGCACACGTATGTGTATGTGTCTCTGTGCACAAGAGCCCACAGACACTGAACTTCTTAGCACTTGGGATAAGGGTTCTGTTTAGCTAACTTGGCTTTTTTTGAAGGATTTTGGCTTCTTAAATCTAAAATATTCAATGGCTTCAAGAGTCAGCCAATATGTTTCCTTCATTCCCTATGCTACTTTATATCAACCTATGATGGAAAAACACCAATAGTCCATACGCTCATGTTCTCAGTCCCCTCCCTCCCCAAATCCTGAACCATATACCCAAATATCCACTTAGTATCTCCATATGCAGAGCTAACAACATCTCAAGTTGAAATGACAGATCTGGAGGTCATGTTTCCATCCTTCCCAGAAGCTTAGGTCACCCAGGCATTAAAGTCCATTGCTGTGCTTGCTTATTTGGCCCGTTAGCCACTTAGTCACTTGGTCCTTATTATTTGATTCCTTCCTATTGCATCCTGTGGCCAAAGCCAAACCTGAAAAATATATTTGGGGGTTGGCAAGAAGCTTTAGTGAGTAAAGGCACTGCTGTCGAAGTTGACAACCCGAGTCCGATCCCTGGAACCCATGGGGTGGGAAGAGAGAACTGACTCTAAAAAGTTGTCCTGTGACCTCTACTTGTGTTCAGAAAGCAGTTGTATGTGTGCAGGCACATGCACAAATAGATATGTAACTTCAGCAAAATGTGACCCGAGAGATGGCTAAGTAATTAAAAACACTTGTAGCTTTTACAGAGGATTTGGTTTGGTGCCCAGGACCTACATGATGGCTTACAAGCATCTGTAACTCTAGTCCCAGGGCATCTGACACCATCTTATGGCCTTAGCAGGTGTCAGGCATGCATGTGGCACATATAGGCAAACCACTCACGCACATTTAAAAACACTAAAAAATTTAGAAATATATTATATATATTATATGATACACCACACACACACACACACACACACACACACACACACACACACACACGAGCAAGATCCATTGGTGGCATCTCATATATCTGAGTCAGTCTTGAAAAATAATCAGTCTGTAGTCTTATGCAATCTGGCTGAGGCTGCCATCTTTTAGCTCACCCCCCCCCCCAATCAAAGACTCCTCTTTCTCTACTAGTCCAGCTGCTTCCTTGGTTCCCCATTAGGTCTGCATGATACCCTCTCCAGGGTACTTTTGCATCTGTACTGTTCAGTCTCATTTCTTTGCTAAGGTTTCTGAGCAAATATTCCTATATTAGAGGGTCATTTTAAAATCAACTTTACACGTAGTGACACCCTGTTTCATTCTTTCTCCATGCTCTGATTGATTTTTTTCCGAGCCCTCAGTACTACCTGCTATGCCATGCAAATACTTGTCCCCTTAAGTTTTCCTTGTAAAGTATCAGCTCTATTAGGACACGCTGTCTCTCATGTTCATGACATACCCACAGTGCCTAGCACTGCGATAAGCTCAGTTCATCTACATCTATTTAAAGAATGGGTTTGTGCCATTTATATTTAATGTTTACGATTCAATAATTTAACCTAATTAATTTTCTTTCCTACATAGATCAGAAGTTTGCCTGTTTACTCTAAACTCTGTGGCTTTTACATCTTGATTACTAGTTCTCCTCACAGATCACATTACCTGTGATCATGCATAATGCTGGCAAGTGGTAGAAATGCACTGAAAGGTGAGATGTTATTTCTAACGAACGATCCTGTAGTCACAATCTACTACATAACAACAGCAATAACGACAACAACAACAGCAATAATGAAAACAACAACAAAAACACAAAATGTCAGATGATCCAGCTTAAGATGGTTCACTTAAAAGTTTTTTCATTTATAATTTTTTGCTTTACAAAAGCAGTATGTGCTCAGTAGAAGCCATATTGGATATCTTGAATTTGGATGTTTTTTTGGGCTAGCGATATATGATAGATAGTTCTTCAGGACAATGGCAATGATCTACAGCATCTATTCAGCTTCAAGATATCAGAGCAGAAACAGCCAACACTCTACATTGTACTGTATCTAAAAAGACCATGGATGTAGTAAATGCATTTTCCATTTAGAGTATTTATTGAGGCAAAATTCCATTGTGAACAAAGGAACATCCTATAAAAACCTATTTCAGAAGTACATTGCTCACACTAGACTTGGTCGCTTGATAATTATAATTATTGATTTTTAAGCGTTAATGAAAACCTACTTTGTTTGTATTTTATATTTTACTTAAAACATGTTATAGATGAACTACCAAATTATGTTAAGTATTGGACTTTCAACAAGAAAACAATTGCCTAGAATGAGCTCTCCTTACTTCTCTGTGTATCTGTAAAGCAAACTGTTACACCACAGTTACATTCTGAGTCACACTGTCTTTGTTCTGGTGGGCTGTAGTGCTGGCCTGGAAGAAGATTCGTTTGTGGGTTGTGAAGTCCCAAAGGGCTGACAAGTGTAGGTCACATCTGTATCAGTAAGATAATTACATAACAAAGCATTTTCAAAGCTTACTCAATGGCTCTCCAAGTGTTTGCAAAACTGCGGATGCCTGAGGTGACTTCAGAGGTTTTGTGGTAGAATCCAGTTGCCAGATCTGTTCCCTCCATGATGGGTGAGCAGAAGCTGCTGATCACTTCTGTGGCAACATGGAAGATACGTTTGCAGTGTTCATGTCCCTCCCCTGTCTCTCTTGGACTGTAAGCTCTTCTAGGGCAGAAGATGTATCTGATTCATATTTTCTGTTCCCAGCCAAACCTGGCAAAATGCCTGGCTCACAGCAGGGCCTCAAAAATATTTGTTAAACAGATTCATGTTTTTTTTTTCTTTAGTCAGATAGACTGAATTATGAAGTAGGAGTGTTTAATCCACAGGAAAATATGCTTATAGCCCAAACATCAGATTTTAAAAGGCCATTTGTTTTTCTGTTGACGCTTTTGTCTTTAGATATGTCGGTGTTGAGACATTGCTTTAAGAGGAATGCTTTGTTAAAACAAAAGGTTGGGAATAGTAACCAGGGTCGATTTTTAAAAAAATGAGGTACATAATATTCCCCTTAGTAATAAGATCACATTTAAGAATGCTTTATAGCCATTTCCGTTTCTTCATAACACCTTTAATCTCAGAAATAGATTTTGTGTTAATTTGGCTCTTATTGATGGTTTAAAGAGTTTCAAGATGGAAACTAGTATATTGAAGTTACATTGTAAGCCCATGAAGTACGACTGTGGCTTCTCCGGTTCTTCCTGACATCTGCATGTGCCCTTGGGAAAACTTTAGTGAAGAGAACACTCGGGTAATGGGCCTAGCGGATGAGTCAAGCAACTCCAGCTAAGAGCATATGGGGAGGCTGTCTGAGGCAGGGGCTTTCTGAACTCTTAGCCACCCAAGCCCCTTGCTCTTCTGCCTAGTGTTATTCAGGCTGACCACATACCTTCTGAGCTAGGGCCAACTCGGGCAGCATGGGGCCAGGGAGTTTTTAGCATCTGAAGTACCACAATGCCCTAACCATGACATAGAGGCAGGCCTTGAGAGTCCAGGCCACAACTGAGCCCTCTGTCCCACAGGGACCTTTGAAAGGCTCAATGATTGCTGGTGGTCGGGGTCAATTGTGCAGATGTCTTTAAAAGGGTCTCACTGGTGACCAGAAAGTTACTTTGTCAAAATGACAGATGGGCTGTAGCAGCTCCTCCACCCCGCAGTTTCCTCTGGATGTCTGCACTGTTTGCTTGTCAAGATCAGGTATTTTTGTAACTCCTACAGCACCCAGGCTTTCCCTGGGCAATCCTCAAACACGCTTGATTTCCTTCTGCTCTGTTGCTGGTTATTGACCCACAGGGATGGGAAGGCTTGAGGACTTAGGCTTACAATAAGCTGTAGATCTGGGAAGCAAATGGGTGCTGACGTAGGGGTCAACCCTTCAGGGATGGCTTTGCTAACCGTGTCTAAGAAGTTTGGTTTCCATGATCTAAGCACACATTTTCTTCTTTAAGAGCAACTTATATTGTTCCATTGAGTTCATTGTCTTCTTACACCGGAGAACCCAGCTTCTTATATGGTCTAAATCAAGAAAGGGTCCCTTACAATACTGGCATCACCGTTTTCCTTGTTGTCATATTGCCAGCTCTCCTAAGGAATTGCTTTTTATTATTACTTAATTTTTTTTTTTTTTTTTTTGAGACAGGGTTTCTTTGTGTAGCCCTGGCTGTCCTGGAACTCACTCTGTAGACCAGGCTGGCCTCGAACTCAGAAATCCGCCTGCCTCTGCCTCCCGAGTGCTGGGATTAAAGGCGTGCACCACCACTGCCCGGCTATTACTTAATTATTTTGAAGTTACAATTATGTTATTCCTTTCTTTCAAACCTTTCCACATACCCTCTCAGCTCTCTTCCTAATTCATGGCCTCCATTTCCACTAATTGTTGCTATGTACATATATCACATTTGTCATGTACATATATTACATAAATACATAAATACAAAATGCAACCTGGTCAGTGTGTATCATGTTACTTGTTTGAATATTTTCAGGGCTGATCATTTGGTATTGTATAACCTCTTCCCGGGGGAGACTATTTCTCCTGCTAGTTGCTTACGGTTCTTTGTGTAGGGTAGAGGCTTCATGGACTTTCCTCTGCCCACTTTAGCATGTCTATTGTTATTCTCCTTGTTAAATTCATGTTTAAGCAACCATCTTGGTGAGGCTTTATGGATGAAGCCTCTGACATTGCTAGGAGACATATTCTCACAGCAAACTCCCTGATCCCCTGACTCTTGCAATCTTTCTACCCCCAAATTTCTTACCCTCACCCCACACGTACTCCATACCCCCTTTATCTCTTATATCAGACTGCTATTTCTCCCAAAGACCTGGAAGGCAAGCCAATACTCTGAGTTTTAGATCCCACTGAGAGCCGGAGCCAGGTCACCCAACGCAGTGAGGGAGCCTGAGAAGGCATAGGGCTATGCCTGGGATTTCATAGCCCGTTTCTCTCCTGTTTTCTTTTGGGGTAGGGGAAGAAACCAATTCATTATCCACCATGTGCTGAAGGGTGCCCAGCAGTGTAAAATAATCAAAGGTGTTGGGAGTGGCTCCAGGGCCACTTGTGCGTGAAGCCACTTTCCTTTGCAGAGCCCACATCCCTCACTCCTAGTTGGCAATTCTTCTCACGTTAGGAATCTCTTGGAAGTTTTCTCTACATTGTCCACTTTCTTCTATATCCTAATTGCTGGAGTCCCTCTGGGATGGGGAGATTTGAACATTTGGCCAAAGCAAATGAAGGATGCCAGTGTTTTCCTTTTCTTCACATGCCTTGTTCCTGTCTACTGGTAGAAGAGGGCACGCTGTACCTTTTGGTTTTGCCGTGGTGGCAGAGCAGTGTCTGTGATAGGGCCCACGGTCACAGTCTCTGGCTACTCTCTAGCCAGTCTGTTTCAGTTCCGTGAATGAGAGGCTGCCGGGAGACCTTTGCTTATACCATGTACAGTATAATAAAAAACAGGCTGTTACTTTCTTTGGGCTACTATTTTTATTTGGTGGTTATTTCTTTTGTGTTCTGCCATCTCTGATGTTTTGGTTCTATTTCAAAATATGATTAAACAGAATGAGGAGCTGTTTGACACTGCCCTGTTTTAAATCACAGCTGTACTCGAGCAGCCGGGACATTGTAACAGCCCGTGTTCCTTTGTTCTCAGAGTCTATTGAACAGGAAAAACTAAGTGCCAGACCTGAACCCTTAAACCAGACTAGGACCTCTAATAACTCCTCCAACAAACTAGAGCCTGTTAAAAAAAATTGAAATGTTAGGGAACTCGAATGTAAAAGGAGCATCCAGATTAATCCCCTGTTACTTCTGCTGGCACGTGTCATATTTTCAAGGTACAGTATTGGGAGAACACTGTCACTCCATGATGTATGAGGGCCATATATCATCAGCACACCGTCTTTGTAAAGGATGCGGGTAGTAAAAGACGCGATTCTGGCCAGACAGAACAGCAGGGTCTTTACTCCTTTCTTTAACCCCCCCGCCTTTTCCTTTAATCTCCTTCTGTTTTGTGTTGCAGAGAAGTGAATTTCTTCATGGGATATGACTTGTTGCAAAATAATCGTTGGCCCCAGTGGGCTTCATAAAGTCTTTTAAATGGTCAGGTTTCAAGGGCAGCTTTGTCCCGAGTTTGTACTGTGAGCTGGGCCGGAGGAGGCCGTGTTTGCCAGGGCCCAGGTCTCTGGGGTAAACTCACTGAGCCTAGACAGGGAAGAAAGAACAACACTCCCAGATGTAGTACAATAGACTGCACGATGTTCTTACAAGACATTTTAACACAAAGTCTCCAGAATTATGGCTCTGGGATGCTGCAAGGCTCATGGGAAAGTAAGCCCATGTGTACACATTGAGGAAGAAATGAAAGGACTTGAAAGAGTTGAGTCCGGCTTCTGATCCATCTTGCAAATGATCTCGACTGGTTACTTAGAAGCTGGGGCTTGTTTTTAAGTCAGAGATATAATCTGTCTTTCCTAAAATGCAGTATTTTTTTTAAACTTGTGTGTTCAAAATGAAACCATAAAACACCAAGGTTTATAATGGTCTGAAAGTTGAGAATGCCTGATGAAGGCAAATATTTAAATTCTTAGCTGCTGAGAAAGATGGCTCCTTTGAGCCTTTAGCCTAAGCTATGAACTGTAGTGGTTAAGTCACACTTCCCTAGCAGACAGCCCCAAGTGTGAGGTCTCTGAACTGGATATCTATGCAAGAGAGGTCCCAGATATGAGTCTCTGCCCTGGATATCTGTTCACGAGAGTCCCTAGTGAGTGAGTCTCTGCCCAGACTAGCTATGCAAGAGAGTCCCAGGTGTAAGTCTCTGCCTGGGCTAGCTGTGCAAGCTTGGTGGACTTCTCTGTTCCTGAGTTTTCTGCCTCACTAAACAGAAGGAGCACCAACGCCTTCCTGAGGCTCCTTTCATGAGTGAAGAGTCCAAACACCGTTACAGGTGTTCAGTCTAGTCAAGACTCTCGGTTTTTAAAAATGTGGGATCCTGTGATGAGATCAGCATCTTCTCCTGGACACTCTGTGCCACTCACTGTTTGACTAGAAACTGGCCGGGATTCTTTGTGACCTTGGCCACTGAAGGAATTTGCAGAAGTGGTGAAGGTTAAGGGTGGAGAAAAACTTAGAAATGCTGCTTCCTGAAACAAGCTGGAGGCCCGAAGTGCAGGGGCCACAGGCCCCTTCCCCCCATCTTCTGACTGAATTCAGCTTAGCTCAGGAGCAGAGTTTTGGGAACCATATTGCTCTTCTGAGGACCTTTCAGCTTTACCTTTCTTACTTTACGAATGGCTTTGCTAGTCTCTTTTCCTCCCAAGTTCCAGTGAACTGGTACATGAGCCAATGTCTTATATTTCTGTGCCCTTAGGCTTTGTGGCAGGTAGTCTACCTTTAACTTTTTTCTTCTGCCTCTTTCTGTATAAGAATTATGAGGAGGTCAATTGTGTTATCAAGAATGAAAAACAAGCAAGGGAAAACATAGTTAAAATAAAAAATTATGAATCAAATTTAATATTGCCATTGACCATTAGTGGGCTATCTCAGCACACCCTTGGAAATCATTATGATTTCTAGGATGCTGAGACTGGTTCCTGTCCAGAGGAGACAGGTTAAAGTAGGTTTAAGCCAGCACTAGCTCATCTCAGGTGTTCATGTCCCCTTTCAGAGGATCTGACCACAGAAGGAATCATTATTTCCAATAATTCAGACTGCCTACTTCCTTTGTGTTTTGGGGTACCACATAACTTTTCTTTCTTCAACGTTTGCCTATATCTCTGCATTCAAGAACCTCTGAGGCTTGACATGTTATGTGAGGTCTCTTCTCTTTCCAAGTCCTGGCCAAAACTCTTCCATGGTTGTCTCGCACCAGCACAGGCTAACCCCTATGACTCAGGTGGTTAGTTTTCCTGGAAAATTCCCAGAGTAGCTCAACTACACGTTAATCTATTTCTAAAATCTCAAGGCTGTGTTGAAGCTAACCTAATTCTAATACGACATACCTATAAATTTTAATGCTGTGTCTTAGCAACTAACCTTCTTGCCTGGACCTTAATCCAGGCCTGGGAATCATACTGAGTTCTCAACTAAACTGCTCGCCAGTTCTTTGAGGGGCTTGAGAACCTTTAGTTCACTGTGGACTGTTTCTTCCTCTGAAAGACTTAAGAAACCTATGAGGATTAATGAAATAATGTCTGCAGAGTTCTTCAGAAGAAACGTGCTATGTCAACACCAAGTATTATTCTTCTGTTTATGAGAGGTAGTATAATATTGCCTCCGAGAAACTGGGACTTGTGCTTAAAGGTACTATAACATCCCCTTTGGCTCTTTGGGGGCTTCAGTTGGGTTAGAATGGTGTACTTCAAGGAGAAGTTGAGCCATTTAACTTCATGCATGGGGAGATGAGAAATTCTAACGAGAATATACTCGTTGATGTTGGATCCGTTTTTCCTGGTCTCCCTTCCTTGGGAAACTCGACATAAAACATCCATATTCCTAAGAATGAATTCCTGTCTGAGCAGTTTTGAGACTGCCTATATGAAACACCACCGTGTGTGCTTTAGATAAGGCTGTTAGAAATCTGATGCAGGGTCAAAGTGTCTCATGATTCTCACCTATTTCCATGGCTTCTAATCCACAGGAATCCTTTCTAATATCCTTTCTGCAGATAAGATGCTTGAAGCTTGCATTTACCCCTGTTCTCCACAGAATGGAGTCGAGAGAGCCATGTGTGAACTGCTTAGTCTCTCAAAGTTGCCAGGATTATGGACAAGTGTTTTCCTCTAGCAGCTGATAATAGATGGATTTCGGGGCCAGTGGGCATGGTTATGCATCTACTCCCTTGGATGTTTGCATTTGGCGGGGGGGGGGGATTTTTGAAGGCTGTTCTCTAGGTCCCTCCCCCAAGTTAGATTATCACAAAATGGCAGAGGAAAGTGAGCATATCTGTAGGAAGGAGAGGTGGGCTGAAGGAAGGACTCCTTACTTAGGAGCCACTTCTGCCTGCTTATCCACTCCAACAATACTCCTTGGTCCATATGCTCTATTGATATCATTTGGGGGTGGTGACAGGTTGAGGACCACAACTCTACAGCCTTCCTACTCTTCTGAAAAAGGATCTGGCTGTTTTGAATTAGCAACTTTGTGGAGGGCCAGCCATGTGCCGTTGGGGCAGATCTTGCTTTCACAGGGTCCAGAACAGAAGGAAATTGAGGATTCTTCCAGGAGAGGAGACTTGTACAGCTTGCTATGTCTCTAGTATGTCCGACAGAAGTGGCACATCAGCCATATTGTAGGACACTTGTGGTACTGTTTCATGGTTTAATCATAGTGTCTGCCAGCAGATAGTCTTGCCCCCATCTCTGTCACTGTATTGGCTGCTGAGTTCCTATCTTCAGTTTAATTGTTATTTTTTTTTTTAACATAGATAAAACATGGGGTAATAGTTTCTACAGTCTATAATGGAATTGGTTCTTGAAAAGTGTTTTGGAAAAAATTATCTTCAAGACATTTGTGGAAATATTCAAGAACATCTCCGTGGAATTTCTCTTTTCCAGTGTGTGGAAGCAACTAGAAACATTTCACATTGGTGCTTTGCTGTCTTCTGTATTCATGATCCCACTCTCTCCAGACTGGAGACAGTTCTGTAGGCAGGAGTCAGGCTCAAGGCTGCAACTCCTTAGGCCGGGGAGCTCTGTGCTGCCATCTGGCGGCAAGTGTCAGACTCAGCAAGCTGGCTGCTGTCATCCTGTCTGTACTTGGCTTCTGCTGGAGCTGTGGTTTGGCTGGTGTCCTTATGGAGTTTTCTTGCCAGACATGATTCTTTTTTTTTAAACGCTCTATCCCGCCTCCTTTACTTTTTGCATGTTAACAAGTTGTTGAGGGTGCATTGCAAGGCTATGATATTTTTTGATGCATTTGTTGATATTAAGGTGTCTGTGGTCCAACTTTCTGGAAGGCGACACTGGTTCAGACTTACCTCCCCAGCTGGCTGACCCTAGAGATGGTAAGCACAGAGACATGGTGGCGGAGAAAGCAAAGAGCCACGAATTGGTGCACACACACGTTGGTCAGGTTATTATGTTCTGACCTTTTTCTTGTGTGAATATGGCCTTTTGGCCATTGTTTCTGTTTGCTTAGAATGGATGATTCTCCAAACCCACCTGGAATTTGTAGAAAACTAAGAGTACCAGTCTGTCCTTCAGAGATGTGATAGGCCTGGCCCTGTTGATATCTGATTGGAGTCATATTTCTTGTCTCCTCAAAGCACATGGTGTCTGTAGCAGTCCCATGACTCTGAGGCTGGTCCTTGGAGTGATTCTATTGGAGCCGGGGGCTCATTTCACATGTGGAAATCTATTAGGAGGACCCAAGCAGGGATACTGTTTTCTTTTGCTCTGTACCCTGGATGCCCACAATGTACCCAAGTACTGTAGAGTAGCATTTGCATGGCAGAGATCTATTAGTGTCCCAGACCACTCTCACTTGTGTGCCAGCCTTATTTCTGTATCTGTAGATTCAGGCTGAGATGAAGTTTTGTGTGATCTTACTTAGCTCAGAGTCTAAGTATCATCAGAGGAAGTGAGCAGTATGTGTGAATCACTATCAGAAAGTGTTTGCTGAGTTAAAACCTGAACTGAATGAGTCGCACCCTCTAGCCTCAGCTATGATTTGTGGTGCTGTGGGATGACAGGGTCCTGAACACGGGGCTTTGTGTACACCACTCTTTGCCAGAGCCACTGTCTCCAGGATATGGGTTTTTGTGTCTTATCCAAGCCCAGGAAGCCAGGCAAGTGGTGTTAATTACCTGTGTCTGAATTTCCCATGTAGCTGTTAGGATCAGTTAAGGGGATGAGGAAGTAGGGTCTCAACGGTGTTCTTGCAGCTTTATTTTTTTTCCTTGAGGGCCTGGGATTCTAAGTTCATCCTCACATTTGCACCAACCAGACTCCAACCAGATTCTAAGAAATGATGGGATCTGGCAGCTCCAACATGGCCCCCATAGGATATGAAAAATCCTAAGGGTAAACAGAAAGGAAATTTTATCTCCTAAATATATACCTGTCTGTCTGTCCACATGTATTTAAAACTCCAAAAGTGACAGTACAAACCATTTGCCAGGAATGTCGTGCATGGTGGACTACAGGACTACAGTTCCAAGCTATTTATTGTGAATCTTGGGATCCTGTTATGGGCTTTGACTCTGTCCCAGATTTCTAATGTAGCTAGCAATTCTGAAGAGTGTGTGTGTCTTCCTACTTACCAGATCTCCCTTTGCTTCTTCCCATCCCACGACTGTCCTGAAAGTTTGAACTCTGAGGATTCCTCCTTTTAGAGAGGACACTGTCTTACGAGGACCCTTCTTCATGCTGGGATCAAGTTTGCTGAGCTTTTAAATATACATGAGACAGAATCTCTGCTTTCAGTGTTCGTATCAGTCACAGTCTTCCTGGGGTGAGGGAGTCTGTGTTAAAATAGGAGTTGCAGAATCCACACATTGCAGGTGAAATCACAGCTAGTAATTTCAAGCAGTGCACACACACGTGTGCATACATGCACACCTGTTAAACACTCTTGTTATCTCCAGTGGGAATATGATCAATAATATTTACAATTTTAAAAATGTATCTCTTTAATTTGTATTGTGATTCTAACTATGTTTGGAATTTGTAAAGCCATAACAACAAAAACGTGAGCTGTGACACAGTTACTTTTGATACCATCATCATTGGGAAGAGAAGAAAGAAGCTGGGGAATTGGAGGGTTTGGAGCCAGGACACCTGGTCTACCTCCATAGACAGCTTTGTCATCTGCCTCACCTTCACTGGGGACAAGGACACTTATGGCTGTGCTTTGCTGACTTCACCTTCTTATATTATTCAGATCAGCGTGGCAGTGGGCAGGAGGCAGAGCCAGCTTTCATTAAGAACTCCTCAGCAGTGGTAGGGCTGATCTAATGAACAGACAAGAAGGGAGATTACTGTATCACAGGGTCTGAATGAATGAGTGAGGTTAGCTCTAGTGGGTATAATAACCACAGGACAAACAATGGGAAAATCTGGGGGGAAGTGGGGGAGGGAAGGGGATAGGGAGAGAGGGAGAGAGGGAGAGAGGGATGGAAACACGGATGGAGAGAGAATGAACAATGCATTGCCCATGCCCACCCTCACTGTCCATCAATAAATCCAAATAAAAACAAAACAACAACGACAAAGCAAAACAGCAACAGCAGCCCAGCAGGATGAGGTCCAGGTGTCTGTGGTATTGATCTTTCTCCATACATCCATCAGATTTGGGACAACCTTGGGGATATTAACACAGGCCATGGCAGGCCTCAGGCGACCTAGCAAAGCAACAACAGGGCAGGGAACTAGCAAGGCTTCTGTGGAAGTAGAACTGTTGAAAGGCAGACCCAGTCCTCCCTGTCCCTCTCACCCACCGTAGGAGGACTGTGATGGTGATTTGAAGGGAGTAGGTTCTGTGACTTCTGGGAAGGCCCAACCATCTGAAGGAAGATGACAATCCAGGCTTATTTCAGAATTAGATACTGGGAGTGTCTTGTAAACTCTAGAGCATAAAAGAAATCTGGCAGCAACACAAAAGGGATGCATTTTCTCTTACAACTGCCTGGGGTCTGGACTTGGCAGGTAAGCATGGGTCGGGCTCTCAGACTCTAATGTGCACACATGTGTACCCTTCTGACCCTTCCTTCCTTCCTCACATGCCCACAGCCACGCATCTCCAAGATCCTAGACCTGAGGTGTTGAAACCTTCTTCTGCCCTTGAACTGTACTCTTCAAGGACACTGAGAACATGTGACTCTTCTTAAGGTCACTTCAGTGCATTGTCCTGTTCTCTTCTGAGGAGAGCTGTAGACTTGTCTCAAGCTGAGCAGAGCTGGCATTGTGGTTCCCCAACTTGCCATATGCCAGGAAGTAAGGGCCATACTTAGCCACAGCCTCAGCTCAGACCTAGGACATGGGTGATGCACATTTGTCACTTCAGAGGGATTCTCCCTGGGGCCAGGGAAGCCGCTTCAGACCCGGAAGGAAGGCCAGCTACCCTCCCTGAGTTGTGGTTTGTTTTCCTTATCTGTAAATTTGATCTCATGGGATTTAAATCTTAGTGGAAGCCACAGTACTGGGCCTATCATGAGCCTTTGTTACCCTGGTCTGGTTGTGAGATCAAGAGAACAGCTCTCTGCTGTCCATGGAGCCAGGCAAGCCATCGTGTTCAGATCTCATCTAAGACATTTTAACAGCTAACCTTTCGGGATAAACCAAAGATGCAAATGCTTACCACACTTTCATTAGCATAAGTGCTAATGGAATGCAGCTGTCCCACAGCTATAAAACACTGCAACTGTGTCTATGCTTGGCACGTGGAATATTATTTTTTCTCTTACTGAACCGATTCAATGCTCAACTTTGTCATTATTTGAGTTGGAACTTTAGATTGGTGCATTTTAATGCACTCTACTATTAAGGCTTATTGGACAGCCATGAGAAAATATTTTTGTTCTCACGATGCAATCTTGGCCCAGGTAGCCAATGGGCAAAATATGATTTACACAAATATTATCATTTCTTGGAGTGTGTACTGAAAGGAAACCTTAGGATGGAGCTGGAGAAAGTTTCTTCCTCAGCGTGGGGTTATCTGGGCAAGGGTGGCATCTAGAGATGGAGCCTTCCCACTCCCCTCGTCTCTGAAAGCATGTTACTTTCCTGACGTCCCGTCTGTATTCCTGGGGGATAGTTCTGTTCCAGGGAAGGAAAATTTGCATCAACTACCTCAGTTTTCTTGCCAAGTTGAAGGCAAGATAGGAAGAGCAAACTGCAGCTGTGGCTTTGGATTCCGAGTGAAGTTGATCCCGAATGTCTCTTGTCTCTTTTTGTCTAGAACAAAGAGGTGACTTGTAAGAGGGAGAAGTGCCCTGTGCTGTCACGGGACTGTGCGTTGGCCATCAAGCAGAGGGGCGCCTGCTGTGAGCGATGCAAAGGTGAGTTGAGCCACCTTCTCTGGTGGCTGTTGCTTCCCGTACCTTCATTTCTTTTCACCTTTCTTTCCGGCCAGCTCTTGGCTGGCACGCAGGTGGGTGTCAGGAGGGAAGCGAAAGCACATGCACCGTACAGAGGACTGGCATGGGAGCTGCCAGGATGGGCTCAAGAGACGAGCAGATCCTCACATTTAATATATTTTCTGAGGCGAGCTGTTAAAACACTGTGATAGAGAAGATGCAAGCATGACGCCTGTACACATCTGTACACATGCACATGGGCGTGTTTTGTCAAGACATTTCAACACTTGGTTTTTCCAGGCTCCAAACTCGTCTAGCCCTCCTCTGCCAGAAGAGTCTTTAAACCCAAATTTTTATCATTTGGGTTCCTATTAAATTTTTTTTGTTCCCAAATTAAATCTCTGTTCCTCCACACGTCTTTGAAGCAGCCCCGAAGTCTCCTGCCCCGCAGCCCTGGTGCCCTCACGCTTGTCTGGAATGTTGTCTGGTGGCGCCTGCTGTTGGCTCTAGCCCAGGTCTTTCCTACCACCCTGGCCAGGGGCTGCAGCGTCCGAGGTCCGTGGCTCTTGCTCGACATTTGCCCCAGGAAATTTCTGTGGCACTAAGTTGTAGCTCCTGCAGATAACACAGTGTTGTGTGTTCCATTTTTGTGATTTTAATAAAAGAACCTGCCCTAGAAGGCAGAAGTGAGGTCCAGCATTGTACAGTGTGGAAATACACACTGTGTAAAGACACCTGAAATGTAAGCCAGGGCTTTAGGATGTGTGCTTAAGGCAGAACACAGCAGTACATGTGAGAGTGAAGGTTCCCCAAAAGTTCTTATATACTTGGAACCTAGGAAAGTGTTGTGTTATTTGGTAGTCTTTGCAGATATTCTTCCATTAAAGGAGATCATACTGAATTAGTGTAGCCCCAAATCCAACGTGACCAGTATCTTTATGAAAAGAAGAGACAGACACAGAGAATAGAGTCATGACACAATGAAGCAGAGGCTAGCTGGAGTAATGAATGATGTTTTAGGGAACATCTGGAGCAGCTGGAGCTGGAAGAGGTAGGGGCGTGCTCTCTCTCTCTCTCTCTCTCTCTCTCTCTCTCTCTCTCTCTCTCTTTCTCTCTCTCTCTCTCCCTGGAGGCTTCAGATGTAGAGCTGCAGGCCAGTACCTTAATTTTTGACTCCTGGTCCTTCACACGAGAGGCCAAATTTCTCTTATTGTTTTTAAACCATTAAGTTTAAATGATATACAATATCTTTGTATAGTATAAGATACAGTGTGATGAGCAGAGGATGTATAATCAGCAGATTTGGGCAATTAGCATGTCTGGCACCTTGAACATTTAGTTACATTTAGTATTTTTTTCCCCTTTTAAAAACTGGATTTTCTTTTGAGGAGTTCATACACAGTGTGTTTTGATCAAGTCTGGCCTCACATTCATTTCTCTCCAACGTTTCCCATATCCCCAACACCACGAATTTTCCTCTCCAACTTCATGTATTCTTTGATTTATTTAAAACTCACCAAATTCACTCAGTGTTGCCAGTGTGTGTAGGGCCAGCCTCTGGATAAAGGGCAAGCTGCCAAAGGCTGTGACACTCCCTGCCGGCCACTCTATACATCAACTGCCAATAGATCCCTAGCTAGGAGTGGAACTTTGTGGGTTCCTCCAGTATCCGTGGTGGGCTTTTGACCGGCTTGATCTTGGGCAGGCCTTGTTTGTGTAGTCTTATTCTCTGTGAGCTCAAGTGTGCAACAGCCCTGTCATGTCCACAAAACTGCAGTAATTCTTCACAACCTTTGGCTCTTAAAATCTTTCTATTCCCTCTTCTGTGATGATCCTTGAGTCTTGGCAGGATGTGGTGTGATACAGGCATCCCATTTATGGTTGAACATGCCACGGTCCCTTATTCTCTGCATTTTGACCAGTTGTGAATTTCTGTATGAATAAGCACTGGGGAAAAGATGCTGCTTCAATGAGAGCCAAGGGCTATACTAAAGTCTGGGTATAAAGATAAACACTTGTAGACTGATGCCATGTCCATTTTGTAGAATAGTAGTTGTAGTCTCTGCCCTAGGGCCTATAACTTAGTCATCCTCCGTTCTTGGCTCAGTTAACGCTGTCATGGAGGAGATCAACGGTGCGGAGCAGATCTTAAATCTAATCGTAAGGTGGTCAGTTACTGCCACATTTATGCCACTATTGCACCAAAGGGCACATCTTGTCAGGCTGATCATTATTATAGCTTTTGGGACTTATCGTTGAGTAAGACAAGTTATTACTTTTCTTTGTATCCTTGATAGAGTGCAACTGCTTCTTCCAAACGCTACGAGAGCTAGCCGGCTGGAATGACATTTCCAAGTCAGTGCCGGCATGATTCTTCCGTGTCGTATGACTCATATATGTGGTGTCTTCCACAATAAGGTCTCAGTACCAACTTGTAGAGAATAACTAAGAGCAATGGTAACAGGCTGCACTGTTTTTTGGGGGGGGTCTATAGGACCCCAACTGACCAACAATTTCAAGGGACATAGCCCATACCAGATTCTGGGGTTTTGTTTGATAATCTATGATAATTTATTGTATCTTAGGTATTATACTCTCATAATGGGCAACTCCATTTAAAATCATATATACATATACATATATATATGAAAGACTGAACTAGTATATATTCTAGCAATACTGCTAAATTAATGTAATATTGAACTATTCTTTAAATTCACAAAATAGGTTTTCCTCCTAAAATAGGTTTTCCGTATGACTGTTTTAAAGGTCTAGAGTGTCGATTCCTCCTTTCGATATCTTCTCCTCACCCCAGCCTCTCTGTCTCCACTCCACCCATCCCTCCTGCCTCACTATTCTTCCCCTGCCTGTGTACTCCCTCTGTGTTCTACTATCTCTCTTGACTTGAAATCTCTCCCCACACATGTCCCTTTCTAGTTTCCTGACTTCTACTGGCACTCCAACGTGAAAACACACCTTTAAAGATCCACATAGGAGAGCTAGTCAGTGGTATTTGTCTGAGCCTGAGTTATCTCACTCATAGTGATTCCCTGATCCATTCAGTCGCCTGGAAATTCTGTTGCTTTTTACAAGCGAATAGCATTCTAAGCGAGCCCACCATTCTAAGCGGTTTGCTTCCCACCAACAGTAAATAATTGTTCCTCTTGATCACATGATTTATTCCAACTTGGTCCTTTTTTAAATGATATCTATTCTGAGGGTGAAGATGAAATCTTCAAGTAGTTTTAACTTGCATTCCATGACGGAAAGGATGTTGAATATTCTTTAAAAATATTTCTTAGCCATTTGTGTCTTTTTTTTTTAAAAAAAAGTTCTCTTTTTTAAAAAGTTTCATAGCATGTTTGTAAGCTGGGTTTTTTCCTGATGTTTATTGTTTTGAATTCCTTGTACATTCTAGGCACTAACTCTGCCATATTTACAGTGCTTCACTCTGTTGATGGTATTCTTGTGGAGCACAGAAGCTTTTTAGTTTTACACAGTCCTAAGTCCTATGTTCTTAATTCATGTGTTAGTACTGTCCTATTCCGAAAGTCCTTACCTGTGCCTAGAAATTAAAATGCATTTTGTAATCTTTCCTCTAACAGATTTTGAGTACCAGGTCTTACATTGAGGTTCTCCATCCATTTGGGGTGAGTTTTGTGCAGGGTGAAAATGAAGTATCTAGTTTCATCCTTCTTTCTGTAGCTATTCAGCTTGGCCACCACTCTTTGTTTAAAAAATCTGTCTTTTCTCCTGTGAGTATTTTTGACTCTTTGTCAGAAATTAGACAGCTGTAGGTTCATGCCCCTGTATCTGACTCCTCAGTTCCATTTTATCCGTAAGTGAGCCTGTGTTTATGCCAGTGCCACGTTGTTTTAACTACTAAAGTTCTGCAGTGTAACTTACAAGTAGATGTGCTGATCTTTCTAGTAATTCTTTCATTGTTGAGGATGATTATTTATTTATTTATTTATTTATTTCATACTTTATTTACATTTCAAATGTTTCCCCCTTTGGAACCTTCCTATTCCCTCCCCCTCGCCCTGCCTCTATGGGGGTATTCCCCCACCCACCCACCCATCCACTCTCGTCTTCCCTCCTTGGCATTCTCCTATACTGGGGGACCTAACACCCAAGGGACCCTCAGGCCCAAGGGTCTCTCCTCCTCCTGATGGGTAACAAGACCCTCCTCTGCCGCATATGTGGCCAGTACCATGGGTCCCTCCATGTGTATTCTTTGGTTGGTGATTCAGTCTCCAGGAGTATTGAGGGGTCAGACCAATTGCCACTGTTGCTCCCTCCATGGGGATGCAAACTCCTTCAGCCCCTTCAGTCCCATTGAGGATGTTTTTTAACTATGTGCGCTCTCTCTCTCTCTCTCTCTCTCTCTCTCTCTCTCTCTCTCTTTCTCTGTGTGTGTTTCTGTATGGATTTGAAGATTTCTTCAATTTCTGTGAAAAATGACATTAGCATTTTGATAGGGTAATTTGAATCTGTAGATTATTTTTTATACATTAGCCATGTTCAAGATATTAATCTTATTAACCCATACGCACAGGAGGTATTTCTGTCTTCTGGTTTCTTCTTCAGTTTTCTTCCTAAAGTTTTTGCTGTTTCCACTATTCAAGTCTTTCACTTCCTTGGTTAGATTTATTTCAAGATGTTTTTTTCCTGAGGCTATTGTGAGTGGGCTTGCTTTCCTTATATCTTTCTTAGTATATCTGTCGTTGATTCAAAAGAACAATAGTGATTTTTGTATGCTGATTTTGTATTCTGCTAATTTGCCATCTTACTGGAAATGTTTATCAGCTGTAGGAGTGTTCTGGTGGAGGGGTTAGGGTCTTTTATGCCTATAAACAAATCGTGTGTAAATAAAGATACTTTAACATGTCCTTTCCTATGTGTAAGCCCTTTATCGCCTTGGTTTATTTACCTAGTGTCTCGGGGCCACTATCAGGACTCAAGATGCTGAATTCACTGCTTTATTCTTCAGTGTATTGGAGTCAGTTTAACTCCAATACAATGTTCTAGAATTGTGTGTATCTTAGCTATTTCTTTCCCTTGGAGAATTAGAATAATTGGAGCGAAGTAAGGAGAAAAGGTTACATCCTTCAGACCAGCAATTCCCTTTGTGTGTATAAACAGCACCACTCCCTTGTCCACCGGGAAAGTTTGTAGCTAACGGGCCTACATCAGAAAACCTGACAAAACCTGAACAAACAACTTAATGGTGTACATTAAGGCATTGGAAGAATAAGAACACTCAAGAAAGGATGGGGAGAAATAACTATGATTGAAACAAAAATTAATAAAATAGAAATGAAAATATACAAAAATCAACACAATAAAGAGCTAGTTCTTTGAAAATATCAATACAATCAACAAATTTTTAACCAAACAAACCAAAGGAAAGAAAAACACAAATTAATAAAGCTAGAGCTGAAAAAGAGGCAGTTCAAAAGACAGTAGTGAAACCCAGAGAGTCATGAGTACGTGTTTAAACCCATATTCTACTAAATCGCAAACATAACAAAAGATGGATTTCTTCTTAAACCTTTTTAAAAGATATATTTCTTTATGTATGTGTTTGAGTATTTGGATTTCATGTATGTATGTGCATTGTCTATGCAGTGCCTGAGGAAGCCAGAAAATGTCACTGGAATTCATAGAACTGGAGTTACAGGTGGTTGTGAGACACATGTGGGTGCTAGGGACTGAACCCAGGTTCTCTTCAAGAGCAGAAAGGATTCTTAACCACTGAGCTTGCCATTGGTTGGATATCTTAAAGTGTGTGACCTACCAAAGTTAAGCAGAAAAGATATTTAAATTTTAAACAAATCCATCAGAAGGAATGAGATTGAAAATGTAATAACTAACTAACTAAATAACTCTCCCAACCATAAAACCCTGGGTTCTGACTATCAGACCTTTAAAGAGTAAGTAAAACTGTTCCACAGAATCAAAAAAGGAAAAAAAATTACTTCTAAATTTCTTTCATGACATCAGATTTTTCACTAATACCTTTAAAAAAAAAAAGACATAACAAAACAAAAGAATAGAAAGAAAAATCATAGACAAATCTCTCTGATCAGCCTGGATGTAAAAACTAAATAGATACCTGCAAACTGAACTCAAGAACACATTAAAAAGATTGTCCACAATAATCAAGACAGCTTCATCCCAGTGATCCAGGGATGACTCAACAGATAAGTGAAAATCAATGGCCACATACACGAGAACCTTCCTGAGCAACTCTGTGTATCTTCCTTTTCCTTTCTAGGAGGTAGGTGTTAAAGATGCATCTTTAATATTTTCTCTGTACTAGAGTTCAGTGCTGTGTGTTTAAGGGACTCAGTTATCATTATTCTTAGGTACTAGAGACTGCAAGTGGCTTGCTTCACTTGTGGTTTTCCTATTTAGAAGCATAACTTAGACTTACAGCTCTAAACTGTGGGAAGAAAGAATGCACTCCTCATTTCAGTTTGCAGAAGTGAGCAATTACACTGTGTTTATTATGAGAAACTGTTACTGTTTGGCTTACTCCTCTCTGTCCTCCATGATTGCTGTGAATATATTCTTAAGCATGCAGAGTAGAAAGTTCCCTTCTATTTTCCTGCATCCTTGGTTTTGGTTACTGCCTTTCCTTCCCCTTTTTCTTCTCCCTGTCCTCCATCTTAACAATCCTATTGGACTTCTTTTACTTTTTCCCCACTTGGCATTAACATGTAATGCCTCTATTTTTCATATATATTTCCTTTAGTAGATATGTAAGAATTTTTTTGTGGATAAGTATGAACATTTTTTGGGTACTGTGGTTATATACCAGGTATTAGCCTTAAGGATGGTTATATACCAGGTATCATCAGCCTTAAGGATGGTTATATACCA
>JADRCH010000163.1:2864383-2896598 GCA_019843965.1 Rhynchomys soricoides
ATGGTTATATACCAGGTATCATCAGCCTTAAGGATGGTTATATACCAGGTATCAGCCTTAAGGATGGTTATATACCAGGTATCAGCCTTAAGGATGATTATATACCAGGTATCAGCCTTAAGGATGGTTATATACCAGTATCAGCCTTAAGGATGGTTATATACCAGGTATCAGCCTTGGGTAAGGATGAGGGCAAGGATCTGAAGCAAAGACCATTGTACAGTGGAGAAATGCTGGTCCCAAGACCCTGTGAGAGGGGCTCTGAGCATGCCACACAGCTCAGCATTATCCTGTAGCTAATAATAATTGGCCTCCTGAGGAACCTGGTAAACTCCAGTAATCTTCTGGTTCCATGTGTTAACTCAGAGAAAAACAATAACAGGTCTTTAATGTGTCCTCTATCTAAGTCCCAAGCCAGCTGTGGCAGCTGTGCTCCTGCTCAGTCCTCCCATGGGCATCCCCATGCTAACACTGAGGCTGCTGTCTTTTCCTACACAGTTGGACCAACACAGAGATGATGAATAACACAGCACTTTGTGCTAATGCTTTAGTTCAGAATCAAGTGATGTTTAAGAAACATTGTATCAGAGTCAAAACATTTAATCTGATTGGGAATACTGTATATAATATGTATACAATATACAAAAAAGCAGATACTGTATATAATAGAGAATCAGACCTATCCATTTTCCTGTGAGTTAGCACACTGTAATGGTGACCTGGTGGAGTGTGCTCTGCTTTGAAGGTCCCTGCATTCTGAGGCACTGCTTGCTTCCTCCTGGAAGTGTGCTCAGGCCTTTCATAGCAATGTGTACCTGAGTGATGGATGTGAGATAAGAATCTCAGGCTTCCTAGAGGAGTTGGCTCTTAGCCATCCTGGGTGGGACCCTACCATTAGCAGAACATAAGGAAGCTGAAACCTGGTGTTTGTTGCTAAGGGGACGAAGCAGCCCTAAAACAGCCTGGTGAGTAAATCTGTTGTTGCCATAATGAGTGGTCCTCAAGAGCCAATGAACCAGGGGGGAAATTGGTTAAAATGCTTTGCCTGTAGTGATGATGAGTTACAAAGATTGTCTTCTTTATCCAAATAGAAAGTACAAAGTCCTGAGGAAGTTACTTGCAGCCAGGTACTGACTCCTCCCTCTGGAATGTGAGAGGCATTGTCGGAGCCACATTCTGTGTTATGGAAAAATGGAGACTCTGAAGGGTTTTCTTGGTGTGCTTAGCATCACAGAGCTGTTAAATGACAGATACAGGGACAGAACTAGGTGGTCCAACCATCTAAGTCATAGATGTTGTCTTGGTAACTATGGACCTAGATGGTGGTGTTCTCAAGCTTCCACTGAGACCTCTTTCCCAACCCTGCCTGTGCCCATGCAGACTGAGGTTGGGCAGCCCCTGATCCCAGAAGAAGGAGATGAGTAGAGGGACACCTTCAGCTGAGGATATGTCAGCTTCACCTTCCAGAGCGGAGAGTGAATATCTGTCCTAGCCAACCACGCCTGGTGGTGGAAACTTGTGCTGGGTAGCTGGGAGGGAGGCAGTAGTTTTCCCCTGACACTTTGCTCCCTTTCCACTTTGGAAGCTTTAGAATGATGACATGGGAACCAAAGCCAAACAGCCCATAATGGCCAAGAAAATCTAACTCAGATGTTGGCATGCTGGGGAACATGTGTCAAAGGTCTCTCCGTTACTCAATTGTGTGAATAAGTAAACGTGGGGGGAGGGCGGGGCTTGAATCCCCAAACTGACTAACCACCTCCTATTGTTTCTTTGGGACATTCTTGTTTTTTCCATTTTTCTTTCCTGGCTTTTTCTTCATTCTCTTCCTTAACATAGTTCTACTTAATTTTTAATTTTAGGTGACTGGCACATTAGTGCATTAATGCAATAAGCATTGAAACAGGAAGGGAAAACAAGTGTTTCTGATCTGACAAAAACCCACCCAGCTCAGAAACAACTGCTATCGATTTCTTCTGAGCATCCCAGAACGTTTCGCAGGTTTTTATGGTGTAATTCTGCATGTGCACGTTTCTTGTACAGAAATGGGACAGCGTACACACATACACCATTTTAGTTTGCTTTCAAAACCTCAATAATATGTGAGTTAGGAATTTTTTAGTCCAGTTCATGCCTTTTTCAGTTGTCCTGTGGATTCTGCTGAACTGGTGTATGATAATTCACTTAACATCTCTCTTCTGATAAATGTTTATATTTTTAGCTTTTACCAAGTAGTCAAGGAATCAACCTGTAAGGCTTGCTGGGTGCATGTACTGAAGTTCTTTGAAGACAGTGACCTGGGAATCCAGGCCTGGGGAGCTGTGTAAACGCTGTACTACAGTGGATGGTACTAAATGGCCTAGGGAGAGCCCAGAAGTTTCCTTCAGAATTTGTAAGCTGTTTGTCCCTAAGTGATGAGCATTGAAAGTTGGAGTTATGCTGTTTTCATGGATACAGAAGTACAGTTCTAGAATTAGCTGAAATTACAATACAGGCTATTGAAGGAAAGAGGGGGTATCCTGTCTGCTGTTGTTCATGTACCTGGTTACACCTCTTAATCCTTCTTAAACAATCGGGGATGAAGCAATCCAACATACAAGCCTTTCGGGACCGTTCTCACTGACACCACCACAAAGCTTCATGTATTGTCCTATATTTATGTTTATGTTTGCATTTTATTGTATGAGCTCTTTATGTGCTTGGGCCCTTTCTATAGTTAAGATGCATAGTTTATTTGTAATTATGCCAAGTTTAGTTCTACTCCTTTAGAAATAATAACAAACTTTGATGTTTTTGTGTTGGGCTTATCGCCCGACTTCTTCTCTATAGGTCTTTAAGAGTGATTGCTATCCTGTGCTACAGGCCAGGGGCTGATCAGGAACTCAGCTCTCCAGTAATGACATCATTTTCACAGGAAAACATCATTTTGGAAATGCTGATTATTTATTTATTTATTTATTTATTTATTTATTGAAAACTTCCATGCTTGCATCTTCCAAGAGCTTTTTCCCAAGGCTCATTAATGTTGTGGACATCTCACTGTTAGATCCCTCGGGTTATGAGGTGTGCTTATCTAACAAATTTTAAGACCTTTCCCAATACAAAATAACAATTCTACGAGAAGTTCCAGTGATTCTTGTTTTATTCCATCAGTAGACACCAGAGCAGGATCTTATTGCTCATCCAGTAGTCCCCACAATAATGAGGTGATTTCTCTTTCTTACTTTTTTTGTTTTGTTTTTGTCTAAGGAATCTGAGGACCCAGGCAAGTGAAATAATCCAGTTACCATGGTCTTATTTTTTTTCCCAAAGATTAAGCAGAGGGTGTCCATGTCTCCAATGCCTGCCAATGGGAAGGACAACTCAGGATGGCAGGCTAGAGTGAGCAGGAAAGGAAAATGGGCAGCTGCTAGACAAGGAAGAGATCAGGACACATGCCTAAGGAACTATTGTAGACCAGGCAATGCATCTCCATGAACAAGAAAGAACTGGTTACAATCTCAGGGCCTAGTCTGTGGAAGGCTCACTCCTGAAGGTTAAGCTCTACCCAGAGGCATGAAATTGTTCTTTGAAATTGTTCTCATTCCTAGTCATCCAGGGACTTTGTTAAAATACCAGTTCCTGGTCTTCCCTCCGGGCCTATTGTATAACTACTAATTTGAAATAAGTTTTTGTTTGTTGATTACCAGAGAAAAGGGAGGGGCAGACAATAATGGAAGTCATTCTATCTTATCTTGGAGTTATTTTCTTCTGAAAGGGAAGTTGATATAGGAGAGGAAGTAGGTGGTTAGGTTGCTGAGGGGCAGAAATGTGACCTTTCATTCTTTCAAAGTGTCCTCAGAAAGGCTTGGCCACCATGTGTCTTTGACTTCACACACTCACAGAATAAGAAATTCTGATCACATTGATTGGATCTTCCATTCATTCATTTACTCAATGGTGTTAGTGAGCCATATGACAGCTAGTTATGGATGATGCTGTTAATTGATTGCTCTTAACTTTTATGAGCCCAGAATAATCCCTAAAGCAAAGGCAAGTCATTTATATCTAATTCTTTTCAAGCAAAAGATTTAGCATACTCTCAAGATTGTTTTCCTTCTTCTTAATAATGGTTATAAATTTGTATCCAAAATGGCCTAATAACTAGGCAAAAGATTAACCTAATTTGAGAAAGCTCCATATTGTTTGATGAAAACAGATGAGATCACTGGAAGTCAGGCAGATGGTTTTGGCAGCTTTTCCATGTTTACTTGGACTGAAAGCTCCCTTTAATTTGGAGTTCTTTCATGAACAATAATGCATCTGTTATCTGAATATATGTTAGGGAATCATAAATGAATATAGTGTGTTTCAAACTTTATAGGTCAAATTCTATCCTCGTTCTTCATAGAGCACATGAAATATTAATTGTCCACATTGCTTTGATGAAAGATAGAAAAAAATAGTGTATAGTTTGTCAAGTGGTACTCATTTTCCACAATCTGGACTTTGATTCCTTTGTGCTTTGTCTTGCTATTGTTGGGTTGTAGGCCATGGATTCTATTTTTTATTGAAACATTTCTCATGGTGTCTCATGAAAGCAAAAGGAATGTATCCTGGATATCTTTATGTTAACTTGACACAAACTAAAGTCATTTGGGAGGTTAGAATGTCAGTTGAGAATTGGACTATGTGCAAGTCTGTAAGGCATTTTCTTAATTGGTGATTGATGAGGAAGAGCCTAATCCACCAAGGGTGGTACCATCCCTAGGCTGATGGTTCTGAGTTCTGTAAGAAAGCAGGATGAGCAGGCCATGATGGGCAGGTCAGTAAGCAGAACCCCTCCATGGCCTCTGTATAAGTTGCTGCCTCCAGGATCCTGTCCTGTTTGAGTTCCTGCCCTGATTTCCTTTGATGATGACCAGCAATTTAGATGTGTAAGCTGAATAATCCTTTTCTCTCCAGCTTGCTTTTGGTCATGGTGCTTCATCATAGCAATAGTAACCCTAACTAAGACAGAAGGAATGAACCAGAGTGTTGTACCTCAAGCCAACTCTCCCTAGGTTCTGATAAAGTTGAATGCTACATATCTGGGAACCATGAGGGAACTGGGCTCATTTGTATAAACCAATTACAATAGTCAAAGAAGATCATGCAATACTTTGAACTCTGTTAATTATGGGGTACCATTTAAGTAGTACAGGAAATGTGTAAAGTTGTTTTCTTCCAGCCAAACTTCTCTTGGCAATCACAGCCAAGTGCTGACTATTCCCTAAACAAAGAACAGTTCTTCATCCACCTTCTGTTTTCCTTCTACCTTGGCCTGACCAGTTTGCCAGGTAGTCAGTGTGTGATCCACAGAGACATTGTTTCCTCCAGGTTTTATACACCCGAAAGAAGGGGCCTATTTTTGGGTCAAAGATCTGACTCTTAGTTATTCAAACTACTGTGGATGAATTTGAGAGAGGTGGTAAGTATTCTCTGATGATGAAATGAACCAATTCAAGTCTAATCAAAGCATAAAAGCAAGTTTATTGGTGGCAGCAGCTTTCAGATGAGTTTACTGACCACACAGGAGGGGGGTCAATAAAGTTGCCATGCAGAGGGTGATGACGGGGATGGGAAAGAGAAAGAAAGTGCACACAGAGAGAAGAGAGATGGAGAGAGAGAGAGAGAGAGAGAGAGAGAGAGAGAGAGAGAGAGAGCGCAGATGTCCGAATCATAGAGTGAAGAGCCACTGGGGAAGAGGAAACCCCGCCCCTGAGCTGGAAAGTTCAGGGTAGAGTGTGTGGTATGCCATGCCAGCCATGCCCTGTAACAGGTAGGGATTGAGGGATGCTGGGAGAACTAGGAGACCAGGCCCACTTTGTAAAATAGTCACCTCAGCTGTTTGTCCTGAGTCTGAATCCTAACAGAATGATTTTGGAAGAAAAAGACCAACCTCAACCAACCTCAATCAACCTCAACCTGGGGTTTCTGTAGATGCCACTGTATGGGGCCTGAAGTTCAGGTCAACTTCTAAACTAGAAGGTAGGGATCTGACAGTACTTATTAAGGGAATTCAGATGCAACTGTTGCTTTGTCCCTCCTGCTTGGAGGCTTGTTTTCTGCAAGACTAGATTCATGGAGGGTTGGCTGCTCTTTGTCTCGCTGATGGCTTCTCCCTTCACAGGCTTTTATGGTCCAGGTGGACCAACAATTTCAAAAGAACTTTGTGGGCAGAGCAGCTTTGAGGAAGTGACTGAAAACAACTTGTGGCTTAGGAAGTAGTGGCTTTCTGTTACAAACTAGTATGTTTGACCACCCTTAACCATTAAAAAACATGGTACCCAAATCTGTTTATTATCCCTGTGATGTTCCAGGGAAACAATTTACAAGAGATTTGCATGAGTGTGTCTGCTTCCAGAGTTGTTGCTGTTTCCGTAAAGTGGCATCTTGCTATGTTCTTCAAGCAGGTCGTGAACTGGTGGATTCAGGCAGATTTCCCATTTCTGGGAGTGAGACAATAGACACACACTAACAGAATCTACACCAATGTTTCTAATAGAGATCCATTCATGCAGTTAAGAATTTATAGACTTGTGTATAATAAAGCAAGTTTTTCTCCCATTTGTAACCCTACTGTTCTGTATCTTTTTCAGGAGATGTTTCGTTACCAGATTCTTTCCAGCTAGCCTCTTGGTGGTGGTGGTGGTGGTGGTGGTGGTGGTGTGTGTGTGTGTGTGTGTGTGTGTATGTGTGTGTGATGCTTAGCCATGCAGACTTCTCTACTAGCTTCACCACCACTGTTTAGAGTTTATATTCCACCTGTTACTGAAAACCTCTTGGGACACTGCGTCGACCCCCAACCATTGAGCTGCTTACCTTTTAAAGCCATTATCCTCCTTATGCTTTGGCGCAGCAGGAAACTCGTGGTCTGCTTCCTGGACATCCGTATATATTTGAATCTGTGAGTAGAACTCACTTTATTTATACAGCTTCAGAAATGTGAGTAGGCTTTGCTGTGTATTTTTTTTTTTCCGAAGCAGGGTTTCTCTGTGTAGCCCTAGCTGTCCTGGAACTCACTCTGTAGACCAGGCTGGCCTCGAACTCAGAAATCCATCTGCCTCTGCCTCCCGAGTGCAGGGATTAAAGGCTGCTGTGTATTTTTTAAAGATAAGAACAAAATAACACACACACACATCATAAACAACAACAACAATAACACACATACACATACACCAAACAAGCAAGCAAACACCACCACCACCACCAAATCCACAATGAAAAATAAAAACCAAGGGAACCAAAGAAACCAAGGGTTTTTTTCTCCCTTCTTTTTCATTAATGCTGAAAAAAAATATATACAAAGTGTTGTAATTCATAGATTACTTACCTATAATATAAATTGATATTTCAGCATTTAAGTAAAAACAGCCTTATTAGTTTATAAAGGCCTTGTTAACATTAAAATCACACTGCAGAAATCTGCTTTGGCTGTTAAGATTGGTTAAGAGGCTTGAGGCAGAAATCAGTCTTCCTGTTACATTTGTCTCGGTCCACTTCCTCAGGGGCGTTGCTGACCAGGTTTTGGAGGATTTGGGGTGGTAGATTTCCTAGGGAGTATGTGGTTGCCTTTAATTAGGAGATTAGATTTCTAAAGTGTGCATGACTTCTGGTGCATCCATTTTCACCTTTCTAGTGTGGACAAGCTGACCTCAGGGGAGGAGAGAATGATGACTCTCTCCCTATTATCTTCCACGCAAAGAGTTTTATCAGAGCACAGATGTCCTCTCTAGTCACAGCCATCCTGACAAAGATGACTTCTACTGCAAGTGCCCATAGTATTAATTTTCTACTGATGCATAACTAGTTGTGTAAATCTTCATATCTTAAAATCAAGGTCATTTATCTTCTGATTGGTTCATTGTTTACGTTCTAGGATACCTTGAGACACTGTAGTGTAGGTGCCAGCCAGGGCTAGGGTCCTGCTTGAGCCTGAGGAGCCCTCTTCTGTACTCACAAATTTTGTTAGCAAAATTCATTTGCAGTTGTGGAATGGCTTCCTTCTCAGTGCCAGCAGCCTTTGTGACTTGTCGGCTCACCAACGTGGGTTGTCTGTTAGATCAGGTTCATTCAAGATAATGTCAACTTGATTAAGTAAAACCTGCCTAAGAAACCAGAGCTGGTGGTTCTGGCTGGGAAACTGCAGTTTCTTGAAGGTTGAGGCAGGAGGATAGAAACCTCCTAGCCTACCTCAGTTATATGGTAAGTTTAAAGTTAGCGTGGACTATTAAGTGAGACCTTGCCTCATAGAACAAAGCAAATGGAGGACTAGGGTACATGTCAGTGGTAGATCGACTGCCTGGTGTGAATGAGTTCCTGGGTCCAGTCCCCAGTGCCAGTTGGGATACGCACATGTGTGCGAGTGTACACACACACACACACAAGATAGAAACCAAATGTGATCAGAGAGCTTAAGTATAGTAGTGTAATCTCTCTCTCCTTCTTTTTCTCCTTCGCTGATGTCCCTCTTATTCCAAGGGATTTCACAAGGTGGATTTCCGTCCAAGGCGCAGAAATCTTGACACCCATTTTAGCATCCTGTAAGCCACATCCAGAGCAACTATGGATCCAGGCATATAGGACCTAGGGAGGATGGTATGGAGAGATAGAGGGTAGTCCACTTCTTCACGGTTTCTTCCTCCTCCCCTCTGCTTAGGCGAGTATGCCTGAGCACAAGGCTGGCCTGGCCCTGCTCACCCCTCAGATCATTAGTTCTATTTTGCTTCTGATAGGAGCCATTGCTCTGTGTTCTTTACTTGACTCACACCACAACAGTTTACACGCACCATCCACCCTGCTCAGATTCCTTTCTACATGTATCACCTGACTAGTTTGATGTTTTTCTGCAGCTCTCACCCCAGGCACTGTTTCTGGCATCCGTGCTTACATGGTGTAGAGCTAGCTATCTCTCCTTTATCACAGTAATGTTTTTATTTCTGGAGCTCCCACTAAACTGGCAGCCACTCCTCCTCCCACTCTTCCTCCTCCTTTTCTCAACTCTGCCCAGTGTGCCTGCCAGATTGTGGCAATCAAGTGACTAGAGGGTAGGAAGAAGGGAACTGTCAGAGAGACAGTGAAAGTGGAAGTAGATTGCAGGCTTTCCAGCTCAGTGCCTGTCTCAAAACACCACCACACGTTGAGTATTACCTGACCCACCAGCTCATGTTAGCTCATTACCCAATCCACCTAAAAGCTGAGTTAAAATGATAGAGAGTAAGAATGGCCAACTCAGGGTGGGAAATGATTATCAGAGTTGGTCAGTTCCATGTCATTGAATCTTTCTTGAGTTCTTCATTGAATTTCATACAACCTAAGTGTATTTTTATGTCAAGTTGTAGTTAGAGGGCTGGAGCTATTTAGCTGAAGACATACTTGGGCATTGGCTGGCTAATGCTGAACATGGGAGATAGCTCTCTAAGTGCTCTGGAACATCTGGGCATTCTTAGAACTACTCTATGAGATTTTCTCTGCTGAGTTTGCTGTTCCAGCGCTGCTCTGATGAGGCTGTGAATGGAGAACAAAGACTCAACTCCCAACCTCTACATGCAAGGACCCTCTGAGGTGCTAAATGCACTAGACAAGCTAATATTTCATAGTTTTAGGAATTAAGACAAGGTTCGTCTGTGGCTGTGGTCTGGGGAATGTAGAAAAATCATAAAGATCCAGTTATTTGGGGAATGAAATGAAAAGGGGTTCGGGCTTGGAAATGAAGATGGAATCAGTTCCTGCCTCTCCACTTCTGCTTACTCAGCCTTGGACAAATAATGTCTTCCTAAGCCTTGCTAAATGCAGCTTGTGAAGTAGTCAAATAGCTGACTTCCATTTCCGCACGTTTAATGAGTGAGTCCACGTTGTTTCTATCATGACAAATCACATATCACACAAAGCTAAGTAACCCATCTCAGTGGAAGAGCCCAGCAGCTACTGCCTGCTCCTCAGTTCCGCATGCTTCAAGAGCGTTTTTATGACTGCAGGTTGCAAATGCTGTACCACTGAGTGGGCGACTGCTCCTTCGTCTCTCAGCCCCTGCTCACCTCTATTACCCTTCTGGTCTCCGTCAACTCATCCACTTTAGGTACCTCACATAAGTAGCCACTCTTTGTCCTTTCTCTGTGGCTTGTTTTACTTAGTAGAAGCTGTTCAAGTTTGTAGCCGGCTTCACTGTTCCCTTGCCTCACAGTCTTTATAACAGTCCACTGCGTACATAAACAATATTTTGTTTATCCATTCGCCCACTGATGAACATTGAGTGGTTTCCACTGGCCATCCACACTCTTTATTACCTTCAGACATTCTGGTATTCGGTGAGCTTGGGCTTGGGATTCCCGTGGAGTACATAGTATCTTGGTTAAATTATGTAGTTTCACCTCACAGCTCTAAGTGAAGGACAGCCAGAATGTTAAAACTGGAAAGATATGGCCAATATTTACCTTACTTAGTTTTATCTGCTATGTAAGAGAAAGAACAGGGTCTCTTGGTACAAATTCAGTACTCTGAGCAGTAGTTGAGTATTTATATTCTATTATTAGAAAGATAGATTTTACAGAGCAAATAGTAACCAATATTAGGAAAACAGGGGCAGTTCTCTTTACCCCAAATGCTTGTGCCTGGAGGTTAGCCATTGTTGTCAAGCTAAAATCCATAATCCCCTACTCAGAATCCTTG
The DNA here is from genome assembly GCA_019843965.1 of Rhynchomys soricoides. Classification (NCBI taxonomy): domain Eukaryota; kingdom Metazoa; phylum Chordata; class Mammalia; order Rodentia; family Muridae; genus Rhynchomys; species Rhynchomys soricoides. The sequence goes on from JADRCH010000163.1 coordinate 2,875,073, forward strand.
GAGATTCTTGGCTTGGCTGCTGCTAATGCCTCCTTACACATCAGTTGTACTCACAGTGACTCTGCGCATGGAGATTGCAGAGATTCCATGTCTACTCAGGGATCTATGAACAGATATCCAGAAACTACTTTTCCTGCCAACTAATACTCGGTTTCTTCCATAGCTCTGGCCCACAGCTTAAAGTCTTCATCAATCTTGCCTAGTTTCTAGAATGGGTAGCTCTTTCTCTTAACGCACTTGCGGACTTGTATTTCAAATAAGGCAAGAATTACCCTTTCTGACTTAATAACATGGGGTCCGAGGGGTCATACAACCTTCTGGAGGATTCTACAGTTGTGCTCTGAGGTTTGATCGGATGAGTAGTCTCTGCTGGTCACAGAGTTCTGACATCATCTTGAGCACTGAGGTTCAGTATAAACTTGACAGAAGAGAGCCCATGTCAAGGATGTAGCAGACAAGAGAAAGCCAATTTTGCAGAAAACTGCATTTTTTTCAGGCCTTTAAGGGGTACCCTAAATCCTTTGCTTCTCACAAACACTTCCTGATATTGAGAGATTTTGCGAAAACACAAGTGAACTTAACCCACTGTAGGAGACTTCTGGGTGATGTGTAGACTAAGCCTAATATTCCCGTGTAAATGATTTCTAAAATAGAATTTAAAAGAATGGGTCTAATAGATGTGTGTTATATGTGAGATTATCCCCAAATTTACATGAAGATGCCAAGGACTTGGAATAGCTGAACCAATTCTTAAAAGCAAGAAAGGATTAGGAAATAGCAGCCTACTTCTATTAGCTACAGAAATATAGTGTGAGCTCATTTAAGGACGAGACTCACAGATCAATAAAACACAAGGTAGAATTCAGAGACATACTCATGTAAACATACCCAACCGTATTTAAACAAGGAAAGTTAATAGAAGAAACCTATGCTTTTCAACATTTGTGCTTGAGAGACTTGGTAGCTCCAGGTAATAAGTTAAACCAATCACCAATATACTAGACCTGAACCTTATAAATTATACAAAAAAAATCAAGTCAAAATTGATCACAGGCTTTCATGTGAAGTGTGAAAAGCAGCCCAAGCAAGTAGTTTGCAAAGTATTAAGCATATATATTTTTTATTTACTTCAATGAATCTTGGTGCCTTTGGATAGTAAGGAAAAATTTAATATTAAAGCCATGTTTATTAATGACTAACTACTATGCTAAACCATGGGAAAATTCCATCAGTAAAATTTTATAAAGGAAAAACACATAGAAAAACGCATGTAGAAAAAAAAAAAATATTTGGGACCTAGCACTCTTCAAAACGTTTTGAGACTTGACATCAAAAGCACTGTCTCTAAAGGAAACCACGAGCCATGGGTCTCATCAATAGAATGCACATGTACTCAGAATTTCTGAGCATGCTGGGAAAAAACTCAGAATTAGGAAACAGGTGAAATCTGTGAGGCAGTTCAGTAGAGAGTGTGCACAGATGGCTTTCATTACATGAAGAGGAGGTCAACATTATTAGCTATCAGGAAAATAAAAATCTAAGTCACAGCGAGACATTGCTACTCACGTACAGAAATGCATTAAAATATGTAAATGCCAAGAGATGGTTAAGAAGCAGAAAATTCCATATTACTGCCAGAAAAAGTGTCACATTGTTTAGCCATACTGAGCATCAGTATCACAGTTTCTCATAAAAGTGAGCAGACATTTGTCATCTGGTAGTTCATGTATTCTTGGGCATTTATTTTTTGAATAAAGGTGCACAGTAGTTTTACGCATTATAAGCAAAAAGAAAAACAAAAGCAATTGAGCAAGCTAACTCAATGAAGCTATTTAATGAATAAAACAGCCCAGTTGTTCTTCACTGGGGAATGTTTGTACAGTCAGTGGTGTATCTATGCTAGGGAATACTGCACAGCCATGTAAAGGAACAATCTCTTGAGCCAATAACTTGCATGGAGACAAAAGAAATTCTCCAAGAGCACATCCAGTCTTAAAAGCTTCATTTTACAGTATGTACATACAAACTGTGATCCTGTTAGTACAATCTCCCTGAATAATAAGATTATAGACATAGAGAGTTGACTTGTGGTTGCCAGGCATTCAGGATACACGAGGTAGAGTGATTGTGGCTGTAAATTAAGAGCCCGGGAAGCTGAATGGTGTTAGTACAGTTCTGTAAGTTTATTGGTTATAGGAACACACACGCTCACACACACACATGCCCACAGTACATTTATATACAAATTGGTGAAATGTGAACGAGCTGTGTGGACAGCCTTGGTGTCCATGTCCTGGTTTTGATATTTTACTATGGTTACACAAGCTATATACACCCCCTGTGTGTTCACACCTTCTGATGAATCCACTAATTAGTTAAAAATAAAAAATAAAGTATTATAGTAGTCTTAGATTATTTATGAACAACTTTTTTCCTCATTGAGACCTGAATAGCCTATTTAATGAATCATAAAAGCATATTATATAAAATTCAAGCACATCAATCACATATGTGCCATTTGATGTGTGTGTGTGTTGTTTTTTCTTTATATGCATCAAAGAGGTGGCATTCACTGATTTCTTTGAAATTAATTTGGGAAACTAAAGATTTCTGTTCCTACCTTTTGGTTTGCATTCACTGTAATTCATCCTAAGAGCCTGCTGACATTTTTCTGTCCTTGGATACAAATTATTTTTTTAGGCTGATAATATACACCTCAAATTGTAAAACACATATCTCTTTCAAAAGCCCATGAATCAAACCACAGGTGTTTGAATTTTGTCCTCTGATTTCTTAGCATTTGTTGTTTCCTATGTCAAAAGATCCCCAGAATAGCATGACTAGTGGCCAAACATAAAGGTATTTAGAAGAGAGTTTAAGTACAAATCTACAAAAGTTGACTCGACATCCCAGTCATGAAGTCCGCATTTGCCTGACACCACCAGCTTTCAGTAGCCACTAGAAAGCCTGTCTTATTGGATGTCATTGAAAGGCATTGTGTGCGATCGTCCCCAGGTCATTATTAGGTATCACTTCCTGAGCTCCAGAGATAGAGGCAGCCCAGTTAGGTCATCAACCCTGGGTTCAGGGTGAAATAAAAGAGCATCTGGGTGACTGACATGGAGTCTTTCAGTTTCCCAAACTTTGTTCCCTCATGTTTAAAAATGGACTAAAATGTTGTCTGTCCAGTAGTGCATTCCGTGAGCTGAAAGTTAGTCTCAGATGAAAGCTTGAAGCACAACACCACACCTGTCACAATTACATAAAAAGGATTAATTTTCACTTTTCATTTTTCTTCCTGGTGGAGTTTTTATCCAACATTAAACAAACAAACAAACAGGCAAGCAAGCAAGCAAGCAAGCAAGCATGAAACCCTCATCTTTGTAGTGGTCTCTAATGACAATATCCTACCCCGCACTGGAAAGCCTGTCTGATGGCTTGACAGGACAGACTCTTGGGTATGGTTGTGTTTCTTCCTCTGTCTTTGTTAGCATAACTTCCTCCCCTCCGACCATTGCCTGACAGTGAGTCTGCTACAATGCCACTGAGCACAGAGAAGCATGCTGGCCCACAGATAGACATGCTCATGGACAGATGCATCAAGGAGAGGTGGCCTGGCTCGTGTGAGCAGAGCTTGCACGTGTTTTCACCCCTTAATAGATCACACATCTCCTTTCCTGTTATAATTCTACTGAGAGCTCAAATGTTTATTTTACTGAGTAGAAGCCCAGTTTATTTGTGGTTCATAGACTCTTGAGGATGGATACTGTTTTGCTATGATACTATAGTCCTGAGACCGGTAGCCAAATGTCATCACCTGCCCATCCATCTTTAATAATCACATAGGTCAGAAATGCATGCACGGGATATGGGACTGTTGTGCTGAGTTGGCATCTAAGTCATTGCTCATCGGATAATTCTGTGTATTTAAGATTTCACTCATGCAACCATCAAAAGTTAAGTAAAATGGCTCTACACTGCTCTTTATTCTGGTCTGCTATTTCATTTAGGTCATATATAAAATTCCAGGTTGGGAGACAAAACTGAAAGTTACGTGAAGAATGTTATGTGAGGGGCCCACAACGTTCTTTAGGAACTCAGTTTGTGAGCCTGACTTCTTCTCTTGGGATGAAGGAAATGGTTTGGCCATAAAATTCCCATTAGCCACAAAAATAAGCAAAATTGCCTGCAGGATTCATGCAGGTAGAGCCTTGAAGAGTAATAAAACCTGGGCTAAATGAACTCTTAAGGACACAATTTAAGCCCCTGAATGGCCAGTTAGACTTTATGTTTATCCCTCTGACTATACTTCCATATGTTTCTGGAGGAGTTCTGAAAAGTGGCTCATTAAAAAAAATTGTATTGGACTGGGATAATTTGGGGCTTATTGACCAAGGCCAAGGGTGTGTGTGGGGGGGTGCCCTGTCGGAGACCAGGAACAGCAAAGAATGGCAGGTCTGTCTGCACTCTTTCCTTCTGCCACCAAGAAGTGACTTCAGAGGCCCCTAGTCTGGTTTAATTTAAATAAATATGACAAAAGTTTAATAAACAAAATCAAGCAAGCAAACAAACAACAATGATAACATAACCTAAGAACAAACCAATAATTTACGGGACCAAAGTTGATTTTGGAGAAAAAAAAAGGTTCATTATTGAAAATTAAGTCATCTATATTAATCTAAGAAAACTTTGCTTTTCTGGAGGTAAATTTAATTGGGTCCATATGCCTAAGAGCCTCAGGAGATAGGAAGGTCTGAAGAATGTCACCTTTGCTATTTTCTATTTTCTGTGGTCTGTAAGAATAGCTGTATATAGGTGCTTGCTGTTTCATACCACCTAAATCGAACAGTTATTACGTACTTGCTACATATAAAGTGCTGAGAAGGACCTGCGGTTACACACTGTGCGTGTAGAGAGAGCACAGAAGCATACTTTATGCAGGAGAACTTCAAGAATGGCTCCCTACATGCAGTAACATCAAAATTGGAATGATCTCTGTGCCCTTTGGTGTGGACAAAGGAACAGCTGAGATTTAGGTTTCCCAGGAAAAAATAGGCCATGCGCAAATCACAGAATGAGATCTTCCGGCCACATGTGGAGGAACCTGACTATACCTCAGTCAGGTTGAACATAGTCCATCAATTGTTGAAGCTGGGAGCTGAAAATCTGAACACTGGCAGCTGGTGAAGAAGGCTCATGGAGAGTCTTATCACAACCAGGAGACAGCCAGAGAGCGTGTCAGGACAGTGCAGGTTAGGGGATGAAGCAGCTGAGCAGAGGCCAGAGAGAAAGGGCTGTAAAGATAACTGCGGGCACCCAGCAAGTATGAGAGGAGTAAAGAGGGGTTTGAAAGTGACTGGGGGTACGAGGCAGATAGGAGAGGAAGCAAAGAGGTTATACAAGTAGCTGGAGGCACCAGAAAAGGAAAACACAGCATAGCACAGTGATATCTGCAAGGAGAGGGCAAGGATGTCGGGAAGCCTTGGCTGAGGTCCAGCGACTTGCCATCAGGTTTGGCAGGTTCATTGTGAACGTGACTCTGGGAACCTCTGTGGAATTCTAAGAATGAGAGAGAGACAGAAACCGGGAAGGGATTAAGGTGCCAGGGGATACATTAACAGCAAGGGGAAGGCCTGGTTCCCCGCTCGTTGTTAACATGACAAGTAAGGACTTTAGACAGAGGTGGAGAAGCCAGGAACAGCCCCCATAGCACCTTACAGGGCCCATGCCCTTTTTACCATCTTGGTGATTTTTTTAGCAGTTATTTTAATAATGACGCTGAAAATGTATAGCATTCTCTCTCCCTTGGAACGGTGTGGCCGCTGAAAAAGGTTGCAACTAATATGAAAAATGAGTTTTATTGCTTCACTGTGGATTTAATTAATTCATGTTCTTCCTGTTTCCATTGCCATGTGTCCTCTGAGTTGACTGGATGTCTAGGCAGAGCTTCCTTATGAGAGTCCATGTGACGAAGGAAAGTACTATGAAGTTTTTCCTCACTCTGAAAATGTTTAATATTACAAGCGTAGGAACACATGCTAAGGGAAAGTGAGCAGTTTTGGCCAGTGGTTCTCATCATAAAATTATTTTCATGGATACTTCATAACTGAAATCTTGCTGCTGCTACACTGTGATGTGCATATCTCTATTTTCTAATGATCTTTTGGGATCACAACCCACAGGTTGGGAGCTGGCTGAGTTGGGCTCATTTTATACTGTTTTAGACACAAGAACATAGGCTGTCTGCATGATGGTTTCAATTGAGGTTTCCCAGCCTTGGTATAGTCGACCTTTGTCTTGGTTAATTCAGTGTTGTGCCCTGTGAGTGGGAGACTGCCTCCCAAGGTCTGTGTCCACAAGACACCTGCATCCCCTCTCGATTCCCCATGCGACAATCAGCAGTACTTCCTAATGTTGTCAGAATTCCCCTGGACAGGGGCGGGGAAGAACAGCCGCCTTAAGTGTACTGCGCTGATTCTGTCAGAAAACAATTGCTTATTGCTTCTGAAGTCCTGATGTTCTTATTCAACAGCTTGTGGTTCCTCAAAAACTGTCCTTTGTCTGCAGAAAACTAATGGATACTTACAAACTTCTTCTAGAAAATTCTAATAAACACTTGAAGAAAGAGAACCCCCACTCTGCTGAGTTCTGTGTATTTCCCATGGTTTTTTTTAACCGCTTTTCTCCCTTTCATTTAGAGACTTGATTACCACTTGATTCTATATGAAGGACACTTAATTTTTTTCTTTTCCTGGGTAATTAGTTCCTCATTGCAGAATATTATAAGAAGCTTATACCTGGATGTAGAAAATGTGGATTTCACCTGGAATATGGTTTCTAGTTCATTTCGCCCTAAAGTCCCTGTAATTTGGAGCAGGCACCTTAGAGGTTCTGTATATATTTTCTCACTTGTACGATGAATGAGATAAGCTGTATTATCTGTAATTTTGCCTCTCGTTCTACATATCAGAACTTTAACAATTGATATTGTTTCTTTTGTTTGCTCCCTACACTCATAATGGATTTTCCAAGAACACTCAGATTGGGCCCTGCAGACCCTGCCCCCCAAGTGGTCCATAGACAGCAATGCTGGTCTACAATACCATAAATATAGTCAGCAATTAGAAATGTTGACTATAATTCAAGAGAGATTTTATGCTTTTTGCATGTAATAACTTAAAAAGCAAGCTCACACATCATGTAATGTTTTCAATGCAAGTTTTCTAACAAGTCATTGTTACTGTACTTTATAAAAGCACTGGTCTGAATTGGTAAGCAAACAGAACAAGGTGTTCATTCACTAAAGGTGATAGAGAAGCCCTTCCTGGAAATAGACCGGAAGTTTTCACAACCTTTCTTTTTTGTCCAGCAAGAGACAGAACAATTTGGTCACAAGGCTTTAAACTTGGCGGTGGACAGAGAGTGTCTGACAATTCTTTGATAGCACAAATTTTATGGCTGATAGAATTCGTTACAATTTTTTTTTTCAAGAGGAGATTACTTCCAAGTAATATTAATGTTCTCTTAAAGTTTTCACATGGCTCGTTGCTATCTTGCTCTAAGAAAATGTCTAAAAACTGGTGCAATGGGACTATCTTGTCTTTAATAATTACGTTCCCAAAAATCTCTGGCCTGTGAAATGGTATCTTTATTGATAGTCTGGAAGTCTCTGAGCCAGTTATGTTAGTGAGAGCCTGTGTAGGAGGAAAAGGTATGGAACACATTTGCTACAGAGAGGTTTACAGATGTTTTGTGAGCCTGCTCCATCATCCAGCTTCATCCGTCATTCAGAGAAATCTATTGTGTGGACTCAGGCACTGTGGATGGACATGTTAACAGGGAAGTTGAGCAACGAGCTTAACAATCTGCCTTTGGTCTGATTTTCTAATGTTATTGCCCAGGTTTCCTTTCATATCCAAAAACAGTGGAGAAACCACTCTCCCAACAGAGTTATTCAAAGCCAAAGACACTGTTGTGTTCCCTGGACTGTGGACAGCTTGTTCTGATGCCTTCATCCCATTCAGAGTAGAATATTCTGTACAGTCTTGGGTTCCTCCTGGGAGCTCTCTGCACATGGCTTGGCATTGCTAGGGGCTGGCCTAGCCTGCACCTCCTCCCAAACCTGTGAGACCTTTCTACCAACTTTCATCCCTCCATGTAGAAAGGCAAGATCACCACTTGCCCTATTAGTAGCAAACAATCACCCTTTCTTTACATTTTTTAATCCAGATGATGAAAATGTATAACACACCCAGAAAACTCCACCAGACTGGCCGACTTGGCAGGCGTTTTGTATTTGCTTGGATTTAGCATGAATGGGATTTGGTTCTCTGATTTCCCTGCCCCCATCACTTGGAACGAGTTATTTATTATCCAAACAAGCTTGTATTAGTAGATCAGACAGGAGCATGGCACAGCGCTCACAAGTGCGTTTGCTCAGTTAGATTTATGCTAGCCCAAATCATTTTATATTACTTTTCATTGTTGAAAATTTACTGTATTCCTCCCTGGTTTGGCATAAGTATTTGTAGTGAGCTGAAGGTTCCTATGGCTGAACACTTTATCTCTGCAACACTTCATGCAAAGGAAATTAAAAACTATATACTGAAAGCATTTCGCAGATATGTTTCCAATCAGCTGTGCACTTGAGTCATTTGATGTGTAGGCACCAGAGAGCAAGGAATCACTAAGTGTTCTCAGTCATTCACAATGCCTTGGCAATCCAGATCAGGATTCCGAGTTTATGAAAACATCTGTTGGAAACTCCACAAGCCCTTTGTTATTCTGTTACTGTGAATTAAGAACATTTTGCTGTGGTGCTATCTGAAAGGACTCTTGAAAGGAGGTGAGTCCTTTCTGTCTTGAACAAGATCAACTTGTGTAGTTGGGTTGTCTCGGTAGTGTCGGAGTTTACCTCTGCAACAGAGAGGCAGCCCTTTATTTCGGAATGACCATGTGCTCCCTTCAATTATCTTGGTAACTCGGCCTGTCTGGTGGACTTGTAAGGCAACAGTGACAACAGGAGTATCCAGGTGTATCTCACTAGAAAGTATGGGCCATAGCACATGGGAGAGTAAACCCTGAATCCAGATTGAATGAATTACTTGCTTTAGTTACTTCTTTGGCTTTTCCTCCAGGGCCTTAGGCCAAACTGTTTGTACCCGTTCTGAGGATCTGTAACTTCTAACTTCTGATTTTGCCAGTGAATTAGTATGAATTTAGTTTGCCTATTGTCTCAACATGTAATAACCCATGCATTAGTAATTTCAGACTTGTTTACAGTTATTGTCTAAGAGTAAAACAAAAGTGAACTAGAAAGGTATAGCTCTTTGAGGTGGGAAGTAAGCCTTGGCAGGTTTGATCTAGTGAAGGTCATAGCTACTAGAATTTTGTAATTTAATCTTTTTATTTTAATTAGCATTCGTCCTTCCTGCCATGCTTTATACTTCTTTAAGTATGTTATGACATATTTAACTTCTGCTTGAAAGTCAGAGGAGCCACATTCATTCTTGGCTTTTTCTTTTCCTGTCTAGGTTGTACCCATGAAGGAAGAACCTACAACAGCTCCTTCAAATGGCAAAGCCCGGCTGAGCCATGTGTCCTTCGACAGTGCCAGGTAAAATCTGACTACTTTACTCTTCCTCAGCTGCTACTTTCAGACAATACAGCTAGAACCTCCTAAGAGACTGGGAAGAGAGAAGGGAACAACTCTATCCCTGTATGTATCTGTTGTGACATTAGCCAGAAGGAGACAGGTGCAGGGTAGGTATTGAACAGGATGTGTTTCTAGAAACACTCAGTGGAATTGTCCACCATTGTTACAACAAAGCTGGGAAAGTGCCAGGAAGGTGTCTATGTCCTCAGGGAGCGCATGTCTTCCTGTGAAATCATCTTGGAGCAAAACAGTGACTCTTGTCAGCACAATGGTTCTTAACTTTCCTAATGCTGTGCTTCTTTAATATAGTTCCTCACGTTGTGGTGACCCCCAACTGTAAAATTATTTTCTTAACTGTAATTTTGCAACTGTTACGAATCCTGTTGTAAGCATCTATGTTTTCTTATGATCTGTGGCAACACCTGTGAAACAGTTGTTTGGGGTTGTGACCTACAGGTTGAGAACCACTGTAATGTTAGCAGACAAGAAGCTACTTTCAGATGAGATACATTTTCCTCATTTCATTCAAAAGGACGTTGAGTGGGAGCCAAGCTATTCAGATAACTCTATTCAGATTAAGTAATTAATGCACCATAGCTCAACGATTGCGACTTGACCAGTTTAAGAACCACAGGTTCAGCAACGATGGAGTCCGCTGTTGTTGATTGTTGATTAATTCTCAAAGGAGCAGTTGGTCCACATGGATCTCATCCCATGGTGTTAAACGCTGTCAGACAAACCAAAGAGAAAAGGAACAGCCTAAATTCTTTCAAGAAATACTGATTCAAGAAATAACAGCCAGTGGCTGATGAAGTAGTTCAGAGGTAAATGTGTTTGTACTCATGCAAGTCTTGTGGCCTGAGTTCAATCCTCAGAACCTATGGTAAGGCAGAAGGAGAGAACAGACTCCAGATTGTCCTCCAGCCTCTTATTTATACATAGCGCTCATGTCCCCACACGTGTTATGTCATGCACACACATGAACTGTAAGTGAAAAAATATGGTCAAAACTATGGTTAAAGAATGGTTGAAAATGGTGGAATATTCTCACACTCTCTGGAGTTCTTCCACTTTTCCTGAATAAATTCATGTTTCTTCTGCTCAAAAATGTGCTGTTTATCTAATTTTAAAATTATATTTGCATGGAGAAGGTGCTGTGAAGTTACTTTATCCCAACCCCCATTTCACCCTCTTGGTATATGTGTTTGCAGTCAAAGGAGACTGACAGGTAAGTATAATACTAGATGTTTGTCTCAGATCTTATCTCAGAGATGTTGACATTTTGCTTCTGAACTCTGCATTTTATGAAATCATGCGTGGCTTTATTATACTGTAGGTTTTATTATGCAATAGGCATTCTCAACCATTAGGCTTCCAGTTATTTATTTCATTATTGACTTCTTGGTGTAGTAAGCTATTTGTGAAATAAGCAGCAGGTAAAAAAAGATGTAAATTGAATCAACTAGTGGTAAGTTTACTTTTGATGGCAGACTTAACCAGACTCAAGGTACAGACAGGAGCAATGAGTTTTAATAACAACATCAAAATCCACATTCCTGCCGAAAATTTCAGCTCCATCCTGCTCCTTAGTCAATGACATTTCCAGTCTTCGTAGGGGGTATTCTGGAAGTCTTGATTACAATGTTTGTGAAAAAAGCCAATAATCCACGCCGAGGAGTCCCGAGTAGCACTGTGCGCAGCAGTCCTGAGGTCTTATAGAGTCGATGTTGTTGCCTTGAATGGGTGAAGCTAGCCTTTATATTAAATGGAAGCCCCAATACTGGGAGGGGGGGCTATTTCCTTTCATGGAGAGTGCACTCTACTGCCTATCAGTGGATCCCAGGGAGGATGGATGAGCACATCTGTATCAGAAGTGAGGAGATCCTCAAGTGTGGAATGCTGTAGAGGATTAGGAAGGGCCTGTTCCCCACCAAAGATGAATGCCTTTCATGCCTTCTCTTCACTTATAGCCCAAGATGTCCCTACATTCAACAAACGGGAAAGCAAACCTCTGGGATGCACTCCCAGTAGGTCTCTTCCTGCTCCTGCCTCCCACTTCCTTCCTTAAGGAAGAAAGTCTAGAAGGATGCAGGCAAGGGCCTTCCCTGTTTCTATAGACACTTCTGTTGCTGTGAAGTAAGCACAATGATAGTCTCTCTCAGTGACACAGGAGCGACACCTCTGTATAAAGGAAATGGAGCTATTAGAGCAGTAAGCAGAGAGAGACTCATTAACATGCTTCTAGCAGACGTTGGCTGGCGTTGGCTGGCACGCAGTAGGTACAGCCAAGTGCTAGACGGGTGACAACAAGTCTTATAATCTGGTCTGTTTCCATTTGCGTTGAAATCTGCGTATTTTCTTAACAGTCTGTGCCAAGGGAGTTCTAATGAAGAAAATTCTACAATTTTACCCACTTCTGATTTCTTGACTAGGAGAGAACAATCTGGAGATCACAATGAGAAATTCCTGCTGAGAATTACCCTGAGGCCTCCATTTGGGTGGCCTAAACCGAAGGAGAATTGAGCCTACCTCACAGTATTGCTTCAGCTATAGAACTAGAGAATACATTTTTAAATATGTATTGATGGTATTTGAGGATCCCTTCCCCCAAATTTGATAAATGCTGTAATAAATTCTAGGAGTGGCACCCTCAAGCCAGGCACGATATGAAAACTTTTAGAATACAATGTCCCCTATGTATGTGTGGCAGATACACGGAAGAAAATAGCTTTGTTATGAGATCGTAATATCTACATTCAGCCTGTGCTACTCTTGATCCAAGCCCAAATCAAACTCATGAGAATATGAATTCATTTAGCAAGAGTGTGTGGGGAATATAGAGCGCATCCAACAACGACCGATCTTGAAATTCAATGTCAAAAAATGTTTCCCTTGAAGCTTGTCATGGTGGTGCCCATATGTGACTCTAGCACTCTGGAGGTGGAGGCAGGAAGGTTAGAAGTTCAAGGTCATCCTCTGTCAATTCAAGACCTGCTTGGGATACCTGAGATCCCGTTTCAAAAACAAAAACAAACGATCAAATCCCCAAATGTTCAATTGTTATCTAGATACCAAGATCAGTTTGCTATTGACTCTCCTGATTTCATCATTTGAACTTACACTAATCTGTTTTGACACACTCAAATATGAACTTAGAAATAATTTTCTCTGATCTTTTCATTTACCGATGGAGGAAATTGAATCCCAGGTTCTCCTTGAGTCCAAGTGGCATTTGTAAGACCGTAGAATTGGCGACTGTTTCCCTAGAAGGTGGCGAGGATTTTTCTGGACTTGTGTTTTTTCTGGACACAAGTGTAGGTGTTCTGATCCTCCTCTGTGTTTTTCTTAATGGCTAAGAGCATAGTAACTGTGTTATAAAACACAGCCATTAATGACAACTTAAAACGGTTATGAACACCCAGCCAGGACTGTGAGATGCTCACAGTCAGCAAGGAGATCTTTCTAAACAGATTTAAAGGAAAAAACTCAGGACAAAAGCCAGCTGCATGATGGGACAAATAACAGGTGATAAGATATGTAAATCGAGGTCCAAAGCATCCCCTCTAGTGAGCTGAATCTTTTCTCATTTGCATCTTTGTTTCTAGGCCCAACAGCCAACCTTGCACTTTGGGGGTTGGGTTTGTCCCATTTCCTGACTATTTCCCTAAAGAAGTAACTCAAGTGGTAACTCTGGGCTGACTTACTTATGACTTTCTGTTTTCCAGGAGGGTGTGGTCACAGAGTCTGAGGTGCGCTGTGTTGTTCACTGTAAAAATCCCACAGAGCATCCAGGAGCCTGCTGCCCTACCTGTCCAGGTAATGCTCAAATCCAGGTATAGCACAGTGCTGTTGCTGCTGTGTTTTATCAAGAATACATCATTTCCCTCCCCTATCCAGACTGGACTTTACATCTGCCCACGTAATGAGCATGGAGAGGAAGCTCCTTTGAGTAGCAATAGTTGTTGGGCTCTTGTGTGCCCAGCATGAACGGAACTATGTGCTGTAGGTCTTGGCATGTGGAATCCCTAAGCTCTGAGGCCTACTTTCCACTCTAGGCCACAGGTAATGCTTATTTTGGAAGGGAGGTCTATGGCTTTCCTTGAGATCAGCATTTTTTTTTTTTTTTAAAAAAACTTCTTCCTTTTGCAATACCTCTTCTACCAGAGTGTGTTGTGATGATGAGGTGACCAGATGTTTTTTGAAAGTGGAGAGCTGTGTCCCACATGACTTTAGTTTGGAGTTTTGTTGGTTTCAGTTTTCAGAGTGGCTTAACAAGCTGGGTCTGCTGTCCTTCTGCTGAGTGGATAGCAGGGGAAGCCTATTCTGGTGGAGGGAGGGTTCCTGTGTCTCCTCTTACTCTCAGGAGAGCCTGGGGATTTCGAGGTGAGAGATGTTTTTCCTGATCTTTTAAGCCTGTGGCTGATAGTCTCAGACAGGTGTTTTGTGTTTTCTCCGAGTCTTTTCCCTTTTCTTTACTTTGTGAGTTAGCATGAGAAGGACTGGCTACTCTTTGGACCTTCCTATGAGGTAGCAGAAGCCCCCTGTGGGATGTTCTGCAGAGATGGTCCTTCCTCTACATGTCAGTCCCATTGAAACCCACAGACAGTTTTCCCTGCTTCTCGTTTTCTTCGTGTCCCGAGAGGTCTTTATTCAGCTTTCTTTCACTCCAAAGTTTCTGTAAAATGGGCTTTTCCTCAGTCTACATGGGTGAGAAAAACTGGTTAGAAGTGAACCAATTCCATAAGCTAACTGCTTTGAATTGATCAGCAGCTTGTTTGAATACTTTTCCTTCTCAGTGTCCTAGATGATTTGAACTGTGGCAGGAGGTCCTTCGACACCCACAAGAGCTTTATTCAATCAAATTGTCAGTTCTTCAGACTGCACCTGGAAAACTAAATGTTAATGCCTAGACTGCACCCTGGCAATTTTTATTTGAATCTTCAAGGCAGTGGTGGGGGTAAGCTAGTGGTTAAGTAATTTCTATCTGTAGTCAAGTTCGAGACTGATAATAGAACAGATTTATTTTTACTATGTAGATTTAAACCTTACAATAAATCCTAAAGTATTATTCAGTTATTTTTAGTAGACAGTTGATTTATCAATGCAGAATCAATTGGGGGTCCCCCTCAGCCACAGAAGCCCTCAAGGAGCCATGTAATATGAGGATAATATAAAGGGATCCTTGAAATTCAACACCTTTCACTGTATCTGACGCCCTGTCACTTGGGAGATAGTTCTATGTTAGTCTGCCTTTGAAACATGGGCATGTGGTCAGTGGGGCTTGCTTCTGTTACTGGACCTTTCTGGTTGAGTTCCCAGGAACGAGAGAACTTGTGTAACATTGCAGGGCTAGGTCCTTATAGCCATCCAAGGATGCACAAAGTGTTATCTGCGGGACAATCAGACTCCGTGACTGTGTCTTACCAAGACCCATAGTAACTGAGCATCATACATGGAGCTGGAATCAGATTCCTTCTCATTGTTAGCCATCAGATCACACTGTCTACTCTGTCAATACCGGGAGAAGTATTCTATTTAGGTTCTGGAAAGCAAGTATTTAAATATGAGCATACCAGTGCTACACACTAGTCCTAATAACTGAACAAGTCATTAGTTCTGGAGATGAGACTGGCCCTCAGCTCTGCTCCCTCCCCTGAATCCCAACAGCCATGTTGGGATGCAAATTGCAAGATTGAGAAGGAGCCCTCTCCAGAATGTCTCATCTTTTGTTTGGGAGTGAAACCTCAGCGGTTCTAGATAGGAATAGTCAGGGAAAGCTTTGGGGTATTTACCCTGGCAATTCAGAAGGACTGGCATCTGCCACTGATCACACTGGCATTCCGCATAATGACAAACATATGAGCAGTTTCCTCCTGAAATGGATTTCAGGGCATTCTTGGTTGTCTGCTCCTTCACTGTAGTCTGCGTGTTGCTCAAGGATGGTGGGCGTGATGGAAGTCAAATTTTCATTTTAAGTTCTGTTGTTTAAGCTGTCAATTATAGATTGTTGTGGCAAGCCATACGACAGTCAGAGGTGTAAACATGGGAAAAGATTGAAGACACTTTGTTGGAAGTGCCCTTTGGAAATAGACTATTAAGCATCTGTCATTATGAACAGTGCTGAGACACAGAAACTGGTAAGACCATGCTACCGAGATTTTTAACATCATCTGAACAGCAAGGAGACAGCTGATTGCTAGCTATAGGCATAGCTATAAAAAGATCTTGTGCCTGGGTCATCATTTGAATTTCTTTACTTGACTATCATATTTTGGATTCAGCACTTGTTGCCCTGTATTTCTGTTGAGCAAAGAGTCACAGTTACTTGAAGATTGATAGAACCAGAGCCAATCAGGGAGGGCCAGGCACATTCTTCTTCCTCAGGTACAGGTTGCTTTAAGCATTTGGTGATTTCTTCTGGCATTGTCTTGAACTCCTCTGCCCTTCACTAAAGCTTACTCATATTTACAGTGTTGTCTACTACGTAGGGTGTGACCTCATCTACTCTGGCTTTGTGAGGACAGTCTTGTGGGAAGTGGCTTTGCCATTCAGTGACACAATTGCTTGCCAGTCTGTGTCTCAGGTCGTTTAGAGTAAGTATTTCTCTGAGCACTGTTTGAACAGGAAATACTTCCTGGAGGTGAGAGCTTTTATGAGTTAACCAGGCAAGGGCTACAGCCCATTAACATACATACAGAGTGGAACAGAAAACCATAGGGCACATCCTGTCTTATCTCTGCCCTTGTTGCCCTTGTGCATGACCCTCTGAATAGGGCATCAGGTGTGTCAGAACTGAGTTCATGTTCCAACTCAGGCACCTGCTGTTGTTTAATCATCTCTGGGACAAGGGACAGAGCTCCTTTTCTGCAGTACCGGAAGGTGATGTGGGAACCAAGGGCATGCTGGGCCAGAAACAGACTGTGTAATTCCTGGTACTCAAGTGGCCGCCCACAGAGGCATCTGCTCTTTCTCATCTCAACCTTCCCTCCCTTGGCCTTGCTTTGGTCTCTTTTGACCTCTTCTGACCTCTCTGGAGTTGATCCCCCTGGCTGTGGTCAGCATGATTCCGCAGCAGCTCCAAATCTCACCGGGTGACTCACCGACTCACATCTGTGGTCCACGGGCTGACTTGAGTTCCACAGTCATTTGTTTTCTATCATCTTCAGGGTTTCTGGACCTGTGCCAATATGCCAATCATCTGGACTATATCATTTTCCATATTTAATTCTATATAATATTGTAACCAAAGAGGGTTTATACTGGGGAGAGGTAGAAGGTACAGGTGGAAGATGGTCATCATAGGGCAGAAGAACTGTGCCAAACTGAACGAAGTCTGTTGTCCTAATTCCAAACTTTGTTTTCCAGGCTGTGTGTTTGAAGGTGTGCAGTACCAGGAAGGAGAAGAATTTCAGCCAGAAGGAAACAAATGCATCAAGTGCTCCTGTGTGGTAAGTACTGCTAGAGCATTGCTAGGTGATCCTTGGGGTTAGCTACCTCTAGCATTCACTGAGAGAAACCTCATCTTTTCCACTCTCTCATTAGGCTCTTAAGATGCAGAGCCAAGGGAAAACCCAATCCATGTGAGGCAAGCTTCACAGCTTTGGTGATGTTGACCTCCTGGGTTGGGTTCTGTGCTATGAAATGCTTTGCAGCCATTCCTTCCAGAGTGTTCAGTAGCACCCTGGTTTTGAGCTATAGATCCACACTGTATAACCATCGTTGTCTGCAGACCTTGCCCTGTGTCCACTGGAGAGCAAACTGGTTTTCATTAAGACCCACTGTCTCCTCAAGTGGAGGAGCTCTTTTTCCACGCCCATTTGGGGGAAGACCCTCAGTCTTCTGTTTTACGGAGCAGAGGCACTTCATGTTGGTATAACTTTCTATGAAGCCTAGGGAGAGTGGAAGATGCCATCTCAATGTACTCTGTGGGGTAAGGTGAGGGCTGGTCACCTATGGTTGTATGGACTTGGCAGGTGGAAATTGCCTATAAATACCAGATTCAGGCAAAGTAGAGATTAGTAAGACACCCATAGACTCATCTTTCCAGCATGCTTAAGAATAAGAAAAGAGTTTGAATTTCCCTATGATTTTACAGAGTTTTAAAATGAATGTATTTTATTGTTTTATTTTATTTTATTTTATTTTATTGGTTTTTCAAGACAAGGTTTCTCTGTGTAGCCCTGGCTGTCCTGGAACTCACTCTGTAGACCACGCTGGCCTCAAACTCAGAAATCTGCCTGCCTCTGCCTCCAAAGTGCTAGGAATAAAGGTGTGCGCCACCACTGCCCGGCAGAATGAATGTATTTTAAAGTAGAAGTAAAACCAGTGGTGGTTGTGGTGGTAAGGAGACTGGTGTTCGGCAGTTACTCACATCGTGTTCTCTGCAGTAGGGGTTAGTACAGCACACACTGAGAAATAAAGAACACACACTTCCCAGGTCATCTGTGATGCAGACACATCTGAGAATAACAAAGAGGAATATACAAAGATTTCTAGCATCCCACGCTTACTGAGCAGGGGCCTGTGACGCCCTGGGACTCACAGCTCTTCCTAAGTCTTTTCTAGTACTTTCCTCCTGGGGCATATACTCACTGGGCTTCAGGTCCTGATGAAAGTAAACATGATCAGGCTCATGCGATGCTCTTTGTATGAAGGGGAAAGAAGGGAAGGTAGAGAAGGAGGAAGCCAGGGAAGAAGAGGGGTACGTACACTTATGTCTAGATATAAAACAACACAGCACATGTGCAATATATTGCAAACACACTTACTAATCAAAACAAGCACAAGCTTGTACATTTCCACAAAGCTTCTGTTTCTGTCTTATTATTGGTAATTAATTTTGTCTTACATTTTTATGTTAGTGATTTCAATTTTTTGTTAAAAATTAGCCATTTCTCGTTTCTTTTCTTCCAAGTTAGAATATGTAATACTTTTTCAATGACAATCTTTTGGAAGTAGTTTGAGAAAAACCAAGGCAGATTTCTATAGGAAATTGTAAATGTGTGCATCAACAAATTGTCTGCGAAAGGTGTGCCAAAGTCAGACAGCCAGCCCTCCATGGAGAAGAATCTTGGCAGGTGCCAAGGAGGATGACAGATCCCTGTCATTTATCAGTGATGTCAGAAGTTTCCAGAACTGGGGCTGGAAATGAGTTTATGTGTGTAGGGGTTATAGACTGAGGCATGTGGATTTTTTGTGTGGAATGAAACACACTCAAGGCCAAGTTCAGGCCCCTGGAAGTCCTGCTTTAATTTCCAGTTGAGAAACGTAAAAATCTAAAGATGTTTGTCCAAGCTCTCATGCTTAGATGCTTCTCTCCAGGCCTGTAGTCTGCAATCCCTTCCTGATGTTAGTCTAGTTTCCCGTGCACCTGTAGTCCTAGGTAACTACTGGCTTTGCTTATGTTCCTCGTTGCTGATCTTTATGCTGTTAGAATAAATGGGGAAGAGGATGAACTCACCCTTGAGGACAGCATGTGTGGTAGACTAGGATATGAGGTATGCTCATAGCACGTTTTCTTTTCTATGAATACAAACGTTTAACGTATGAACTTTAGTTCTGGTAGTTAATTGTTAAAAATGGCTTGACTTAAAATACTCTCCCCTTTTGCTATCTTTTGATGTAGTTTACTTAAAAAAAAAAAAAAAAAAAGACAACGTGATATCTGGGCAGCTAATGGCGTTGTCCTGAGTGAGGTGGCCATGGAGATGTTTGTGTTCCAAACCTGTGATCTGACTTTGTGGCTTACCAAGGTTGTCAGGTAGCTGGCTTGGGGATTTTGATGAGTAAGATGTACAAAGGTCTGAGGTGACCTCTTACTGAATGAGAGCGTGGAAATGAAAGGTTTCAAGCAGCACCAGTGAGAGACTGAGCCATTGACTGAAGAGGTTCTAGAGATAAGGTGTGTGGGATAAGAGGTAGAGGTTGGAGATGGGGTGGGTGCATGGAGGGGCATTCAGAGACTTAGTCTGTGCACTTCCGCTACAGAGGAGGATCGTGCATTTTAACAAAAAGAAAAGTGCTGATGCCCCATAAGAGTTACGCATGCGTGTACCTACTATTAGTTTTCTCTCAGGATCTGTTAGAGATTGGTTCAGATCTCCTATAAATACACAAATCAGATGTTTCAGTTCTTTACGTAAATTTGTGAAATTGCCTGGCAATCACATATAACATGCACATCCTTGAGATAATCATTAGATTACTTAGAAGACCTAAAGCTATATAAATGGTATGTAAATTTTATTATACCATATTCTTATAATTTAAGTATTAAACTCTTTTATTTGGAGAATAATAACAAAAACATCTGATACAGTCAGTATAGACAGCTTTCCAAACATCTTTGACTCTGTCGATAGTTGGATCCACAGTTCTGTTACCCATGGATGTGGAGGGACAACTATATTTATGTAAGTACGTATTTGTGTGCACATAATCTATATTTGTCAGTCTGCTTGTTTATATAGACATATAGACATGAATACAAATAGCTATGCAAATGTATACCAGCATGACTAAAACCACTAATATGCAAGTACATTTACATATATAAATCTGAATTTCCCTAGAAACAGACCCTGAGGCAAAAACAACTTAATGCAAGTAGTTTATCAATTTATAGGGGAGATGGGGTAAGGAATGGTGATATCCAGTTGAGGGTACACTGCCCAGGACCTACCTGGACAATGCCCCATCCCATGAGTATATGTTTAAAAATCAATCTTCACCATGGTAGTGTTAAGAAGTGGGTTCTTGAGGAATCTGTCAGATGACCAGGGATCTGCTCTTATGGGTGGATTTGTAAGTAGTCCGGAGGGAGGAGTCTGACTTCTCTTACGAACTTTCCACTCTGGTGCTACGTGAACCCACAATGTTCTTCTCCTCCGGGAGAATGCATTTGTAGCACTGTCTTGGGAGCCGAGAACATCTCTCACCAAATCAAGGGCCTTATTCTGAAGGTTGTCGACTTTCAGTTCAACAGAACTAAGTTTCTGTTCTTTATAAATTACCCGACCTGTGCAATTTTGTTACAGGAACACAAATGAACCAAGACCTCAGTGAACTGCCACTGTAGGTAGATCTTAGTCTTGCCTGGAAACCTCTTGAAGCCTGTATAAATTTCACGCCTTAGAGGTTTTCTCCCTGAGAGCTGGGGGCTGAGATGTGCTTATGTGAGCTCCCATCAGTCATTGACTGATAACTAACTGTCTCTGGGAGGGTATCGATTGGCAGGCATTTCTAGCTGCCACTCAGAGGGCCAAGTGTCCTTCAGCAGAAGAGGAAGAAACACAGACGCTGATGTCAGGTGACTGTGAACTCAGGTGACAAGTTTGAGCAGACGAGGAGAGCGAGATGTCCAGAGTTATCAACAAGAGATATCTGTGATCCTGCGCTCCTAAGGGTGCATGTGATAGCATGCTTATGTCTTTGCTTATGTGTGTACATATGGGTGTACACATCCCTACAAACACACACACACACACACACACACACACACACACACACACTTACAACACTCATTGCCCAACTTCGTTCTCTTTCATGTCTCTAGTTCCTTGCTTATGCTTCTCCCTGTTCCTTTGGAGACTGTTTGAGCTTTCCAAGTTGGTCATAACTTCATTAGTCCACTTTTCTGTGCACCCAGTGTTCCCCCCAAAGTGACAGCATTTCCCTAATTATATTCCTGAGATGCTATGGCTCTTAACTTGCTAGCATATCTGTCTTCCTTCCATCTCTCTGTTCCACTCTATCTTTTTGCTTCTGTCTCTTCCTGTCTCTGTGTCTCTGTCTCTCTCCTCTTCCTCCTCCTCTTCCTCCTCCTTCTCTCTCTCTCTCTCTCTCTCTCTCTCTCTCTCTCTCTCTCTCTCT
>JADRCH010000163.1:2896608-2916153 GCA_019843965.1 Rhynchomys soricoides
CTCTCTCTCTCTCTCTCTCTCTCTCTCTCTCTCTCTCTCTCTCTCTCACACACACACACACACACACACACACACACCACACAGAGTCCAATGGGGGACTTGGCCCAGGGTATTCCAGCTACTGTTTTATTTTCTTGCTCTCTGTGTTAGCTGTGGCAGAGGGCATGGCATCCTTTGTATGTTCATCTTCCTGTCCTCAGTGTTTACCACCACGTGCTCTGTTGTGCATGCCTTCTTCTCTCCACTTCCTGGTCTGTTTCATGGAGTATATTAAAAGAATAATGTTTTCTTCTTCCATCCTGTGACGAGCTAGCTCTTTCAGACTAGCCAGCCTGAGCTACTCACTGTAGTTCACCGCTGCATTACCCACTGCTTCCTGTTTGCTCTGGAGTTGGGTGAATGGGTGGCATCCCTTATACATTCTCTGGTTGAAGGGTGCTTGGAGTGCTCCTTCTCTCCAGTAAAACATTGTCATTGCTGTGTAGCTTGCATGTGAAGTCTGGTCCCTCCTTTTATACTCTCCAATTCTATCTCTCAATCTGTGTAGCTGTGTTTTGTGATGTGGTGACAGAGGCAGACCACCAGAAAGGCGCTTCATCTGACTGAGATGGATGCCTTAGCTAATGAAACAAATGCTTTGCATATGACTTTATATCCTGGTTCAGTCAGGACAGTATGCATGGCATTCCAGACAGCTGAGAACATGCTAGCCTTTGATGATATCTGAAGAGGACTCCACAACCCTTTACTCCTACCCATTCCAGAAGCCAAGAGCCCAACATTTTTTAGGTGTGAATATCATCATGACTCACTTAGGGAATTCAGGGCTTTATCATCACCCCTTAAACTGTATCAGCCCCATTTACACTCTATAAATAAGTGCCAAAAGGATTGTATCCAGAGTCCCGATACTAATCAGGGGGGTGATGATTTGCATTCCCTTAGCTGTTCCATATATTTGTCTGGGTCACATTAGAGCATGTTTCTTATAAGATGTGTTTGCTATAAGTACTGTGTTAGTTTTAAAAATACAGCAATGATTGTTTCCTGAGTCGGAAGCATGTTGAACATTTGTTAAAGCATAAACGTCCTTTGGTTTGAGCTTGAGGTTTTATTAGTTGCCTGCCTCTGTCTGTCTGTCTGTCTGTCTGTCTATCTGTCTATCTATCTATCTATCTATCTATCTATCTATCTATCTTTCTTTCTATCTATCTATCTATCTATCTATCTTTCTATCTATCTATCTTTCTATCTATCTTTCTATCTATCTATGTATCTATCTTTCTTTCTTTCTATCTATCTTTCTTCCTATCTATCTATCTATCTATCTATCTATCTTTCTGTCTATCTATCTATCTATCTATCTATCATCTACCTACCCACCTACATATCATTCACTTATTATCCTTATCATATATTTATCAATCAACTATTATCCTTGTATCTATGTATCTACCCATCAGTCGTGTGTTTATGAGTCTATCCACCTATCTACGTATCTCTCTATCTGTCTGTTTATCCTGCCTATCTAACCCACAGTTGCTTAGTCAAACGTTCAGGAAATGTGGCAGCTGGCACAGGCATTTCTCTGAAACGTCTCTTCAAGGAAATTGTAAGACTAAAAGTGAAGGTGCCAGCGGGAAATGTTTATGTTCTCTCTCTCTCTCTCTCTCTCTCTCTGTCTCTCTTTCCATCCCTCCCTTTCTCCTCCCTCTCATTATTATTGTTTTAAACAATCTGTTTTAGGAACTCTATAGGCTCAGGGTTCTTGGAAATTGCTGATAAGAGGAGGTAGGCCCACTGTGTTGTAGGACACTCTTAGGAAAGTGGTAAGGGCTCCGTCTGTAAAACGGCCAAATTAACTGGCCAAGATCAATTGCTTTTGCTGACAAAGGCATGCTAAATTCAGAACATTTTTACCAATAAACATGGGTTGTTAATGGGCTGTCTGTGATGGAGGAGCTCTGCTTTATTGGCTCTAGCAGCCCCGAAGTCCATAAACACCTTTGCTTTCACTTACACTTGACATATTGCAAAGCGTGTCTCCCAGGGAGAGTGAAATTCTGAGAACAAGGAAGATGGAGGTCCTGTGGTTTCCCTCCCCTAGCCTGCATATTTTAAGGATATTCTGTCCTGTGCCCTTGGCCCTTTCCCAGTTCTCTCTTCTCTGGACGTTCTGACCTTTGGATTGGTCAACCTGACACTAAGCCTCTTCTGCATGTTTGTCAGAATGTGGCCTGTCCATCCTTTTGGGGGCCCATGGAAGCCAAAGCCATATAGTCTTGAAGGATCAGCAGAGGAGCCATTAGACTAATGAAGTTTGAGAAACACCAGTCTCCCTTTCCACTGGCTTTCCCTTTGTCCTTTTCTTTCCCACACTGTCACCCCCATCTTCAGTGGGCTCCCAATTATTTTGTGTTAGAAACTGGAAAAATTTATCTTGAAGAAAGCTTGTTTTGATTCCTTACAAAAAACCCCAATGCTTCATTCCCCAACATCAAAATGCTTAGTTATCAGGTAACTGGTGATGTTTAAAATGCATTTTCTTCTTTTTAATTGGAACTAGTTGGATATACGAGGGAGGCACAGTGTGATCACTCAGTTGGGATTCATAGTATGTGGTGACTGCATCAAGGTCACTGCTATACTGATCACCTCAGACATTAGTCACTTTTGGGGGGGTTGAGAATATTCAACCCCTTTTGTACTTTCATTGTGAGATACACAATTATTTGATGATTTCATTTAGCTCCATCCATCAGGGAGAAATGTTGACTTTTCAGTGCATGGGGACATACTGGGCATTGCTAATAATGATCACATTCAAGTACAAATGATGCAGACCTGGCTTTCCATTTTGTTTGCATTGCCTCGCTCCCCATCTGCCCAGACTTCTCTCCACCCAGCTCTTTGCTACTCTCTGTCTTCTTCATCATTTCAGCAAGAAGAGTGAGAGATGTATGCTGCTGTGGAGAAGGGCAGGCAGGAAGGCAGACTGTGTCAGCTGTTGCAACACTTACTAAAATGGCTTTGTCTGGCAAGGACATGACTTCCTAGGAGCTGTCGTACTTGAGAAGTGCCCTGTAAGCCCCCTTCCAAATGTCCAAGACTGACCCCTGGCAGCAGAAGTTGTTACAGGAAGTGGCCACCAATGATGGGGTTGCTCATAGTGGCAGAGCTTTTAAAAGGAAGACAAAAGAGACAGCCTCAGATTTGACCTTGGAGTGACAACATTGCTGCAGCTGGGATTGTACAACCAAGACATAGGAAGCAGAGGAAGACATTATCATGTCTGTGGTCACACGATGCCACAGAAGTCAAATGTGCACACTTGCCGCCATGCTGTTCTCGGGACTTGAGACCTTCCAGGCCTGGACCCTCTCTCATGTCCTTTGCCTTACTTGTGATAATGAAGACTGTTTTGGCTCATCATAGTCGCAGGCCTCTTGTTATATCTTCCCTGTCCACGGGGAGAAATTTGGCTAGATTTGAGCAATAAATTGGAGAATTGAGCAATTATTGAGAGAATTAGATCAATGTGGGCAGTTCATCTGACTTATGTAGGCCAAAAAGCTCACAGCAGTTTTAAAATCTAGTCTAAAACATTGGTACAATAATTTAGCGTTCCAGTCTCCTTATATGTCTACCGTCACTCTGAGGATGAGGATGAGAATGGTCTTGGCTTTGAATGGTCAACTAGGCATTAACAACACAAATGCAATGGCAAGACAAATTCTTTTTCTTACACAGTTGGTAAACATAGCTGCCAGGAGGGGCCTCCAACATGCTTAGAGAGTGACTGGTATTGTGCTTGTGATCGGCTGGCCTATCAAGTTGTATGTGGATGATCTATGTTACATTGAATGCAAGCAGGTAGGATGGTACCTGTTTGATAAAGATTGTTCTAATAGTTTATCAGAATTCTTAGTTTCAAGCCACGGGTGTATAATTCTTGTATAGTTGATGTCGGGAAATCACCAAACTGCAGTGTTTTGAGACAACACTGGCTTAATTGCCTACCATGGTTATCGATAATTACCTTGATAAAGACTTAAAGAGGACAAAGGTAGACTCTGCTTTAAGATGGGTCTTTCAATGTGAGGATTTGGCTTTCACTGGGTAAATTTTATGGTATATTAGGTTAAGTTTGGCAGAAAGCAGCTCAAGGGAAGGTTTTCCCTGCATGCGTGTAAGAGTTCATCAACTGAGTTGAGCTAGTAGTAGATGATACTTTCAGAATGTTTTTACAAACACTGGAGACTTACATTTTTATCTTTTCAGTGTGAAGAGCTTGAGGATATCGGTCCTATAGTTTAAATCCCGTCTCATGAATTTTCAAGTATTATTTTCATAGGTGTCATATTTTTATAGCTTATAACATTCCTTATGGTTGGTGCCTAGTATAATTTACAGCGTCCTGTGAAGTTACTCTTCTACACAGGGAGTTACCATGCCAACAATAACCTGAACATCTAAAACAAAAAATTTCTTGCACAGCATTTGAAAATGTATACAGAAACATAGTTTGAAAAGCGATCAGCAAGTAATTTCTTTGCATAAGAATTGTTGACGCTAATAGCTACCATTACAACTCATGTGCCATGCTTAAGGGCCACATAGCACTTGCAAGTTTATTTCTTTCAATTATTCTACAACCTAAGAGATAGTAGCTCCTCTTTTGATGAAGAAACTGAAGTTCTGTGAAACTCTGTAGCTTGTCTGAAGTCGTAGAAGTCAGAGAACAGAAAATGGCGCTGCCCGGCTTTAAAGCCACCCGCCTTTGCAAGCAGCCAGTGTAGTTTGGAGATATCATCTACGGCCACTCGTAGACATTTAAAATGCTGTTCAAGATTATGGGGTGAGCAGCAACCAGCAATGTAAAGGAAGAGATGATAGGACTGCAAGCACCCACCAAAGAACCGCAAATCTGATGCAAGAGATATCAACACAATAAAAGTAAATGACACTTCCTCCCTCTAAGTTCACACGACTAAGCAAGCTTAAACTCATGCCAGACTTTATCCACAGGCATTCGGCCTGAGCATATGTCACAAGGGAGCTGGAGAGGATGAAGAACACATATCTATTACCCTTGCATCAGCTGGGGAGTGAAGTGCTCTGATCTACAGGGTTTCTCCTGCCAAACTGGGATGAGTGTGCAGGAAAATGTTGTAGTTTCTGGAATGGAGTCACTCCCACTTTCTTTGCTTCCTGGGAGGGATAGAAACAAATGAGTATCTGGTGGCGTGCATCTATGCCTTGTGGGGATCTGGGGAACCCAGGCATCTGAGAAGTTCAGTGTTCTTTCTAGACAAGGTTGAGGTGATGTAGCTTCAGAGTCCATCACCAGATGAACCTCTTTTGTCTCCTGAAGGTTCCAGAAAAGAAGAATTTTACTAACCAGTTGAACTGTTCAATTAGCCATCCATTCTTATTTCTATCTTTTCATTTGTCTCTGCATCCAGGCAGTCATATATTAGTTTAACAAGGATTGAGCGCCTGGTATATGGTAGATACAGTGTTAGGTGTGAGAATCATCCTCAAGGGGACTTTTCTCTTCTGGCAGTCAATATATTGATTTGGATGCATTTATTCAAAGTAAACACAAACAAAGCCACAGTGCAACTTATTTTGTTCCACATGTAGTTTATGATGATCAGGAAGGGCCTGCATGTACTGGAAAATAGAAATAATTGTACAATTTAAAACGCACAGTATAATAATATTTAATGTATTTCTTTCCGATCTTTGCCCCAGACTCACTACAGTTACATAATTACAGGGCAGTGCATTTATATGTAGGTCACCATTTATCTTCATTTAACATTGAAATTTACTAATCTAAACATCTGAGATTAAAGACAAAAATACTCTAATATGCAGTTTTAATTCAGTGCTCAAAAGTTTCATAACTTGGAGCACTTCACACTCTAAGGGTTTGAGTTGGGGATGACCAACCATTGAAGTGGATGCAAATTGTGTGTGTGTGTGTGGGGGGGGTGCGCATGCGCGCACTAGAGATTGAACTTATGGTCTTGGGCATGGTAGGCAAGAACTTTGTCACAGAGCTTTAGGACCAGATATGAAAATATTGTGAAATTAAGAGAACAAAATATACACACATTTGTTTTTAAACATGCTGGATACTGTGTATCCAACCAGCATTGTGAGTGTATTTTAACTTTGCTGAAAGATTGTCGAACATAATTTTCTTAGATGCATAGTATTCTATCAGCATACTATGATTTGGTCATTTTTCTGGTATTTAGCATTTTATATTTTTAATTTCTACTATTATGAATAATGTGTCAGGCATCTTTGAAAATCTTTCCTTTGATTCTTTAATCTTGGATTATTTATTCAAGGTGAATTCATAGAAATATAGCTAGAATACAAGCACTTTAAGGTGTATTTGGTATTACTGAGTTACTTCAAATGTGTGAGTTCTGAATTTCCACTCCAGTCAGAAGTATACTTAAGTGCAGCCTGTCTTTTTGTGCCTAAATGTTTTCGAACAGTTTTCATCTGAATCAGTTTTCCCACTTATTGTTTTATATATGCTGTTAGCGTTTTAGTTTTCTATCTTTATTGGTCATCACCGTTTCTTTTGTAAACTGTGTATTTTTATGTCTATGTTTTTATTGAGCACTTACAATTGTATTGCAAGCTGGTGCTGTGGCTCAGTGGTGGATCAGTGGTAGAGTAATCGTCTAGATTGTTCAAAGCCTTAAGTTCCATGCTTAAGAAAGAATGAAAGACAGGGGTAGGGGAGAGGGATGGGGACAGGGACTAGGAGAGGAAAGAAGGAAGGCATGAAGGAAAGGAGGGGAACGGGGAGAGAGTTTTGAAGATGATGCGTGAATGAAGCCCTCTCACCAGGAAGTGTTTTAAAGAACACTGAACAGACAGCTTATGCTAATGTCCCTGTCATGCCAAGTGCAAAGTGAACACTGCTGCAGTTTCTGGGTCCTTCTCCAATCGTTTCCTTTCATCTTGGTCCATTTCCACTCCATGTTTTCCATCCTTGACCCTTTCACTGTGAGGTAGTGGCCATCTGCACCTGAGTTCACCCTGAGGTAAAGTCGTTCTGTGTCCTACCTTGGGGACAGCAAGGACAGGAAAGTTGCATTCTGGGATACTGGGAGAAAGAGAAGCTAAACTTCCCACAACGAAAGTTAAAGATTTTCATGCAAATTAGCATTAAATATTAGTGCTCTGGTCCCAGTTTAGGATGTTTCCGGGCCTGTTTTTCTAGAGAATTCAGTACTTTTCCGTTTTATGGTGGCGCTCTCAGGCTTCCTCTCTTTGTCGCTGATGTTGTCCCGAGCCTTTGCTCCGGTGCGTCCCTTTGCTCCCGTGAGCCCCCTTTCCCCAATGCCTCTACCTTTTCAATGATTTCCAGGGCCCTCCACCAAGCTGTTCCTCTGCAAAAGATCCCCACCCCCAGTGTTCCTAAAGTACCTCAAATTGCTCTCACTATAGGCTTGATCTCGCTTTGAGTAAGCATCCCAGAGTTATGCACACACTAGATATTCAGGAAATATCTCTTGAATGAATTGATTACACATTTTGGCACCTTTTAAATGTCATTCAAATGTTCAATTTGGAGGGTGGCAGTGCTTTTGTGGTCCTACGAATGGCTTCAATTACCACCATTCCCTCTGAGTGGAATTTTAAATGGTACCACTTGTTTTGTGTGGAAGCAGCAATGTGTTTGCATCTCAGGGAGTCACAGTTCTCCCCAAAGACCAGGGTGCACAACACTTGGGTAGAAGAGTTTCCTGGCACGCATGCTCCTTTGCATCCCATCTTCCAGGCTACACTGAGGTACAAGCCATGACTCACCACCTGTTCCCCTGTGTCCTAGAAGATATGGGCTAAAATACCAAGCAAACTTCAAAGGAGACAGGTCTTATGAGTGGGAGTGAGCCTTCTACAGCCCGAGCACTGCGAAACAAGCCAGGGTGAGGAGCTGGCTCTGCGGTTAGACATTGCTGTCACAGGGTTCTGAGGATCTTGCCTTTGCCCAGTCTTTCTCCCTGTTCTCTGAGATATTCAGAGTAAGACAGCACGACTGTAATCTTAACTAATGGTAGTTCGTTCCAGATGGTAAACTATAAAAATTTTAACATCTCTGGGTATTACTGGAATTAAGCAAAAGAAAAGTTGATATCCATGGGGAAAAATAAAATAAAATAAAATAAAAATAAAGGGCTGTCATTTTTCCAGACTGGTCTCCATTGATAGGGTGTGGAAATGGTTGCTTCATTTCATGATTTAATACAAATTTGTAATCTAGTCCAATATCAACATATGCTGTGGTCCCTTGGCCATAATTTAAACATTAAAATTCAAAAATAGAAAAATTGCTTTTAAATTTCAAAGTGAATATGAAAAATGACTCAAACCACATTGTTTATACTGATCTATACCTTATTTTTTCATAATTTTATTTGACGGAACAAACTTTTAACATCTTTCCACATACTGCATTATAGGGCTGTTTCTGCATAAGTTTGAGTTTACAAATCTGAAGGGCAGATCCCAGGAGTGGCTTTCTCCATGCTGCTGGGAAACACAGCTCTTCTCAGCCGAGAGATGGCGGTGGCTTTGAGAGAGAGAGGGAGGAGACCCTTGATAACTTAGAGTTTGTTATTAGGTTCTCAGCACCCATAATAGTCATAAACAATGAACACAAATGTCTTTAATGACTCAGGCCCCCTAACTGAAAGCACAGAGCCTGTGCCAGCACAGCACCAGGCTCTAAGGGGATTTTGTTTTCCAACACAAGAGTTGTCATAAATTGGAGCAGTGTTTCTTTTGTAACCAAAATGGATGTGTACCTTAAACTTTTACTGTTTGGAGACTTGTTTGGCCAAACACTAGGAGGAGTGCTGGGCACCACTAGTGCTTGGAAGTGATTGCCTGTGTTTCTGTGTTGTTCTGCCAGCATTGGGCATGCCATGGACGGTCTGTTCCCATAGTATAGATTGTACCGGATGAAAGGCCTCAGTTTAGGAGCAAAGATGTTTGAAGGTCAGTCCTGGAGAACCCTAAGACCTGAAATCTCCTCCTTTGCCTCTCTGAAACTCACCAGCAGAATGAGGTTCTGCTGGGTCCTTAATGATTCTTCAGTTCTTAACTGCCCAACTCAGACAAAGCCTTTGTTTCTCTGGAAGTCAGTTACTAGGTAGAGTCCAAAATCCCAGCCAATGGAAACTATCTTTTGCTAGGACAATACAAAAAACCCCATTGATTATTGATGTATTTTTAAGTTTATTTTAAAATTTTGTTTTAAAATTTATGCCTAGTAAATTTTCCTCTTTAGGGGACATATATGTCTGCGAGTTTTGACAAATGCATGATGTATAATTTTAAGCAGCTCATTTCACAGATTATATTACAAGAGGCAAACTGTTTTTATGAACCTAGCTACAATTTATTCTATTAACACAATGAAGACAAGGCTATATGCTTGGATTTTAAAAACTGTGATTTTTCTGGAAGATCAAGACCTCTGGGCTTCCTTCAGTGTATGTAGGATGAGGGAGAGAGACTCACATCATTAGCTTTGAAACTGGTGGATTCTGTCAGCAGATCAGCAATGGAGGGAGAGGAAGTATCTTTTGCTCCCCAGGGCAAGGTCTAGACCATCCAATATGATGGGATTGCTGGCCAGGGTGAGGACTCCAGGTGCTGGTCTTCATCACAGCTGCTGCTGTATGGGTAAAGCACAGTGGAGCTTAAGGCTTCCCTGATGATAGCATTGTGTCCAGAGTCAGAAACGGAAAAGCATTCCAGTAGCTTGACATGTCTCTGCAGTCACATAAAACCAGACAGTGAGACTGATGGTTTTCTGGAAGAGTTTTGAGGTTCTCTGAGGAGAGGACGTCCTGAGGCCTTTGCAGGAATCTCAGTTCCATCTAGCCTGTGCAGATGTTAAGGTGTGACATCTCTAAAGCCTTACTGCGTCTCATTCCAGATGTTGTCCAAATGCTAGTACAGAGAGAATCTGTGTTTTCCTTGGGTGAGGTATCCATGATTGGAGCCTTCACAGATTCAGGCACCAACTCAAGAGTCTTATATTTTCTACCTGGGGTCTGAGTCTCTGAGTCCAGAGTGCCATGTTGGAAAGACAGGTATCTAGATACATATGGGGATTTAGTCTAACCCTGCAATTCAAGCAAATTAATGCAACTCTGAGTCTCACATTCCTGTTTGTAAGATGGAGAGCCACTAACAAAGCCATTTCATGTTGGAAGAACCAGATGTAAAGCAGAAAGATCTGTAGCTTGTCACTGTGGAAATGGAGACATTGCAGTGAAACTTTAGATCTTGGGAGCCCAACCTAGTCCCCTTCACTCCCTTATGTTCAACTGGGAAAGTGATGTGTAGTGGCCAGTATACCAGCACATAGTAGGCCTTCTTATGAAGAACTACCTGCTACTTTTAGTTTTGTTGTTTTTGTTGGTCAGGGTCTTACTTTATAGCCTAAATTGGTCTGGAACTCACTACATAGCCCAGGCTGACCTCAGTGTTGTAACCATCCTCCTGTCTCAGCATCATGGTTCTGAGTGTGAACCACCACACCTTGTGTCTGTAGTCTGTTTGACATTACTTATACTGCATGCATTTAGAACTCTCACTGTGAACAGATCTAAACATTTGAAGCTGGATTTTCCCGTGGTCTGAGGTGATGTCTTCCAAATGTGTCTTGGTCTCTGTGATCCTCTTTCCCTGCAGAAGGCTGCTTGTGGAGCTCTCTCTTCACACCCAGTGCCAGCACTTTGGTCTGCTCAGGAGATGACATTTTGTAGTCTTGGTCATTCTTTTTCTTCATGTAAGGACTTATAATATTTTTCTAGTGCCTCTTTAGGAAGGGAATGTTTGAACCATTACAGTAACTCTCTACTTCTGCACTGTCCAGTAGAAATATATGGCAGGTTACATTTGGAATTTTTAAGTTTTCTAAGAGGCACATTAAAAGAAGTAAATCGCGATTGAGCAGATCTTAATAATATACCATATTTGATGAATCTATGCAAACTATAACTTCAACATGTAACCATGAAAAGATCCAAATGGGATGTTATAAGTTTGTTTAGTTTTCATGATAGAGTGTCAGATTCTGGTATGTGTAATGGCACATCACGGTCTAAGCCACATTTAAGAATTCAATCGTATATGTAGCCAGTGTCTACCACAGGAGTATCCAATCCTAAAAGACAAACAAGGATTTCTTCTACCAATACCATCATATGTTCTAGTGGCAGTCACTGCTTGGCTCATGTTCATGGAAAGAGATCAGGATGAAAGGAAATAAAATTTCATGATCGACCTGAATGATGACTCCAGTCTCAGAGTGCTTATTCCTTGCTCCCAATTCTCCGGTGACATCTTTTGTTCACAGTTCAAGTCAATGAGCCTTCCTGCCCAGCTGTCATCCTGATGCATCCCCAACCACATTGGACTCCTTGTTAGTCTTGAACATGCCACACGTTCTCACTTAGGGTTTTGCATTTGTAGAACACTGCCTGGAGTATTCTTCCTTAGATCCCCACATGGCTGGCATCTTTTCCTCCTTACAGGCTTTGCTCAAATGTCACCCTTTTAGTGCTATGTAAAATAGTTACTGTGGTACAAACTCTGTCATTCATCACTCCCAACAGAGCTGGCCTTGTTTGGGTTTTTTGATTGCTTTTTTTTTTTTTTTTAAATCAACATCTGGTGCTTGTTTTTCCTTTTGACATCTTTGTAGAACACAGCTTTGGTACAACATACACTCTCTTCAGAGTGGGGCTTCACATACTGTAGGTACAGACATTTGTTTGGTGAGTGCATGTACGAATGGATAGATTTTGCCAAGCATCTAAAAGTTCTAGAAATGCCTAGTTCCATTTCCAGTGCACCAACAGTTGATTAGCTTTTGTGAAAGTCCTGAATATTCTGCTGTGGAAAAACTCAGTTACCTTGCCTAGTGTCAAAAGCACAATTAAATGGTCTCTGAATCAGCTTAATTCTGCTTGGGAAGGTGCGCTAATGTACCCCAAGCTGTCTTTGTCAGTTGGACCTTAGGAGGAACCTGGTCTGTGCCTTCAAGCAGCTGCTTTTAAGTGGTGAACTATTGGAATGTCACAGGAAATTCAAGTTCATTGAGTTTTTAAAATACCTTTTCTTCTTTAGAAGTAGAATCTTAGAATTCTTAAAACTTGGGAACCTGAGAGTTGAAGATTTGATGGTAATAGATTCGCTTGCCTCCTCTGAACACATCCATTGGCATGCTCAGTTTCGTAGACTCTTTGGGAATGGATGACCCTGTATATCGGGTCAAAGCAGAGTGGAAGGGGGCTGCTGTTGTTGGCTTGGTCTGTAGAGGTAGCACTGGCTATGGGGACAAGGAGGCCCAAGCAACGGAATGTGGTCCCTAGTTGCTGAGGAGCTGGCTGGAAGGCAGAGTCTGGAGCAGAGTCTCCAGGGTTCTTGAGAGGAAAGACCAGGCTATTTTAGAAGCTAAACAACTTTCTTTTGTCTTACTTGTTTTTCTTTCAAGAAGCCAGTGTTTCAGAGGCCACATCAAGGGGGATGTCAAGGCTGCCGGGCACTCTGGATTTGCGACTTGCAAGCATACCGGTCAACATGATGGGCTATCCACAGCTTTCTCCGTCCACCTCACTCAGGGATCAGGGCTGTAAAATTGGCCCAATTCTGCATTCATTTCACACTAAGTCACCCTTCCTAGCAGCAGAGTGCCTCCTATCACTCTACACACTCCCAGAGAGGAAATCAAACCTTTGTCAATAGCTTTAGAGGCCAAAAGCAAAATGGTGGTTTCCAGGCCATGGCTCCCTTGACTTGCTTCTCTGTGCCAGACACTGTCAAGGACAGACATCCTGCCCTGAGAACCTGCAGAGCTGTGAATGAAAACTCAGACTTCTAACTCAGAGATCTTGCAGCTAGTTGAAAAATCTGGTAAGAATGCATTGGATTAAAGTCAATAATCTCAAAGGAATCAAATATAAACAGTTTGGGTCTTGAATACTGTTTGGTTACACAATGTTTTATTTAGTAGCCTTTTAAAATAGTGTTTTGATTAATCTTTGAGAATTTGATACAATGTATTTGATTATAGTCTTCACTGTAACTTATTCTATATGTACCTCACCTCCCTGTGCTCTCTTAACTTAGGGCCTTCTTTTTCTTTTTAAATAACCCACCAGGTCCAATTTATTGTTGTCCCATATACTGCTAGGTGTGGGGCCACCAACTGGAGCATGGTTGAAGTACCAGGAGCCACCCTTAAAGAGAACTGACTCCCCCCACCCCCAAAAGCCATCACCTGTCCACAGTTCCTCAGTCAGGGGTGGGAATGCTGATCTCCACCCTGTTCTCCATGCCGCAGTATTTACTGGCTTGATCTTGTGTGGGTCTTAGGCTGACAACCACAGCTGCGGTGAGTTCATGGGTGCAGTGGTCTGGCCATGTTCAAAGTCACTGTTGTGTTCCCATCTTTCCAACAGCTGGCATTTACAATCTTCCTGTTCCTCCTTCTGTAATGGTTTCTGAGTTGTAGGAGTTGCTTGTGTGCCTGTGTGTGTGTGTGTGTGTGTGTGTGTGTGTGTGACATAGAAGTCTCATTTGTGACTGAGTATTCCACTATTCTGTTCACTTTGATCAGGTATAAGTTTCTCTGTTAATTGATATCTACCTCACAAAGAAACTTCTCTGAGACACTCATGTAATAATCCATGGCTATAACATATAACATAGAGGGCAGTTTGATACTACATATTCATATAAATGCACCTTGGAATATTCACAAAGTGAATTAGACTTTACAGACTGCTTTATACAGTTACAGCACATATAAAAGCTGGGGTCTGACTAGAACGATTGAGTTCATTCAGAGGATGGATACAAATTTTGCCTAGTCAGGTTCTCATTTTTCTCCTTTGGGGACCATCATTTTGCCTTATAATCTGGATGGGAAGTGGCCATTATACACAGCCGGTTGGCTGCTCATTGTCTGACCTTCCCATCATCATGTTTGAAGGAGGCCAACTGAGCTGGGAAGGCTGGTAATGAAGATGTGTAAAGCCTGGGCTTGGCATGAGGTGAAAACTTGATGGGGCAGGGACTCATAGAAACCTCATCTTACTCACTGGCCTTTAAAAGCTGCCTGTCTTTTAAATAAGATTTTTATTTGTGTGTATACATGCAGTCACATGAATGTGAGAATATATTGTGTGTGCAGGTGCCAGCAAAGACCAGAAGAGGGCATCAGAAACCCTGGAGCACTGCTTCTCAACCTTCCAAATGCTGAGACTCTTTAATACACATTCATGTTATGGTGACCCCCAAACATAAAATTATTTTTGTTGCTACTTCATAACTTTAATTTGCTACTGTTGTGAAACATATGGTAAATATCTGATATGATGGATATATGATATCCGATCCCTGTGAAAGGGTTGCTTGACCCCACAGGTTGAGAACCATGGCCCTGGAGCCAGAATTACACGTGAGCTGTCGGGCATGGATCTTGACTGCTTAACCATCTTTGCATTCTTTTTGATTGCTCTCTCCTCTTCAGGACTTCAAAGGTACCCATGATGTGAAGTGGTTAGAGACCACATAGAACCCTATAGGGAAGTTGTATCTAGACCAGCAAGAGCTTTTGCATCAGTGACAAATTGGCTAATAAATATGTTTATTTTCTTGACTTACCAAATTACTGTAGTCCTTTGGCAAGATTTATGCATCACACTGCAATGACGTTGAGGGGCCGGGTGGGAGAAGAGAATGTGGAAAGAAGACTTGGGGACAGACAGCTTGACTGAATTATGTTCCAACAAGAGCTATGTGACTTAGAGGTCTAAAGACACATGAGTCCTGTGACTCTGGCACATTTCGGTAGGGAGGTAAACCCATTTGCTCATTCACTCAGTTAATGATAGGAAAGAAACAAACTGGGACAACTGTTTTAGATTAACACAGATGAAAGAGACAGGACAACTACGTGCAATTCATGATCTTGGACTGGATCATGGGTTTAAAAAAAAAAATACCATAAAATTGACTTTGAGTTTCCTTTCTTCCTGGCATTTTTATTTCAATTTTCAAGTTTTTAAGGGTTTTGATTTTTGTTTTTGAGGCCCTGGAGATGAAATCTATATATTCATTCACACTATGCAAACCCTTTATCACTGTATTTGTAGGCCTCTAAGTGACTGTTTGTTCCTCAGGAGTCAACAGTTGCCAATGGCTTTTTCTCCAAGGATGGGGACCTCAAGAGTCCTGTGTCATCGTCCCCCCCCCCCCCATGCTGGAAATTTGGCTGGCTTGGTCTGGTACAGGCAACAACAGCTGCTACAAGTTGATATATGCAGCAACCATGTTATGTCCAGAAGATAGACTTCTCAGTACTCTTCTTCCTTCTGCTCTAACATTCTCCTCCTCCTCCTCCTCCTTCTCCTCCTCCTCCTCCTCCTCCTCCTCCTCTTCCTCCTCTTCCTCTTCCTCTTCAATGAGTTATTTTCATTTTCTGTGCATTGGTGTTTTGCTTGTATATCTGTCTGTATGAGGCTGTCGGATCTCTTGATATTGGAGTTATAGAAAGTTGTTAGCTGATGTGTGGGTGCTGGGAATTGAACCCAGGTCCTCTGGAGGAGCATCCAGTCCTCTTAACTGCTTAGCCATCTCTCCAGCCTCTGGTTCTTACATTCTTTACATTTGCATTTTTGCTCTACTGTGTGATTTCTATTTTACACATTTTTGTAGTATCATATGCAAAACTGATACCTTGGGATGAGGTAAATATTGTATATATATATATGTTTTTGGTTTTAAGCTTCTATGATTTGAAATTCACAATAATTAAAATTTTCCCATATGCAGAGATTTTAATATTGCAGTTTATATGTATATAAAATGTTCAATATTTTCAATTTTTCATTTTATTTAGTTTGTGATTTTGGTAGCTAAAAATGTATGGATAACTGAATTCCTTATGTTTGAAATACAGAAAAATAAGGGCAGGTAATACACTTATAATATTCTAAAATGATATCATCAAGACAGACAAACTTGAAGTTAGGCTACTTAACATTAAATTTCTTGAATGATCTAAAAATCATGGGATTATAAAAGGAAAAAATAGTGTTTGGAGGACATTGTTAATGAAGTGAAAAGTGTCTCAAAATAAATCTTTTCCCGTAAAAGCAATGAGTGGCTTGTGACATGAAGCAGCAAAGTTATTGGAGGTGACAGGGCTGTGGGGGCAGGGAAATGCGGAGTAAGCTGGAAGAAGAATCAGCAAACCATGTTTGGTTTGGAAATGCCACAACGAAACCGAATGCTTTGCCTGCTGCTTAAAAAGAAATAAATTTAAAAATAAGAACAGAACCATTAGAAACTGTTGGAGAAAATAAATTATTGCAAAATATGAAAATCAGTAAGTCTACAGGAAATGAAGGCCAGGTTCACATTCCACTGTTCTTGTAGCTTTGGGGGGAGAGGAGATTAAGAAGTCTTCAAGAATAAATGTTGTTGAAATAATAGGAAGTGGATGCGGAAGCATTCGCTGTGATCTCGACAGTACATAAGTATACATAAGCACGTAAGAACAGCCATGGATGTAACCCGTGCTCGGTGATCTTAGCTACAGGTTTTCTGTAGATGATTCTTCAGGCTGAGGAATGTTCTCTTTATTTCCAATTTGTAGAGTGCTTTTACCATTAAGAGATGCTAGGCTTTTATCAAATATAATTTCTGCCTTTGCTGATATCACAGCAGTGACTTTGTATTTTGCTGTATTAAGATGACATATTGAGTCATTTTCATTTTAAAGCCCACCTTGAATTTTGGGGACACATTTTAGTTGGTCATTGTATGTCTTCTTATTTGTTACTGGATTCAATTAGATGTTATTTTGTTGAGGAATTTAGTATTTGTTTCCACGAGAGAGATTCCACTGTGGTTTTCTTTCTTGAGACTTCTTTGGCTTTGGTTTCTGTATCGGGATAATACTGGCTTCATGAAACAAACGAGGACATGTTTTTTCCTCTCTTTTTAATTATGTAAAACTATAAAATATTGACATCCTCCCATCCCACCTCTCTCCCAGTGGGATGGAACCCCTGGCCTCACACATGCTGGCAAAGCTGTACACCACCAGTAAACTACTTGCTCCAGACCTTTATTTACTTTTTAATTTAACACAAGGGCTTACAGCTTACCAAACTGCCCAGACTGGTCTTGATCTCGTTCTGTATTCCAGGCAACCTGGAACCCACTGCTCTTGTGCCTCAGCCTCCTGATTAGCTGCAATAATCGACATGTACAAATTGGTTCAGCTGATGCCCATCTTCCTTCTTTAATCTCTTGGTAGATGCTTTAAGTCAATAATAAAATTTCTGTATTTATTAAAAGTTTATTTTTCATATCTTCCTGTGTCAGATTCAGCAGCTTGTTTCTAGAAATTTACTATTTCATGGAGATGTTTAAATTACTGATATATGATTTTGTTTTATAATATTCTGTGTGATGTTTTCATTTTTGTGAAGTGACTCGTGATGGTACCACTCACGTCTGATCCCAGTAACCTGAATCCGCTTGTACCGTTTCCTGGTCTGTCTAGATAATAGTCTGCTGGGTTTATATTTTAAAATGTTTGACAATTTTACATACAAATGTTATATTTACCCTGCTCCCCTGAGCAATTTCTCCCAGGACTGCTGACTCTCTCTCAAATTCATGTCTTCTTTAGTTATATATCTATAGAGGCATATCAAATATATTCTGCTGGGTCCATTCTGAGTTGCTCTTATGTGTATTTGTTTACAGCTAACTCTTTCCCCTAACATTCACCATTAATTGCCTGTAGCTCTTCATTTAGGGGTGGGGCTTTGTGACATTTCCCTCATCTGCACTGGTATGTTAAAGGGTGTTGTCCTTTTGCTGGTCTTGTTTAGGTGGCCATATTGTTGGGATTCCATGGATATAGATACCTGTTATATACAGAAGATATTATTTCTTTGTAGATGTTTCAGAATCTTTATGCCTTCTCTTCCTCGATGTTTCCTGAGGAGCCTTAGGTATAGAATTTGTTTTGTAGATATATCATTTGGGGTTGGACACCCCATCTCCAATTGTCCTCTGAAGTTTGACAGGATCTGAATTTATGTAATGGTCTCTGTCTGCTACAAAAACAAACAGACAAACAAACAAAACAGGTGATTTGATGACTAGTGTGCTGGCTAGGCTTTTTAGTTTGTCTTTCTTTCTTTCTTTCTATCTATCTATCTATCTATCTATCTATCTATCTATCTATCTATCTAATGTCAACTTGACATAAGAGTCATTTTGGAAGCAAGAGTCATATCTGAGAAAATGTCCCCACAAGACCTGCCTGTGGGAAAACCTACAAGATCTCTGCCTGTGGTAGAGATCTTGGTTGATGACTGATGTGGAAGGGCCAAGTTCGCTGTGGGTAGCGCCATTTCTGTGCTGAAGGTCCTGAGTGCTATAAGGGAACAGACTGAGCAAGCCATAATGAGAAAGCCAGTAAGCAGAACTCCACTGAGGTCTCTCCAACAGTTCTTGTTTCAAGTTCCTGCCCTAACTTCTCTGGATGATGAACTCTAACCTGTAAGATGAAATAAACTCTTTTCTCTCCAAGTTGATTTTAAACATACCAATAGCTTTTAAACTTAAGGTGAGGGGTGAAGGCTCCATTTATCTGCAGCCATAAGGATTAGTATTTAGAATGCAGTTAGGTAATACTATTTTAATGAGATGGAAGTAGTAGGTTCTCTTCTAGAGTCGAAGGCTTCATTTGCCACAGAGAGTGGGCTAGATTTACAGTCCCAGACATGAATCTCTTCCTATTGAGGAGGACTCAAGTACAATTAGACATCTGTTGGTTATCATCAAGACATAAGTGCTACTATTGAACCTTTTGTGATGTCTTACTGTTCTGGTCACTCTTGATGGTTCACAGGCTTTACAGCTAAATAGGAATATTGATTGCTTCCTTCCCCTAGCAGCTACATAGCACCTTCCCATGTGATGAGAGTCAGACATCCAGGAGGAGGGCAGGGCAGTTCCAACTTGATTCCTCCACATTCTCTGTCCATAATGTATGGTCTTTATGAGCCCTGCTTTGGCTACCACACAAAGTCTTACTGTTTTGTATGATTAGTTTCCAATTTTTCTCATTCTTCGACTCAATGATTTTAGGAAAATCATTTTCAGGTACTCTTGAATTTCCCACATTTTCTTTTTCCCCCCACATTTTCTTGTGTTATTGATTTCCAATATTATTCCATATCTCATACTTTAAATATTTTTAATTTGCTGAGGTTTTTAAATGTGAAACATATATTCCATCCCAAAGAGAATTCACTGTATACTTAAAAAGAACCTGTAGCATTCTTTTAGCGGGCAGAATGTCCTGTTTATGTGCCCTGTGTGTCTGTCTGTCTACTGTTTATGTGCCCTGTGTGTCTGTCTGTCTACTGTTTATGTGCCCTGTGTGTCTGTCTGTCT